>OZ019972.1:12972451-13316574 GCA_963970395.1 Ephialtes manifestator | reverse complement strand
ACACATTCATATCCTGATACACTTGATTTAACCAACCTATTTCTGTTAAACTAGTCAGCGCTGAAACAACTCTAGTACTTTCATCTCGTTTCTGCTCATTCCCATTGAGACCGCATGATTCGTCAATGGATATATTGCTTGAAAACAACACGAAACAACGTGTTCGCGGTAGAGCCAACGCGCACACGTTGCCAACCAGCCAACCGTATCTCTCACCCCTTTCACAATCACGCCGACTCGCGCTTTCAATCTCCAACCACGACAAAATCTCCTCCCCCCCCCCCCCCGCCCTTGATATTACGGTGCAGTCTGAGAGAGAAGGTGAGAGACAGGGAGAATAAAGCTTCCAACATTTTCCGGACGGTGGCGGTAGCGATGAAAGTGCAAAAGGGCGCTGCGCTCGGTAGCCGGCCGGCGACGGTCGGTCGATACGCTCAAACGTATGCGAATCAGCCCGTCGCCTAGTCGGCACGCTAACCCCGATTAGGCTACCCTCCTCGCGCATATGCTCTACATAGTAAACTCTACGCCCTGATTCCAATACCGCTAATTTTCATCCTGTGAATATACCAAGTGAATGATCCCGTGTCTTGATAACTTATTTCACCAAGAAATTTAACTCAATCTTTCATCTTTTCACAAACGCCTCAACAATTAACATACTTTTCTGCATATGAACTTTTTAGATCAGTTATAAAAAAAAATAGCACGGTACTTTAACTTGATGAAAGTATGCAACGGTTAATGAGGGAAGATTTTTTGGGCAAATGATAATTACACTTGTTTTTGCAGACACTCACTATGTAAACAGATAATTTAATTTTTAAATTAGGCCATTTTAATATCCCTGAACGATATCAACAAAATTGAAATGTTGCAGTATGCGTGTTTATTGTGGCTGTTGTGAATCAATCTTTCGTGACGCGGGAAATATCACGGATCTAAACGAATACGTTTTTAACTTAAAACACTGACTAAATGATCACATTCACGAGCACTCAAGCAGAACCTCACTTGAATTTTCCAGCGAACAACAATTATACGCAGTCATATCCTTGCACATACGAAAACCCTATCAAATACATGAGAGGTGATAAAAGCAATCTTGTATTTCGTTATTTTTACTGTATATTATGCAGATCCCTCCTGCTCTTTTAGTCGTGATCCGAATTGACTCTTATCAGCAGTGGTCCCGAGTTCTCAAAGCCAGATTCAATTCGCTTCAAGATGATAATTGAAATTTCGTCCGGGTTGGTTGCTCGATGGAACAGAAAGGATTTTGTGCTGATTATCCGAACCGACAGCGCGTCCTACTTCACCGTCTCCTGGATTCCCGAGATAACACAGTCGATTCCGGAAAGATCCTACAGATGTCGTGTTGTCAGTCAAGTCTGAGGTTGGTGTGCGTGTTGGTTTGGTAATCGGTGGGTTCAGAGCGGAGATTCCCGGAGGTTTGCCAAGACGCTTCAACACTCAAGGACTTGGATCGGAGTGAATGTTTTTTTTTCGAAGAAAGTATGGCCTAGTGACGTGAATCGGATCACGGCGTCGGAATGACTGACTGCGGGACCTACCGCATCCCCCGACTTATGGCAAACCGGTAGGCGGTTCTTTGCTGCTTACAATTCGCTCGGTTGGCCTCCCGGTTGGGCTTCGGAAGTAACTGTACCGAGCACTAGGCTACCCACTAGCTCTCATTTTCTTTCTTCCTTTCTCCCTTCAACGCAACTCGCATACGTTCATGCTCTCTCTAGCTTGCTCTCTTTTCCCACCCTCTCGTTGTTCCTTTCCCACCCAACTTGCCCTCTTCCTCTCTCTCGAGGCTTTTCCTCGCGTGTATTCGTGTCGTGAGCCGATACTCTCTCCTGTTGTCGGGTCTCCCGTAACTGTATAGTCTCTGTATAACCCCCAGTGTACATCAATGTGCGCAACGAGACCAGGGGCGTTACCTGTTACCGTTAGCTATTAGTTGTGTTCGTATATGATGGCGTGTACGATGCAAAGTAGTATTCGCGACCGCGACCGCGGCAGTCAGGCGGTTGAGTACTTTGAGCAGCGTAAGTTCAGTCGGCGACCCTAAACCGGCTTGGTATATTATATATTTCCTAACCCTGTCGACCCACTGTTCGTCGTTGTGCTCTATCTTCATACCTATTGATAACGAGCCCAGAATATATAGAACTGGTGTATCAATAAATAGAAAAAATATAGAACGTCAAATCGCGAGCGTGACGAGGTTTCGCGAGGCCATGCTACGCAGATGATATCATGACGTGACCTTGTTACTTCCGGATATACTTTCAACTTTATGAAAAAACTTTACACGAAGAAAAATCACACTGTGGACCTACCAACTATTGAATTTTGTATTCCCGGCGAGTTCTTCTTATAGTTAGTGTGTTTTTCTTATAATGTTATATGGACACTAATCTCATTTAGGTACAGTCAACTGATTCACGGATGAACTAAGAACTGTTAGTGTAGAATTGATAGTTGCCAGAAATTTAACTGGCATTAAAATTTATTTTTGCAAGCTGCTTCTCTGATATGACGATTGTCAACAACAAACCAACAGATATTCTGAGTTTTGTATTAATTCATTTTTTCCCCTAATGACTAAGCTGTGGTTTACCAGAAGCATCGTCGACGAACCGACTAACTTTTTTCTGTTTAATGCAACTAAGATCATACACTATACACTATACTGATACACTGTTAAAAATATTTAAGGTAAAATTACTACACAGTCCAAAAAGCTCCTTTACATAAACGGGTATAGAAAATTGACTACAAGAGTATAACGTAAAATTGATGTACAATTCTGCTAAATTCGTTACGAAAGTCGTATAAATTGATGCACAGTATACTAAAATTGATCTACAGCTTCCTAAATTTGTTACATCCTCGTCTTTTTAATATAAGTTAAATTTAATTTTACACACGTACATTGAGTTTTCATTTTCTTTCGTACATTAAATTTAATTTCCTACTCGGGTTCAGTAAAAATACGATACATTAAATTACCAAGTATATGAATTATCCAAATATTGTTTATAGTGTAGTACATAAGCTCTGTACCACACGATATTAATAGTGCTCGTCGTCGATATCTTCGTGGTCGATACTGATGTTGTACTTGTGGCTGAGTAGTTGAAAAAATATATAATTTTTCTGATCTTAATAATTTCTAAAAATTTTATGTTGATCAATTCTCCGCTGTACACATGATTCTCCACTTTCTTCAATTTTTTCTAGCATACACGCTTCTTAAATTGGATAATTAAATGTGGCCATCTTTTCTCGGTGTTAAGTATAGTTTGCACGGATCTGAGTAGAATGTGGCACAATAGTAAATTAGAGACGTATATATGCATAACTAATTAAGTGTAATGTACGAAACACGCATGTATACACGGGGTATATACGCTCTCTTGATCATATATACCCCCAAGCGCCCCCACAACGCAGCGTTGAGCCGCACCAGCGCGAAACAAACAGGAATTGTGCGCGCGTACCTCGCGATTATCTGCAGGCAATATTCGAACTCCTGACCCAGGTCAACAATATGTGGAGCTAACCTGCCTCTTTTAATTCTCTACTAGCCCCGACTGCGGGTTTAACACATCTGCGCCAGGCACGAATTCACTGACGTTTCCACAAACAATAAAAATAACGAAAACATTTCAGGCAGCACAGTTCATTAGAGTCGGCGGTGTTTTATTATTGGGCATAAAAATTATCGAATTTCTTCATTTTTAAATAGGGTATAAATAATATAAAAAGTTCTTCGTGGAATGATTCATGGTGGAAAATGTCGGGCTCTTTCTTATCGTTTAAGGGGTAACATCACTCTAGGATTTTGGAAAAAACTATTTTATTTATTTTCGTCTTAAACAATACTTTAGGATCATAAAAACAATATAAAGTTGGTCCTATAGTGAACACATCTTTTTAAAAGCGGAAAAAATGCAAATCTGATGTGAAAAATAATAATAAATAAATTTTAAACGCGTTTTTCTCCGAACCACTTTTTTCAAACTGGGAGGACGTATTACTGGAACACCGTTACATGGATCGATTTGAAATCTTGGTAGTATCGTCACAATTATATTCTCTATCGAAGCACGTAGCCATTTTTTCATTTAATATTTAAAAAATGTTATAAACATTTTACTGCTTATTTTTTGGCAAAAAATCGATCGACTATTTCAAAAGCGCACTATTTGTACAAAATTTTATTTTAAAAAACCCGTACGTTGTTACATAGCCAATAGTGTATAGATTATAAAAATTTTTGGTTTTTTGTTCCAGGTCTTATTTTATATTAATGTATATTACTTTACAAGAAAACTGTCCGCCCATGAAGGTGTTTTAAAAAGAAGACGATTTTTAAGATGGGCTCTGTCGCCGCCATTTTGTATCGTAATTATAATTTTTTTTTTAATTTCGTACTTCAATATGTGTTAAATATACCCTCTGAAAAAGAAATTCTATTCCTTTTTTCATACTCCCAAAATAAAACAACAAAGTTAGGCCATTTTTTCTGCCGCTAAAGTGGTATTACACCTTAAAACTCGTATCAAATTTTTCGTCACATATTAGTAATGCGAGTTATACAGCCGTTTTACCTTGGCTCTACGTTGAGTCGAAAGAATAATGAGGCGGTTATGAGCAAAGATGTAGGAAAGGTCGATATAACAAGCTTCCAGGTATTTTACAAAGTTAATGAAAGCGGAGTATATACTTTATATACTATAGTATATATGCAGTGAAGAGTGGTGAATGCTCCCACTGCGATGTCATACCACGGTGGTTATATGACCGCTATATAGAGGCCCATAATTCATAGCAACGAATCTGATAACTCAGCGATTGATTAATTTATGATCATCTATAAATTTGATTTTAATACCAGGATAAAGGATGTACCAATAACGGAAGCGTAACTTCGCTCGTTACGATCACCTTTAATTATGCAGCAGTGCAGTAAATGTTGGAAATTGTTGGAATACATATAATTTCACCATTTTGTGGATTTTCCACTGCGTAATCAAATCACCTATCACGCGTGAATAAAATCGGAGGTCAAGGATTGGAAACATCGATATTCAAATTTCAAAAAAACGAGAACATACTCACTTGCAAACACAATTTATATCACATGTAGTTAAGCTTAATTGGAGGCGTGTGATAAAAGTCTGTCTGTTGTTATTTGAATCAAGTTTTTCTAGACTATGGAATCGAGCAAAGTACTGCTGCATATTATGTGACACAATAAGGTATTAACTTGTTCGTTTCTGGTGAGTCATATAGTGGCTAATACAACAAAACATTTTTTAAGCGAAAAAAGTTTCTTTGCTATTACTCGGCAACTGCTATACAATTATCAGAACAAAAGTTTATTCCATTGTTTGTCTTTCATTTTTTTCATGTGGTATTTTGTGGCCTGAAAAACTGGAAATAAGTAGGTAGCATATCACTAAATCGGACATACAGAGTGAATAGTTACAGTTGATGTGACTGCTCTGTATATCCACTCGACATTTTTAATTGGGGCAACCCCAATGTACGATTAAAGATACATACCTGCTATTCAAGTGTACCAACGCTCGAGAAGCAGTTGAGAACGTTAATACATTCTCTTTGAGTTACCGGCCGAAGATCTGGCTGGGGAATACTCTACTGTTATCTCTGGGGGGTCGGAATGAGTACCTACATCACCGCGGTCTCTGGATTCCTTCGACCGAATGTCAATACAACCCTTCGGCTACCGACAAACCCACAGCTCGGAGCTTGCGAAGATTCCGCCACTACATCGCTAGATGGCACTCTTCGTCCACCCCAAGAGGACGATAACTCCTACCAGGACTAGATACACTGTTGAGCTATATATCAGGCTTTCCATGTCAGAGACTAAAAAAAAAGTTGTTCTCAAATATAATTTATAAAATATAAAATTAGTTTGGATAATCCAATCTAATTTTTTACTTTAAAAAATCTATATATTTCTGACAATTGCGTTTTTCATTGATTGGGCTTTACCTCAAATTGTTGTATTATCAATGTGTTTTATGATGTGAATAATTTTAAAAAAGTGACTTTTCTGTCTGTGATTCCAGAATTCACAGATCTGAGTTCCGGTCGGAACATCCAATCTAAATATTTTTTCACTATCGTTTTCAAGTAGCATATTCTACCGTAGAAACTACCAGTTACAAAACTTTTTACCATGATTAAAAAAATACAACTTCCGTTTCTGATTCCAGAATTCACAGATCCGACTTCCGATCGGAAGATTCAACCTAAATCTTTTTTCTTGAAGATATCGAATTTTTGGTCTTCACTATCATTCTCAAGTCGCATATTCTACACGCAAAGAAATGTTTGGTTGTGGCAACTACGTTTTCGATTTGCTGTACACAATGTCTAAAAATTTAGTTGCCCCAACCATATCGAATAGTAACCTCAACTATTCACGATTAGTCCTCGCGAGATTAGTTAGGTGAACTAATCCAATCGTTGGGACTACCACTCGAATCGTCGGTATTACCATTCGAATCGTTGGTATTACCATTTGAGTTGTAAGGGAAATAGAATAATCGATTGGTTACGTCAACTCATTTCTTGGTTATGGCAACTAGTCATTTTTTCCCGTGTACCTCATAAAATACGGATTACAAGCCTTTTTACCATGATTTTGAAAAAAAGTGACTTTTTTCCGTTTCGGATTCTAGAATTTACAGATCTCACTTCCGGTCGGAAAATCCAAGCTAAATTTTTTTTCGTTCAGATATCGAATTTTGGCCTGTACTACCATTCTCAATTGGCATATTCCGCCCTAGAAATTACCGGTTACAAGCCTTTTTACCATGATTTTAAACAAACAAAAAAAGGATGCAAAGTAGAACAACACTTGTTATTGGCAGCTCACAAGCGAAGTTTTTATTAAATCAATGAATTTTTTTTTCACTGTACGTTTGTTTTGGGTACGTAATATCCAAAGCTGGGTCTATGAGGAAGCCAACATTAAGCAACTTACTTCTTAATAGAGGACTCTATTATGTGATGCGAGCCAAAAAAAAAGTAAGCAACTTTCAACATTCTATTCAGCAACTTTCACAGCAGGGCGCATCGTATCAAGGCGTGGAAGCTTATTTTTCTGGTAACTCGCGTTTCACTGTATAGGTAAACCAGGTTCTTTGGGAAGGGCACTTTGTGCAGGAAACACGTTTTCCGCAGTTTTACTTTTCCCACGTTCCAATGCGATACAATAGAGATGATCGACTGCGAACTCAATCTTGAGAAAGGTGCGGAACTAGTAAAATAAACAGGGCTTAATAAAAGCCAAATTTTCATGAGAAAATGTCGTAAACTGGTAAGGTAGTTAGCAACTTAAAAATTAGTGAATCTAAAAACATTCTTTTACGATTATTCTTGTAGAGTAAGTCTACAAAGGTAGTCTCTAATAGTTATAACAATACAAATTAAAAAGTTCAAGCGAACATTATATTTCCCGACAAACATACTTGCGCAATGTGCACTAGACGTAATTATGGTACTACTAAGCCTTCGTTAAAATTCCTTTCATCGGATAACGCAGCTTCAGCGACGTTAGACTTTTTCTCAAGGCCGCAATTCTCTTCGGTTAGCAACATTATCGCGTGTATCTGTGTTTAGTACTGTAAACCCTGTTTTTTTCTATTTTTATGCACTTCGTTATTTTTGTATTTTGTTTATTTTGCCTATATTGATCTCCTTGGTCCTCATCCGCATCTTCTTGTTAATGGTAAATTTGTTCCGCTTACCATTAAAATAAATAAATAAATAAAAGAGTCTTAGCGACTACATTACACTCATGAAAACGCATTCTTTGATGGGATTCAATCAATAATATTCCGATAAATATACCATTTTCCAATTACCTTCGAGAAATATAATCAGGATTATATAGGGCATTCCAGCTAAATTTTTCATGTTCTGACCCTGACCTTCATCAATAATTTTGATAATTTTTTATCAAAAAGTATTTTGAAAAAGAAGACACCCGTATTGTTTTGTTTAGCGCTACGACCAATATTTCCGACAGACAAATTTTTGTGAAACTTTGAATTTTTCGGTATTGATATTATTTTTATCGTTAATATTTTGGAAATAAACTATCGAAAAATGTCTACGATGAAATTCGTTTATTTTGCAAAGGGGTACATAACGTATACAAAAATGTTATTGTGGTTTTTCTAAAATTTTGTTATTTGTTTTGTGACGTTAAACAACAAAGTATTGTTTTGCAAAAAAACTCCACTTTTTATAATTTTGATATACTTACATAAAAATTCTGTGTAAAATAACAAAATTTTTGAGACCTTATGCAGGTTGGCTGGTATTTTTTTCGAAAAGTACTACGTAATTTAAGCTTTACATAATAATTTACATTATAAACTTTAAATTTGTATTGTTATAACTTTACATTATAAACTGAACAAATTTGATCGTGGACATTTTTTGATAGGACTGTTAATTTTACCGAAAAATTCTAATTTTTATAAAAATTCGTCTGTCGGAAATATCGCTCGTAGCGCCAAACAAGAAAATGCGTGTCTTTTCTTTTTCAAAATACTTTCTGATAAAAAATTGTTAAAATTAATGAAGGGGGTCAGGGTCGAAGAATGAAAAATTCAGATGGAATGCCCCATATACAATCATAATCATTGGTATTATTATTAGTGAGAAAAAAGTGAAAATAGTTTTAATCGTCACAATTAATTCATCATTACCTGTCCGTACCTTCGGTTGCTTCCGCCAAGGGGCACTGATCTTTTCGCGCCGACAAACGCGCTTCTCATTCCAGCATGCATGACGACCAGTTGTGACGGTCACGCAGGAGATCGTAAATAACGTTCCTCTAAATTACGTTGTCCCAGGTTTTCCACCCCGGGTAACATAGGCGCGCGACTATTTCAAACCTCATTTGTGATTTGCTGTTTCGTATGCAGAGATTGCAACGCAATATTATTCCACACCCACGGATAGCATAACGAAAATACCGCGCAACGTCACTATCTCATCATGAATGTATACAAAGCGTGAGCAAAGCTACGAATGCATTCAAGATAATATTTCAAACGAAAAAAAAATGATACATTTTTTATTATACGTGACTTTCAGAATTCGTTAATTACTCAACATACGTTTCACAATGTCACTTTATAATTGGACGAACCGCGTCAGTTAATGACGTCTGCACACAAACTTCTATTTTAAAGCCTGCGGGGAGCTCGTGATGAAAACGTATACAAAATAACAGTCACACCGATGTCACAGCACTAACCTACATCGCGCACGAAAAGCACGTATAAAAATGAATCGTCTTTATTTGCGTTTACAGTTAACATAATATAAATAAAATAAAAATCGTAAACATTCCGAATGAAATATTATTCGAAAGGGACGTCGTCGAGAACTGCTTTGATCACCGCGACAGAGTCAACGAAAATAAATGCAGACGGTTTTGAAGCCTCCAATGAGTGTCTCGAAAGTGTGAAGTCGTCTTTAGTCGGAACGTCGCAATTTTCCGACGGATACGAAGGCAAACGAATTCCCACTATCCGCACGAAACTGCCAGTGTCGTCTACCAGACGCGATGTGTTGTAACACGTGCTTTATTTACGTATATCTGCACTTTTGTGTATATAGCACTCTCTGTGTCTGGTAAACTATTTGGCATAGATGTTTTAACGCTGATGATGCCGCCACGTTGGCCTGAAAATATACAAATCCGAGTGTTTTCGTTGCAATGAGTTTTGCAATTTAAGGATGTTCGCCTATTATTCGACTTCCAACTTAGGGCTTTCTTTTTTTTTCTTTTGATTATTTAAATGAACACTTAATACATCCAGTCCCAAAATTTTGAGAGATATTGTATAGTTGTGTTAGAATATGACTCAGAAGTTGACCACTTTGATCGAGATGCAAAATTCGTTTCAAAGAATTTAGCAATTGCCGATTTTTCATATATTTTTCACCCAATTTTAGCATGGTGTCAAAAATAGTTAATAATTTTTAGAATATCACGAGCATGCATAATTTATTTCAGAATTTTAACACCTATGATTTGCTCAAAATTTAATAACGATTTTTTTTAATTCACTCTTTTTTCAATTCGCTGTAATATTCAAAATTAGCGATCGTAAAAAAAAATTTGATCTTTTTGAAAAAAAAAGACGATTCCGATTTTTTCTCAAATTTTCACAGAAAAATTGGCGTGCTGGTAAATGAATGGCCCACTTGGTTTGGAATGACCCATATGTACAGCCAACTTTGGACTTTGACAAACTGTAAAATAAATAAAATAAAAATAATATGTCAACCTGACTTTCCTGTCAGGTTAACATATTATTTTAAAGGTTTTACTACCAATTGGGAGTAGGAATCAATAATTCTGCGGATTTAGCATTATCTGAAAATTGTTTTTATAGGTTTAGGGAATTATTTTCAATTTTTTTGTTTACTTCGTGATTTTGGACTGACAACGACACGTCAGTCGTTGAGCGTCTAAGACTTGTGAATATGTATTTTTATATTCTATAATCCAATAATTTACGAGAAATGTGATGTATACGTAGACCCCGAAAAAAAAAATAGTTAACGAAACTACAATCTCCGCATCGGAAATAAATTTTCTTATTTGTATGCCGACCTAATAGACTTCTATTCGCCTCAAATAAATCCAATCCTAAGAAATTTGATTGCATCTCTTTATTTCAGATTAAAAGTATTTAGTATCAACAAGTAGAATTTTTTTCAGTGTCCGCTCAACAGTGAAAGTTGCGTCAAATAAATAAATATATTCGAAATAAAAAAAAAATTTTTTAAATTACATAAAACACATATTTGTTCCACGGAAAGCAAATTTTCGTTGATTGAAATAATTAAATGTTGAATAGATAATTTTAGTTAATATTACTAAATCTTTTTTCTGGGTGTAACATTCACAATTCATGATACTAATATTAAATACAATTCGTGATAGATTGACATTTTTTTCACTCACATTTTTCATTCACAAGTTTTATAGGCGAACCTCCTTAATGGCGTTCTTTCGGTCTAACGATCAAACTAACGAGGCACTTCGGTTTGAGAGATTTCCTCGACCTCTTGATCTGAAAAGGGGAGATCGATCTGCGGTAGACATTGTGTATAGAAGAGGTCGAGCGCTGTTCCATGGTCAGTCTGCACGCTCCTGAATTATTTCAGTTCGGGGTGGGCGATGGTATATTTTGGATAGCTCGTCCGGGAATAGCGAGGCCACTGGGATCGACACTATTGGCCGACACAGACGCTCAACGTGGAGACACACGTTGCGCTTCCGAGCGAACGTGCCATCGAGGCCGTTCAATGGATGATCTCGTGTCCGATCCCTTTGCCTCGTGGCTCATATCTCTCCTTTCCTGTGTTCGCGCATTCGTGCCAAACTTTTTTTCTTCTTTTTTTTTGGTGTCACGAATATGGAAAATTGATCGGTTGGCGAATGAAAGGTTTTGTTGCTGTTCAACTATGCGGAAAGTTGTATGGTAGCTCAAGGCAAGATGGCAACTTTTCTTCAAAGGTCCTTGTTATATACGTTTTCAACACCCGACGGTCCCACGAGCGAAAAAGGGAATATATGCGTTTTATGTCGCATCTTGATTTTCGTCACTAATGCTTGCAAAAATAGTAAATCATCTATTGAGTAGATTTTTATGATTTTGGTATTCAGTTTCGGTGCATGCAATTTTTACACCCGAGTTTTCAATACTTGTCGTACTTTTTTCTTACATAATTTTTTTTGTATTATAGGATGCATTTTTTCCGGGAAAGTCTAACTCGACATTTTTGGTTATCTCTTGAAGAAAGAAATGTAATTTATTAGCTCGGCATGGTTAAAACAAATAAAATAACTTGAACGTTATGGCAATGCACGAACCCGGATTTGTTGATTTTATGTGTTTACATGAAGTTTTTAGAACGTTTTCGATGCACATGGAAGATCCAAGCAAACAAACCGCGACATTTGCATAAACACTAGTCCACTGATTCGTAAGAATTCTCACATTTATCTTTTACTACAAAAATAGATAGCTAGTAGGGGTCGCTTTTGGTCTTTTAATGTTACAGAAATGTTCTAAAGGAAAAAAAGGAAAATGTTGGGGTACCCCACATAGCTACACCGTCGCTATTTCATCGTACTGCGCCTGTAATTTGCTAGAATAGCAACTATTCGTTTATATAGAACCCGACTCTACATATCACCGATTCTACACATAGTTTCATTAAAATGTCAGCATATTTTCGATATACGAAAATATCGCTGTATGGAAATGGCTAACATATTTTTATAGAGGCTGTTGCTAAAAAAAACTGCTAATTGTAAAACATTCCAGTTGACATACTCATGTCTCTGTATATCCAGTATAATTTACTGCAGAAAGTACCAATGAAGCCAACCCCTGAGTATCACAAGCTGGAGCATCGATTTTCGATATTTAAAAATACTAAATTCGAAGAGGTGAAACCTCATTGTCCCGGCTAACACACGAAATTATTCTCAAAGTGTTCTATTTGACGGCACGTAGACTCGTATGGAGTTACGATACGATCAAGTAGCCATGTTCCCGCGGAGAATTAAGAGGCGTTTCAATTGCTACGATATCAAATTAATTGGTTTTTTTCGAACAGATACCGAGGAACTGCATTGCAGTTTTTCTGTATATATGAATTAATCGTAGTCGGAACATACTCGAAAAAAAGGTTCACCGATTTCATATTTTGTATGGCTTGTTATATATAAACTAATCACTATTCTAGAAAGTTGCTAGCAAACAGCTATGTTTATGGGAAACCCTTTTATTTGTCCTGTGGTTCCCGAGTCGCCTTCTAAAAAATTAGTTACGAGATTTCTCGCAAATATCGAATTAGTTGAAGCATTGTTTAAGCCAGTTGCATTCGAAGCATTGTTCGCGATTGAGGCAATTCAACCGGTTACAGCATCGCGCTGTGATTGGTCGAATCCGGTTGCTGAGACCGAGCCTAAGTTCGTGTTTCACAAATTTGACAGATTTGATCACTTAGGTTGAAGTTAGTTTAGACGCTAATTCAAGATAATGTCGAGTATCCGCTCGTTAGACATCCTACATAACATAATTATGTATTTGATTTATCCGAATGTTTAGTTTTCCGAATTATTATGCATCAACTTATCGTTCATATGTCTTATTGACTTATAAGTCAAATTTTACAATATTTGACTTATAAATTGATCCTTTGTCTTACGCCACGTACATTCTTTATGCTCAAGTGAAATTTAATTAAAAAAGAAACGCTTGTAAAAATATGAAAATACTAAAATAGAATGTTCGAGCGTCTCGCCAATTGCAAGCGCACTTATTGGTTCATCGACGAATGAGGAGTAGGTTACCACTTCTCCGCTCTCACGCGATTGGCACGCTGCTCGACCCTTCCAGCTATAAAGCTACGCTCTCCTAGCGTCGCACTACCAATTGCTCTCCGAACGCCGTCGAGGGCAGACCTCTCTGCCTAAAACTGAAACCAAAGTTTTTATATTAACAATGTCCTACTACTTGACTTTATTCCCTTCAACGGATAGTCCCTTACACTGTTAAAAATCTGGTGTTAAAAATGACACCAAGTCGGTGTCTATATAGGTCCACACCGACTGTAGTGTTAACAAGCGGTGTAAATCGAATAGTGTTAAATAATCATGACACTAATTTATCACTACTAGCAATCGTATCATTAGCACCACCTTGGTGTTAATTCTATAACACCAGCGCGGTGTTAATGTTTTTACACTGAACAGATGTTATAATCTGAAAATGTTGTTTCAAAAACTCGTTTAAATTAATTCCACCAAACAAATTTTTTAGGTTAGAAATCTCTTTTATTTTTTGTTAGAAATTTTAGAAATTTAGGTTAGAAATGTCTTTTATTTCAAATATAGCATATTTTGGAATCATACACATGTCAACATATGCACACTTGTGCTTTAACGTTGGTAATTCAACAACTAAACTAAAACATTCTTTACTTTGTGCTACATTTAATGCTTGACACTCGTCGTTAAAATGTACAGCTGTCTCCTACAAATATCCGTAGCCGATGAGTCCTTTGGTGTCATTTTGATCCACTGAACTTCGCCTTTAAATTTAAATTTTTTGTTCGTTACATACAGAATGGGATAGTAATACTTGTCACTTAAATTGCATTTATATTCTACAACTCTCGCACAAATAATACCGATCGCCGAGAACAATACAAGCAAACCGCGATCTTCTAGATTCCTCGATACACGGGCTGCAGCCATTGATCACGGCTATTTGGCGACCCACCATGTGCACATGATTGATACCCAACAGTGCCAAATTAACACGAGCGGGTGTTACGGTTACACTGCTATTCGTAGAACGAAGAAAAATCCTAACGTAGGTGTTGATAAATGAAATTGACACATGATTAAATTTAACGAAATCAAGCGTGTCAATTTTACACCGCAGAAAGTGTTAAAGTTAACACTATAATGGGTAACACCAGCAAAAAGTCCACACCAGCGTCATTTTACACCGCAGATTTTTAACAGTGTATATTCGCCATCAAGGTCCGTCAACGGATATCATCATTTTAACATAGTTCTATTCAGAACTCACCAAATTACCAGCTCTTCTAAGAAGTATCAAAACATCGCACATATTACAGTTCTTTTCAGAACTATAAACCGTCTAACAATTATTTTAAGAACTAACGTATATTCGCAAATATAACTCCTTTCAGGGAATAAGTGCTTTTAAGAACTTTCTATAAAGGATCACCACATCTGTTGCGGGAAATACGTCGCCAAGGTTGGCGGATCTTCAGGACTCACAGAATTCCCTGGACAATTCCTACGGAAGAACAAATTCTAGTTAGAGTTGCTTCCACCTCATCAATCTCCACCGGGACAACTCGTTCATCCCAAGTAACGTCCTTCTTAGCACGCCTTCAAATTGTTCTTCTAAGTACAACTTTATTCGTTCATCACATTGATTTACCCAACCTGAACATTTGCTAAAAACATCCACCCAACAAAATGTCGTGCTACCGTTTTAATAAAATTAAGTAAATTACTTTCGTATATACACCGAGAAATCAGAAAAATATACAGCCGGCAAAGCTGAGGCTACACCAAGTAGCAGGAAATTTACGTATACACTCCAAGAAATAAATCGAATAACAAGCTCACGTCACAACTAAACTTTTCTTTTTTGCGAGGCCAACATTTTTCCATCCCTAAGGGCTCCAAAGGAAAAGACGGGACATTATAGAAGCAATCTTTCCGAGATTTAATAATAATCTCAATCTTTTCGCTATAATAATTACGAGAGATGAATATTATGTCGCAAAGAACGTACCTATAGATATTATGGAAAATACCAGACTGTAATTGAGTTAACTACTTCATCGTGATAAACGGGTACTACAAAGGGAGAGAAACATGCGGCAAGAGTGCAACGAGCCACCCCTCATTCACTTCAGACGCTCCTTTATTCGCATTTAATATTCTCTGGCGCATATCCAATTCGGCTCACGGCCATATATCTTTATCGATTAAGCATCTCAACGGTTTGACTATCCGAGATGAAAGAGAGAAAGTGAATTGTAAAATCTACTTGCAAAGGATCTGTCTATCCATCTCCCGACTCTCGGATACAGCCGTCAAAGCTCATAAATCGAATAAAAAGATTGTCCCTTAACCCTGCATCAGCCACTAAAAGGTGCAAGTGAAGTTTTCAAAAGTTTCAATTCACCGACGAAGTTTTCCAAAGTTTCAATTCAGCAACGAAGTTTTCTACTTCCATTCATATCTCGAGTATCATCGAGATATAAATTGTTTTCCAAGTTTATATCTACTTCTCGATGAAGTGGAAGAATATCTGTTAGCAATTCCGGTGATTGCGAAGTGAGTCATCGGCTAAAATTTGAACAAGTTGTTATGGAAGCACATAAAACAAGTACTGATAGCCTCAAGGAACTTGAATGCAGCTGTTACAACCGTAAGCAACAGGAAACCACTCTATATCTTATTGAGAGCCTCGACGACGTACAACCGGAGAATGCCTAATGCTACTACTATTGGATTGACTGTATCTTAGTCCCTGAGTGCCTTACGCATCTCTATTCTAGAGGATTACGGGGAATTTATGCTAGTTCACAGAGCTCTGTCCAACAGGAACTGTGCTTTAGCTATTCTAGTGCCTTGATGTACTAGCGGCTTTGGGTAGAGTATGTTAATTCTGCGGTCAACACGACAGCACTACAAGTGTTACATTTCCCACTTCTGTCACAGATAATACATCTATTTGCAGCTCTTCATAAATTTTTATAAGACTTACCATATTACGTGATATAAAAATTCAATGCTGAAGTATCATGATCGAACTTACCTGCAACAATAAAGAAAATACAAGTATTAAATCGTTATTCTCAAATTACATTTTGTTTGTTGTTGCTATTAAATAAGACACATGCAACAACGTAACCGGGATTCCATCTAGGAATACAGCAGAAACGCTTAGTCTTGGCTTAGGGGCTCGTGCTAGAGTTGCCACCGCTGACAAATGGCTTGGAGTCAATATGCGGTCAAATCGAAATCATTGATGAAATACGACGGGATGGTCGCACAAATCCTACTCTTGGAGCCAACGTCGGACAGATACTAACTACTTACTGGCTATATCAATAAATCCACCAAGCCGATTACCAAAGTACTGTCAAAAGAGTTTGCACGCGCATAATATTAACGTGTATCTTTTTCTATCCAGCGGAAGCCCAATATCATATCAGGCCAACCCATATCCGCGACGTAACGCTTTTGCACCTTTGGCCCTGATCCGGCTATAATGAGAGGCCTGATCCAATCCTGATAGGGCTGGGTCAATCCTGATATGCCTTTATTCGGTCCTGATTAGAACCGGACCATATCCTGATTATTATCGGATTTATTGCAACATCCAAAAGAACGAAATAGAATAAAGCAAAACTATATTTTTTTCGATTCTATGTTACCTTTTTTTTTTTGGCTATTCTGGCCCAGATTTGGCTAATATCGACCGAAACTGATCTGGCATACCTCACTGATATCTGAACCCGCCCGGATCGGGTTAGTATGCAGTCAGCCGGATCTGGCAAGACGGATCAAAATCATATCAGGCCCATATCAGGCAATCCCGATCAGGCATGTCTTACTAATATTATTTGCAGTCCAGACTGGGACGACATCAGGCCAGCCTGGTAAGGCGCACCTTATTAATATCTCTTCCGGTCCAGATGAAACATTAGACTTACCGGTTTATACCTGAGTAGAAATTCTTAGCGTTACATCAGGCGTAAATCATGAGCTGACTGGGAGATGAGAAGGACCCGATCAGGTCTTAACAGTGCCAGATTCACACTCAAAATTTCTACCCCGGTACTTCTGCTCGGGTAGCTGGTTTTCGACCGTACTCGTGATACAGCCGAACTTGAAGTCAAAATAGTTTGCTCTCCAGAACTCCGATGCGCATAAGTCGAGTATATCAAGAATCGCGGTAGCGACTCGACGCCAAGTTAAAAAAAAATGAATGTTGCCTTCACACGATTCTGTCTGATCTTTATTGGGCGCTACTACTTCTCTATTATTCCCGAAGGCGGCCACTCACCGGCCGTTTTCAAATTGAAACAGAATTAGTTGCCAATAGAATTATAAAAGGATATATGTCCGGGTCAATATCGGGTCAATATTACCACGAAGTACATGACCAATGTGTTTATTCCAACATTGTTATGCCAATGATGTTGATTTTGGAGACCGCTGGCTCCGAACTTCTGAGTAAATGCAGGTTAAGTATCGGCAACAATAATTCAGAACCAAAATACGGCCGTATAGTTCTGGCAGCTCTGACAGTGGACCAATTTTCCGACATGAGAACATGGTTTGTGGACAAAGTTGTAAACATTTCCGTTCATAGAGGTACTGAAAATAGCTTTATACAGTGTAGCATTAAGAAGATTCAAACTTGCTAAAACTTAACCGAGGGAAGCGACGGTCCAGGCCAATTAGTCTTGAAAACTTTGACGATAAGCTTCCAGCTGCCGCCATCGTGCTCTCACGAGTTTGATGTACCGGGCCAAACCAATCAGTAGATATTTCCGTTAAATAACTTTCACTTTGGTTTTATACGGACGTAGTTGTTGTATTCACAAATACTGTGTATACTTTATGAAGTACCTAACATAATACTGAATTATGTTGGCTTCGCACCAGAGAAACTAATAAAAACCATGGTGCCAAGTTGTACATCAGGTCCTCATTATTACCCGACTATCACTAAAACGCCTTATTCTAAAAGTAGTTGATTGCCTTTGAATTTCTTGTAGATAAAGTTCTGTAAAAGGTAGGAAATAATAAAGGAAGAAACTAATGCACGAAGTTTAACTTTGCGCCCCTGGAATAACAAGTTGCATAAATTTTGAGTTATTGCTAAATATCATTGCCCGTAACTACACACGAAAGAAAAAGCTTGTTCTGGAATTGAAAGTCCAATGGTTATGGATGCGCTAGACGATTGATTGGTTATTCCAACCAAGTAATTTGTTTAATAATCAATTACGTGATTAGTCTAACCAAGTTATTTGATAGGCAAGCAAATATTTAGTACAACCATACGAAATTATTGATGCAAAGCCAATTCCGGTGAATATACATATGAATGCGTTGCCTCGTTACGGACACGAAAGTATTAAAACAGAAAGGATTCAAAGTGAAGGAGAGCCATAACAGAAAGCGGAAATGAGTGCAAGTGAGTTGCATTCGTGGAAATTTCAGACAACTGGAAAAACGGGCAAAAATCCAAGACTCATTGGTGAGTGGCAATAAAAGAAACGACTGACGTTATTATTTCGGACGATATTTCATGAACGGTAGACACTCCCATAAACTAATAACGCAAACGCCAATACTGTGGAAATAAATCCATGTAAAACTGCAATCAGCGTCATATCGAGTATCGAACGTTCGAATAAAAAGGGAAAATAATGGATCAGAACCTTTGCCTATATGTCTTATGTCTGAAGGAGCTTTCTTTATTTTTCTTTTTTCTTTTTTCTACACCGGAAGTACTGTACGCACGTTACAAAATGAAAATGGCCGGCATTGTCTGAAGACCAACGTAAGTGGCACTTACGCCTGTCGCAAAAAAGAAACAGCGAGAGACTCCTCTTCCCGATTACCTGAGTGAACTCATCTTATTAGTACTGGATGGTAATTGATGGTAATTCGAGCACCGCTTCCCGGGTATCCTCAACCTTCCATAGGTATACCCTGCGTTCTTTACACATAGAGTTCGAAGTTAGTTCAGCAGCAGGTACAAGTAGTATGACTCTGGATAGCTGGAAGTCGTCACGGTTAATCCCAATTACGTAGTTTGCATTCATTATACGGTAAAATTCACCATTCTCTTTTTAACTCTTGAATGTGACATCAGGCTGTAGAGTTCGTGTTCCATGAGTCACACAAACATAAAAACTTTCAGTTTCCGTGATGCGGGAAAAGTTAAAGCAAATTTAGATCAAGAAACGTGGTGACGTTGATTCATCATCAATGCATAGCAAACGATTTAAGGAGGTTCATCAGAAATATAAAAATATAGAGAAAAATCTGAAAATATTATCGCATAGTCGATACTTTGTGCTGAATGTACCTGAATTATTTGGGAATTTTTGCCTACACCATTCACATAATATTAAAGTATTTTTTGCATACTGTTTAATATGGGCTCTTATGACATGACAGCTCCATCGCTTTATAACTCGCAGAAAAATGCAGAGAAAAAATGCAAACCTTGTTATTTCACTGTAGTTATAGTTTGGATAAATTCCACTAAAAAATCAGATTGATTGTCTACTTTGTTCATGAGAATTATTGAATGAAAGCACGACTTTCGCAGTTGTTTGCATCTTGCCGATATAACAGGCAGGAAGTACGGCAACATTGGATAGTTGAGAGTTAGGCTAGGCTCAGCGCGACAGGCGCTCGATTCAGACGATCTTATATCGATAAACGAGACGTGGTTGAGCGAAAATCGAATATTCGATTCATTTTTTCCTATCCTTTCCGTTTTGTACTCGTTTTAACATATGCTTATAGCACTTTTCGCTAATAAGCTTCCCTTTCCACCTGTAACGTCGACCTGCCATAATTGCAAAAGCATAACTGCTGAACTGTTGGTAGTCAGCTGGTAGTCGCCACCATGACACTCATGGTAGGCAACCGCATAAAATACGGACCTTGTTGCCGCACTTCTCCACAAATTCGCGATACTACAAATTTTAATTTCTATATGTTTGAGCATTATAAACTTATATCGATTAACTTTATACTGCTAAAAAACATTTATATATCCGTTTGAAATTACATTATCCGTCCCAATTTGACAATTCTCCGAATCAAGATACATCATTTATGCCGTTGGCTATCGTGAAATAGGCCCGTGTATAAGCATAGGACTACCGCTTGCACTCCTCACCTCCCGCACGTACTGACGAACCTCCTTAAATATTATAATAGCCATTACACCATCATTTTTATTCTTTATCCAATTCATACTTACACCATCAATAATCAAAAAAATATAAGTTTACGAAAGCAATGAAATGATGCTGGTCATAACAATGTTTATGAACAGGATTAAATAAGTTAATGACTGTATGTAGCTACAGATTATTAAGCGTTGCGAACTATTATGGTATCCATGCATCCAATAATTAGACCAATCAAATTATAGGTTATCACAAATACGTACACACTTGATTACATTCTAGAGTATTTAGTTTTGGTAACCAATAACTTGGTTAATCTAACCAGTTTCAGCGCATACCATTAGGTTGTTTCAAACAAATCGTTTTCAGTACGGATATGTATATTGTACCAAAATAAAGTATACACTGGAAAAGACTGGAAGTTGTTATGCATAAACTTGTCACCTAAATTTAATGTACAATTGTGTTATAAAATTAATGTACTATTGTCGTAAAATTGAAGAAAATTATTAAAATTTAAGTACTTTACTGCAAAATTTAAGTAAATTATTGAATTTGCTACACCATACATTAATTTTACATCACACTTGTACATTAAATTTCAAGTAGTTTTTTTACAGTGTAATTATAATAAACATAATTTCTCAAAAATGTATTGTTATGCAAAATTACTAAGTTACAACTGTAAAACTAATACTATTACAAAGTTCACATCGCAGAATCGTGATACAATATTAACACCAATATGCTGACAATAATATTGTTGGGTAAATGTCACTATTTTGTACGCATGCCACACATTCATCCTTCCATACGTTGTTATATTTCGCGTCGCAAAATAAAAATTAATCTTCAGCATTAATTAAATTATTAAATTGAATTAAATTTTAAAAAAATATAAAGCATTAAAATTTTCACGTAATTACAGGGATGTAACAACGCCATGGGGAACATTGGTTGACCAATGTAAATAGTTGCCTCATTGTTTATGGAAACGAACTTTCAAGCTAGAGAAAATCAATGTTGAACAAAGCTATTCACGGCCTACCGCAATTACCCTGTATAACATGTTACAGTGTGTAACTTGGCAATGACTTAAGACCACCGACCTCTAGCTAAAGCCCTGAGCAGTTGGAGAGTTTCAAAAGAATGAAGGGAATGAGAAACTCTGCTGTATTTCCTCGAAACAGAGGGTCCGAGAGCCCTTTAGCCCTCATACATATTTTCGTGGGGTCAACATTTTCTGAGCTGTGGTACTTTAACACACAAGTGGTCGACAGCCTCTCCCTAACTCTCAGTGTGTGGGCGTTTATGTGGGTGAGTATACTTAGCCAAAGAGCGTAAGTCTACATGCTTCAGTTTCTAACACACTGCAACACTGCAACGTTGGGAGTTTGTGCGCGGCGAAAACGCAAATTCTGATCACTAACCGTATAAAGATGATGATTATTAACCTTGAAATATTTTTTTACGTTGAACTTACACCAACGGTGCATTATTATTATGGCTCATCATAATAATGTTTTGTTAACTCAAAGTTATATATAAACATTTTTAAGCATGTAGTTTGATGTGTGAGCTTCAAAATTTCGATTTTTTTTTTACATATTGCAATGAGTATACTGTAAAAATTTCAGGCCAAAAATTATAGTGCTGTAATCGCTATGACCAGTCACCTACCTCTTTTTTATTACGTCCACTTTAACCATAAATAACACAAACCGAAAATGGTACAATTTTAAAAAATAACATGTGAACAAGCCAAAATGATTGTATCTTATTTTGTTTGAAAAAAAATCATGTAATCAACATCAAAAACAGGGCATCACATCAGGCTACATCCTTAATAATAATGAAGGAATTATGTTTTACGAAATTTCCAGTGATAAGGAACAAAGAATAAATAGTCACATTATAATTGATGAAAATAAAGTGATAAAAAAAGACGCGAAGTATAATGCTCAACTTTGGCTTCCTCGTAGAAGGTGGAAAAAGAGGAAGCAACATGCAAGAACCGACTTTACAGTCTTGTTTCAAATAATAGTAAATTTCGTAAGTTTTGAAACCCATTGTCGATGCGGGCCAAAGTTATAACCAAACATCATTGTTCGTAACTGCACTTCTCCAGAAAATTGGAATTCGCTAGTTTGAAGTTTTTACGAGTCAGCGAGTTCATATCGTTCCACATTTGAATCAAATTAGCGCTTGGGGAGAATTACATTCACGTTATGAATTTCAATTAAATTCACCACCATGATAGTGAACCCTCCACTTTTCATTAAATTAGAGCCCGGTAGATTTAACCATTCCCGAGTTAAAGAGGTTAGTAACTTTTCGTAATTTAACCGAAAAGTGTGATTATGAACTCTTTTACAGATTTTGGCCAAATACTATACAACCAGATGATTATAAATACGTTTCAACAGCAATTTTTATCTCAATCGCTTTAAATTAGCAGGAGTTAGTTACCGCTAATTCAAGCGGTTCTCGACTTAGAAGAGAAAAAACGCTGGATCTCTTGAGTCAGATAATATGAGTATATTAATATCAAGATGCAAACAAAATAAAAAACAGTATTTGGGGAATATAAAACTTGCTGAAACACAAACCCTAACGGTATTAATTTTAATACTTGTACCCAAGAAGCATTGCAAATTATACTTTTCCTCAATTGGGGCTATAAACCTAAAGACTTAGAAAATTACTAATATTGATTTTACGTGCAATAAAAATGCGCGTAAAAATCAATGATGTTTAATTTTTTCAACATATATCTACACTGCATTTGTCACTTCATCTATTAGTAGGAGTAGTGAATTAAATGTATTGATAAAAAGTTACAATGGCTACACCGACGTGATACAAAACAATGAACGTGTAATATCTTGATCCATTTAATAAGATTCCATCAAACCCATTTAGATATCACCTAGCAAAGTGTTAAGGGAGCCGAGTCAGCAAAAAAACAAATTATTTTCGGTTCACTGCATCTTTATCTTGAGTCGATTGAAAAATTTCAATTAAATATATCCTTTGAGGAATGGAGCAAATGAGTTTTTTTGTCAATGTCAGGTCAACCGGCTACTTCGGAAACCATATTCAGAGCTTTTAAACTCCGCGCATGATCCAGAACAAACTTCTCTTATTACTCTCTTATCTCTTATGATTACTCTTTACGTCTCATTTTCTTCGCAGCGTCATTCAACTTCAGTTAAGCGTAAGGCTTTTTTTATAGATAACACACACCTTTACAGTTACATGTTTCCAAATGTTAACATTTTTTTAAACTTTTTTTAAGAGCAGTTGCTAACTTTACTACAAAGGCCTTCAAAATGAATGAAGAAAATGAGACATCATGGAGGGCAATCCTATAAGCAGTTTATTCCGGATCATGCGCAGAGTTGAAAAAACCTAAATCAGGTTTACGAACCAACCGTTCGAACTTGCCTTTCATATTGACAGAAAATTCCTTTTCTCCTGTCCTAAAGAGGATAGATTTAATTAAAATGTATCTGGAGAAAAAAAATACAGACCATTGAAAAAAATGTCTGACTACCGCGACCCTCTTAAGGTAAGGCCAAGTCGTGGTAAGAGCAAGATCTATAGGGTTATCACGAATGAGGGAGCGAGCGAAGCTGTTTTACATCGGGTGAATGGAACCACGAGAGTGGCTGAATTCGTCGGGTTATGCCACCAGGATCAGTAGGATTGAATGGGGTTCGTGGAAGAGAAGGTGGTGGTATCGGTGATGGAAATCATCATAGTGGTGTTGTCGGAGTGCTGAAGCTGCGAGTGACGCGAGACTCTTCGGGAAAACGCGAGGAGAGTCAGAGTAGTAGCGGAGCCAGAAGCAGAGAGGCAACGAGAAGCATAGGGTACCAAACGGTGAGCGCAGGAGGGTATGTCGCAATGCGTCTTGACGTCACGGACGTGGTTGGTGGGATTTGGGTGCGCGGAGTTGGAGGCAGTTTGGTGGGGAACGAAAAGGGGACAACGACGGCGACGTCGGCGAACCAAGCGATTTGGTACACGGGGCCACCGTTGGGCGCCTCCACCTGTCAAGCCCAGACTACTCGACATGTGCCCCGCCGGTCAGAGGTGAATGCAGCGTGTGCAGCGCCAAACTGGCGCAGGCCAAACGTTCGCCACGTGCTGCAACTGCTTCTGCGCTTTGTATCCGACAGGATACAAGATTCAAACTTACATACATCAAGAACTGCTTTAACAATCGGGCTGAAATTAGGCAAACATGGGAAGAAGGTCGACGCCTTTGTTTGTGGTAATTATTTTTTAAATTCCAAAATATGTTCAAATTGTATTTGACTTTGCAATTTTGGAAAAATGTCTGTACGCTCTCTAACAGCCGCAAATTTTTTGCTATTGAGCTAAATTAGTTTTTATCCATAAAGCTATGTTGAAGGTGAATCGGCATTGCATTTGGAATGAATCTGTAAAAAAGTTCGATTTTTATGGAATTTTGAATTTTTCAAAAAATATCTGTTTTGCACTAACTTACGCCAAATCTCACCAAATCAACTGAAATTTTCTACAGATGAAAAGTAACATTCAGCGTTATTACCTACCAAATTTGGTCGTGATCGGTAAATCGGTTTGGATTCTACGTGATTTTGAATTTTTCAAGAATTATAGAGGTTACAAAAAATTTGAAGAGTAGAAATTTGCACATTGTTTCCTCATTCATATTCATTTCTTATAAAGCTTCCTCTATGAGGATACCAAAATTAATAAATATGCTTACTTATAGAGGAAACTTTGTGGAAAATGGAAATTAATGAGGAAACAATGTGCAAAGTTCTACACTGCAACCTTTTTTCTCGGTTTAGACATCATCGGACTCTCTAGTAGGGCCATCATAAATACGTACAATATTCGCTATTATTAGAACTACTTATTTTCTTTTTTAACTTATTACTTTTTTTCTCGGTGTAGGCATCATCAGACTCTCTAGTAGGGTCATCATAAATACTTACAATATATGCTATTATTAGAACTTCTAGTAGTATTTTATAAGCTGCAGCTGACCCTGTTTTCCTGGTCTTGCAAATGTGATGCTGTTGCTGATAATCGATCAATAGCAAAATCATTAATTTACGCGAGTACGAAAATATGCTCCTAATTCGGGCTACGACTTTCCAGACCTATGAATTATAGCCACAAAAGCAAGATTTCATTAATTAATAATGATTATTTAAATACGCAATTATACACTTCTAAAAATGACGACTAGAAAATTTGTAAAATATGCATAGCAATTTATCGAGATTACCATAACCTTGACGCATTAATCTCCCGACTACAATATGCGAATGATTCTTATTTAACCATTTTTCATTTATCCTGTTTGTACATTAATTACACTCATTTTTTCATTCGTGAGTTTTTTTATTTTTCTCTGGACCACGTGAACTAGGAGAAGATAGCGGGCAACGCAGATAATGACTACATCTTTGGACTCAGTGAGGCGCAGCGGCAATATGATCCTCGCAGAATCCTCACCCTGTATTCAATTTTGCGAAGCCGCCAGTGCTGTAAAAAGCTGCTCCGCGTTTGATGGGCGCTTACGATGGCGCGTGCAGCTCGTACGTGATCTCGACCGACTCCACCAATAGCGCACGCATCTATAGCAGCAGTATCCCCTCCTGTTGGCTCTAGCCGGCGCCTCCCCACTCCAATGTAGCACGTGTGAGGCCAGCTGCGCCAGATGGCACTCCCGCAGTCGAAATAACGTGTCTCGATGCCTCGCTTTGCTGCTCGTCCGAACGTGACGCCGTGGAAATGTCCAATTAAATTTTCATTTCCTCCTTTTTTGGAGGTGGCAAAGAGTGCTTTCGCTCGCTTGCGCTCAATGCGCTCACTGTTTGGATAATGAGACTTCTGCCGTATTTTTTACCGCGTTTCAAAACTGCACTGTAACACGTTTATTTTTTTTTTCTATTTGTTTTTTTTACTCTCGGTTGTACATTTTCTGTGAAATACTTCGTGCAAAATGTTCGACGTACGTTCATGCAATTACGGTCAGAAGTGTAATGTACATATTCGACTTCACGGTTGCGGGACTGATTTTTTTCGTGTTCGTAATTGACGCGTTTTATTTTTTTCTTTTTTTGGTTAATTGCTTTCGCGGCACCAACGCTAACTGGCCTGAGAACGATTTTTGGCGCAAACGAGAAATTGAGTTAGCGGACGAACTGACAGAGACTATTGAATTTCGGATGAAACGCGACGTTTCACGCTCAACGCGCTACACAAAATATAGCCACTGCTGGGTGTGATATTCTCGTCGTAGTCACCGTCGAATTTCGGATTCTGCGAAGTGACACTCTGAAAATTGCGGTCAGTGGTTTTCTCTGCGGCTGAATGACTAACGTGTCACTTGCGTCAGCGGGCCTTTTCCAAAACCGGTCCGATCCATACAGAATTTTCACATACGATTTTATGTAAATCGTATAAAAATTTACCAACATTCAATATCCCATGGATGTGCACATGGGGTATTCCTGGCCAACTCAGTAGCCATTCAACCCCGACCCCTTCAACTCCATAATTTTTTATACTATTCTATATACTCGAAAATAAGAACACATTTTTTAGATTTTTTTTACCAAAACTTTTTTTTCATGAAATTTTTGTATAAAAATGTTGCGCCCCAATTGAAAAATTTGAAATTATTCTCAAAAGTCCTGTATTAGATATCCACATTTATGACCCAGAGTAGGCAAACATTTGCGTTGATTTGTTAAGCCATTTTTTCGAAAAGAAGAAGTCATTAAAAATGGAAAGAAATAAAACAAGATGGAAGTTCATGATCGATTGTTGCGTAAACATTTGATACCTTCCGCAAGATTATTTTAGAATTTTGCTGAAGCTTTTTTTATGGATATAAAATAATCATGTACATCCAATACGTTTTAGTACCGTAATATGACTGCCAATTAGAAGACCGTTATTCAAATTATCGCAATATATTTTATATTTAAATATGCGGCGTTTTGTTGGTAACAACACAGCCGATATTTATAATCGATTCACTTCCCATATTCACCGCGAGCGTACGAAACGGTGTGTCTCCCTATTGTCACATAACGAAGACATGGCTATGTTTACACTATACAGTGAATACGCCGAGCTTCCAATTGTTGAATGGTTTCCAACATGAAAAAACATAACTGGGTGAAAAGATAACCTCTTAAAAAACCTTGTACATTGCTTCCTCATTATTTTTCGCTTTTTACAAAACTTCCTCTATGAGGATGTATGTTAATAAAATTTGGTAATTTTCATGGTAAAAAGACTTGTAACCGGCAATTTCTGGTGTAGAATATGCCACTTGAGACCGATAGTGAAGGCCAGAATTCGTTATATTAAAGAAAAGAAAAATGTAGGTTGGATTTTCCGATCGGAAGTCGGACCTCTGAATTCTAGAATCAGAAACGGAAAAAATACACTTTTTTAAAAAATCATGATAAAAAGGCTTGTAACCGGGTTTTTTCTGGGGTAGAATGTTCGACTTGAGAACGATAGTGAAGGCCAAAATTCGATATCTGGAAAAAAAATTAAGTTGGATTTTCCAACCGGAAGCCGGATCTGTAAATTCTAGAATCAGGGGTGGGACTCGGAGTTTTTCACTACTGTGTCGACAACGGAACGGACGGACGCACGAGTGAAACTGACGCTGTTGTGTCGAGAATTCGAGATTGCGCAGCCAACTTCAAATGCGATGACAGTGGGTGAGCGAAACATAACCTTATTCATAATATTATAAACGGTTATAAAATATCATAAATTGTGAAGTGATAGTGTAAAACGTGAAAAATAAAATGAAAGTGAAGAAAGACGCGGCGAAAAATAGATTATTATTATATTTTATAACCTTCTATAATATTATGAATAAGGTTATGTTTCTTGAACTGATTTGCAGTTGGCTGCGCAATCTCGAATTCTCGACACAACAGCGTCAGTTTCACTCGTACGTCCGTCCATTCCGTTGTCGACACAGTAGTGAAAAACTCGGAATCCCACCCCAGAAATAGAAAAAAGTCACTTTTTTTAACTCATGAATAGAAACTCCCGCTTTCCTCAACGGTAGAGCGTGGCGGAACGTGGGCCGTTCCCGTACGCCGTTAGGAAATATGCGTGCGTAGGATATCCTACGTATGCGCACATCAGCTACATTCTTCTTTTTCTACACGCATATTTGTTTTTCTAAACGCTGCCGCAACATTTCCTAACGCGCCCGGCACATTTTTTAACGGCGTGTTGAGGTTAGGGACCCTTTCCGCTCATACTCTACAGTCTCGGAAAGCGATCGTTTCTATTATTTCGTTAAAAAAAGCACGGTGTGCAACTAGTGCCGGAATTGGCGATTGCAACTCTCGCACTCGTCAAAATCGCCAATTTTCGGCACTAGTTGCACACCGTGCTTTTTTTAACGAAAGACTAGAAACGATCGCTTTCCGAGAGAAAAATATTAGGGTTGCCCTAAGATAACTTAGGGCCCTATCGGGCTTTAATGTGGACACCATAAAAGCGAGTTCCATATCACTCCCAATTAGGGACCTACTAAGGAAACTGTAGGGTTTCATGCCGATATTTAATGGGGCTATATTAGGGCAATTAATTAAGGACCCAGTCAGGCTTAATCATGGCACCAAGTAAATAAATCAATAATAATTTCGCCACGTAAGGGTCTCATAAGGCAATTCTAGGTTTCTATGGCGAAGTTCAATAAGGGTTTGATAGGGTAATTACCTAAGGGCCCAGTCAGACTTCATCATGTTACCAAGTAAACTAATTAATCATAATTTTGCCAAATAAGGATCTCATAAGGCCATGGTAAAGTTTAATAAGGCCTTGATAAGTTAATTAATTAAAGGCCCAGTCAGGCTTAACCATGGCATAAAGTAAACAAATCAATAATAAATTTGCCAAATGAGGATCTCATATGGCAATCCGAGGTTTCCATGGCAAAATTGGTGGTCACCTATCCAACTAATGACCGTCCAAGTCAGCCAGGTGGTCATCCATTCTAATACTGGCCCTCAGGTCAGTCAGACAGTCACGCACCTAGATACACTGAAAGAAAAAAGTAGTTGGGTGAACCATCTCCAGCATATGCTGTACCGCTGAATAGTTGTAGCAACTCGCTCCTGTAACTAATCGCAGTGCTGTTTTCACCAATACAATAGGTGGCGCAACCAACAGCGAGTTCCTATAACCAACCACAGCGGTTCGTATAACCAACGAGTAGTTGTCATAACCCATTGAGTAGTTGTCATAACCCATTGAGTAGTGACGCTATTTCAACTCTTTCGAGTGGTTGTCGGAACCCATTTATTGGTTGGTCCAACTACTTTTTTTTCTCCGTGTACAAACGAACTAATTCGCGCAAACGATAAAACAAGCAATTTTGTGGAATATAATTATAGATGACAACAACGATAAAATGTACCCCATTCGATATAACCACACTGAAAGAAAAAAGTAGTTGGAAGAACCATCTCCAGCATATGCTGTACCGCTGAATAGTTGCAGCAACTAACTCGCTCCTGTAACCAATCGCAGTGCTGTTTTCACCAATACAATAGGTGGCGCAACCAACAGCGAGTTCCTATAACCAACCACAGCGGTTCGTATAACCAACGAGTAGCTGTCATAACCCACTGAGTAGTGACGCTATTTCAACTCTTTCGAGTGGTTGTCGGAACCCATTTATTGGTTTGTCCAACTACTTTTTTTTCTCCGTGCAATTTCTGTAAAAAAAATAACTGAATGTGCTTTTATTTTTACACATCAGACGCAGTCATGTAAATCTGTCAAGTTCTGACTATACCACTTTAATTTTATTTCATATTTCATATTACAGGCATTCAAATAGACAAAAAAAATTGCATATTCATAAGATTTGAATGGCCAAAAGAGTTAAGGCGCAGCGAAACTACACCATCCGGAGGGTTCTAGGTTCGATTCCTGTCAATGTCAAAAAAAAAAATGAAATATGTTTTTTCAGCGATTAACATTGTACCATTGTGTAGAGAAAGACGAAATATCTAATTAAAAGTGCAGCATTACTCAACTAAATAATAACAAATATATATTTTTAAGTTAAATTTCTTTATTATTTTAGTAAGGACTTAATAGGGCAGCGTTAAAAGGTCCTCATTATTTTGCCTTTAAAGGCCCCTAACATTTAGCCTTCAAAGGTCCCGAAGAAAAAAGCGTGACCGTCATTTGCGAAACCCTATCAGGCTTCCACATATGGCCCCTAAGAGAATTAGGGAATATTAATCGGGGCCTTGGAAGTACCATTTTTAAAAAATAAAGTACTATTTTTTTAAAATCCTGGTAAAATGGCTTGTAAACGGTATTTTCTGGGGCAGAATATCCGATTTGAGAACGTTAGTGAAGACCAAAATTCGATATCTTGAAGAAAAAAAATTTAAGTTGCATTTTTCGACCGGAAGTTGGATCTGTGAATTCTACAGTGCAGAGTTGTAAATGCCTAATACTTATAGAAATAATGATGATGATACGATCAGCTCTATAATTATGATTTTATAATAATAACATGTAGCGATTGTAATACGATGATTAAACTTTGGAATGGCTGCAAAAATTATTATTTTTCAATAAAAATTCACGGTAATCCTTTTGAAAAAATGGAAAAAAATAAGTAATACATTACTTATTTCTTCCATTTTTTCCACTGTTTCTTGCAATATTAAAGCGAAAATTAGTATTTTTCAGCTATTCAAATGTTTACACTCTATTTTATAATCACTACATATTATTGTTAAATCATAATTACAAAACAAATTGTACTGTAAACTATATCTCATGAATTAATGGGAATTTACAACTCTGCTCTAGAGTAGTCAGTATCAACTTGTAACTAAAAATTCACAACATACATTAATACAATTTAAATAGACCGATCACAGTGGACTTGCGTTCAGTGTATGGCTTCGGCGCTCCCCAGAGTTAAGTAGCATTTCTTGCGGACGTAACTTGGATGAGTGACCACTTAGATGCACACTGGTTTGTGCGGCAACTGCTGAGAGGGAGACAGTTTTTTCCGCGTCTATTATGTATTCTCGTGCAGTAAAAACTTAATAAAAATAAAGCTGGGTGTTTCAATTAGGTTTTCAGCTCCATCTATGACTCAACTACTTATCCCCATTTTATTGTATTATTATCTGAAAAAAAAATTATTAACAATTTCTTTAGTTCCGTTCTTATCAACATACAATAATATGCATATTGCTTTTATTCTGTATATATTCTAGGTTTACGTCAGGTACATATTAGAAAATGTTATGTGTTGAATATATGTTGGATATACATCGATAATGTTGTGAGTATACGAGAGACGTATTCAAATATTTGAATTCCGGCACAGGGGATATATCCAAAATATAAATTATTTCCGTGGGGTATGAAGATATCAGTTCATTCGAAAGAAAGAGTAGAGCCTCCGAATAGGAGCAGCTTATAAGAGGACGAGGATTCAAGTGGCCCTCGAGATATATCCTTTATTTCATCGTCGCATTTGCCACGACGCCGCCCGGGGAATTTCTCGAACTTTGTGGTTGAAGTTTGAAACTTCGTCCCTGACCAGTCTCTCCAGGGGTTTGTACGCAAAAGAAAAGGACTAACAATCATTATTTTTTAATGAAATACGGCGCGGACGTCCAAATAAAACTTATCTCCAACACTGTACATGTCTCTACCTCGCTGTGGTTATAATTCTTAAAGTTTTGCAAACCGTTGCAGTTGACAAACTTTGGTTATTTTGATTTAATGCAATTTAATAGCAAACCATAATTCAAAGAAACAATAGATATTCAATTTTCCTTGTTTCCACGTCAGCATAGGGAAGAGCGGGGCAAAATGGCACCCCTCATCAAAATGACACCTCTCGAAAAAATGACACCAACATACGCTAAAATCGATTATATCTCACGATATCTATTAAAATCGATATTAATCTCACGATATCTTTGAAATTAAATTTAATGGAACATAAACATTTATTGTTTTTTTTTTTTACATCAAATACTTAACTCTTTTTATATTTATTTTGAATTACATTGGACGCAGAGTTCACAAATATATTCGACGATATTCTCATCGACATAAGCACATGAAAAATGTGCCCATTTTTCAGAGGTATTGTAACGTATCCACGACTCCGTTGATTGTAAATACAAGCCACGGCAAAAGCGTCATGATGTATCCTCTTCCGCATTCGCAGATGAGTTTGACATTTTTCAATAATTCGGGGCTTTTTCATTGCTAATATTTTTTGTTATGATATGAAGAACATTTGTGTAAATTAACAACGCTCATGCTTTGGGTCGAAGTACTATTCTTTTTCCGCTGCGCGCATTGAATCAAGACAAAATGTGAAAAACTCGGCGTTTTTTAATTTCAAAAAATATTTGTGCATATTAATAAGACTGCAGGATGTCGCGTGTCAATGTACGAATTTTTTGTTTTCATACGTCACATTTTACCCTGGTTCTGCCATGACGCGTCTCGTTCGTGCTGCTGTGCCATTTTGCCCCGCTCTCTCCTACCATTTTATTTCAAAATTTTCTGACAACCGCAATACACCGAACTCTAATTTCGTTAGCGAAATGTACTTAACACCCCGCATTTCCCGTTTGAAGCGCCTGGCATATCTCGGGACCACCCTCATTCGCACCGGTTCCAAACTTTCCTCGTTATTAATGTGGATCAAAGTTTTGAGTCTAATCCTAGTGGTATTTTCCGGTATCCTCGAGTCGAAATAAGTTTTCCTCCTGCAAGAGCCGACGAACGAGACGGAGAGATTTTCGAGCTTATTTTCTAAGCCCTCCAATATGCGTCTTCGCTCAGCGGTACTTGCACTACTGGCTTATTATATGAGAAGGAGAAATCGATCCACCAGATGCTGGCAATTGGCAAAAAAAAGTTCTCCGACCTTCAACCTGGTGGTCCATTCAGTTAAAGACTCACAAAACTATTAGTTTTTTTTCGTCGTTAATCCTTCGTTATTGCCTCTGAAATACGCCGCGTTATCAGACAGAATTTAATGGACCACCAACTTTTTAGAGGCGAATTCTATTGATTTTCGAATTGATCCCATTGTAAAACTGGGTTAAGTTAAGTAAGCTAGTCTCTTTTTATTCAAGTACTCAGTGCCTTCTGTTTGTTTCTTGTTTCCTTCGATTTTCGTGTATGAACTGTTTCATTTTTTGGAGGTGCAAGCAGGTTTTTTTCTTTGGCGCTAGCACGCCGAAAGAGGAAAAAAAAAAGATGCTACTGGCGTATTCGCAACACGAAACTTTCTCATCACATTTGTTACTGACGTGATGTTTTTATCGCGCATTTATGGGGGAATAGTGACTAACTACACGAATATAAATTTTTGAATTCCGCACATTAATTGTAATCTACATTTCTCGCTATAATTTATCAAAAACGCGTTTTTAAATTCGAGTGCAAGCTACGAGCCATACTCGCGAGGAGGTGCGTGCGATGTTCGCGCCTTCACTTCACATCTTTCTTTTGTTTTGGTTGCATTATTGTCGGCACTGCGATAGTTTGAATCTTATGGTGTGTATGAGGCCTCCGCAAGATTTGTAATTCGTATAAAATGCTATACAAGTGATAAAAACTATGATACGATAAGTGTATGAATGTTTATAGAATCATGACTGTAAATAACCTCAAATATTTTTTTCTTGCATTTTTTACTTTTTTTAAATCTAACATATGGTGTGAATATTCATAGTATATTTCTCATTGAAAACTACTTAAGATCATTGATAGTAGTTCTTTTGTATAGTGAATGTGTAACGAAAATCCATATTTCTGGCAATATAAATTTTTCACATAATCCGGTTGCATAAGTCTTATGTGACTGATTGAAAAGACCACAAAATCTTCTCTACACGGAAAGAAATGTTTGGTTGTGGCAACTGCGTTTTCGATTTGCTGTACACAATGTCTAAAAAATTAATTGCCTCAATCATATCAAATAGTAACCTCAACTATTCAAGATTAGTTCTCGCGAGATTAGTTACTAATCCAATCGTTGGGACTACCACTCGAATAGTTGGGACTACCATTCGAATTGTCGGTATTATCATTCGAATCGTCGGTATTACCATTCGAATCGTTGGTATTACCATTTGAGTTGTAAGATAAATAGAATAATCGATTGGTTGTGTCAACTTATTTCTTGGTTATGGCAACTAATCTTTTTTTTCCGTGTATACTAAATCTCTTGTTGTGTGAACAACAAGAGATTTGCAATTGTTTGTGTTTGATTATGCAATTGTTGTGTGAACAACAAGAGATTTAGTAAAGAGAAGATTTTGTGGTCTTTTGCTGATAATTCTATTTGTATGTATCATACCAAAGCATAATAACTTTTATATTAGCTTGCCGTCCAAAAATAAATAAAAAATGTTATTTATTTTTTTCAATATTTCAGGTAAAGTACCAGAAGCAGTGAAGATTTTGGATTGGATTTCAATAGAAAAACTACATTTTAAATGCAGAAGGCACACACAAAATTTTACTACGGTCTACAGCTTTTTTTAAAGTTATTGCGTTTTCGGACATACAGATCCACTCAAAACATGTATTTCGATCAAAATTTAAGAGTCGAATTTTTTTTGGATTCCAATACTTTCTCTCTTACATACTTTGTATGTGATGAGAAAGTAAAAACCTTGGAATATGCGCGGTTAATCCGGCCCTGGTTAATCGAGGTTCTACTGTACTTCATTCCCATGGGGGTTTTCCAGATGCATTCTCTGGCCAAGGCAGAGCGCTTAACAAGTTGGTCCCAACGTTACGAGGACGAAGCTCCTCTTCGTTCACGAGATGAAGCCACAAAGCGTCGCAACCACGTCGAGGCCGATAAAAATAAAAGCTCTACAGTTGAGAAATAGTCGCGACGCTTACTTACCGTCGGTCAATGGGTGAGGTATATATTGTGCACCACACCTAGCAATATTATTTACTAATATGTCCTAACATTGAGCCACTACACGAAAAGAAAAAAGTAGTTCTCAAAACTGATTTATCGGTCCCGGCAACCAATCGAAATAGTTAGCATAGCGCCAACTACTCAGTCGGTTGAAGAAACTGTAGCCTCGTTCGTAGAGTATCGATAGTAACAATGACCAGCTGAGATCATAACCTCAACTCACCGGTTGGTTGGCATAACGAATCATTTGGATTGAATAGCAGCCGTGATAGTTGCAGGAATCAAGTTGTTGGTTATACGTACTATTTTTGCTACCAATCGAAAAAAGTTTAGACTACGATTCTCATTTAGTTTTAGTAAGTAACACGTGGCACAGCATGTGCTCAAATTGGTAGGCAGAACTACTTTTTTCTTTCCATGTAGTCAAGTGGAAACTGTACCAACTTTCAACACGACATTTTTATCGCAAGCTTTATATGAGGTTCCACATTGCTGAGTGAAGTAGAGATTAAGAATCTCTGCGAATTGTACACTACTGAAGGTTCGAAATGATTAAAGGATCTCTTAAAGATAAATAATTTGTCGAGGAAGAAATGTTCAGCAATGACCAATCAATAAAGCCATTTTTTTGACGTAGACTTATAGACTCGATGTCGTGAAGTTACACATCCAAATCGACAAATGGTGCAGTATAAACTTATATCGTTTTTCATGTAGACAGATTAAATCAAATGTCAAAATGTACATCTTGGACATTTGATTTAATCGATGGGTAAGAAGTTTTAAAAAAGAGTGAGCAATATGCAATCATGTAGTTTGCAGTCTTAAAAAAAAAATCAGAAAGTGTAGTTGTTGAATAAAGTTGTCGGTGGTCTATGTGAGAGATTTTACTGTATTTTGGTAATGCTTATGTTCATTCTAGTAAAATGACCTTTGCTGTGGACGTTTTTTGGTAATAACCAAGATTTTTACACCCAACACCCATAAAAATTGTAAATATATAAAAATTTTAGTGTTTCCCAGTAAAAATCACTGGTATATCAGTAAAATTTACATTTTACATACTCATCAAGTAGCTGCCACTTACTTCAGTGCTCTCTAAAAAAACTCAAACTCAAAGTCTGGACAATGAAAAATCCTCGTGCATATTTCGTGGCAAAAAATTCAAGAGTTATTCCATTGATTTTATTCACAAATTGAATATAAAAACACAGATATTTGCATTGTGGAGCCTGCGATTCATGAGAATTTCACTAAAATGGGATGAAAGCTGACTGAATTATTACGCTTCCATTTTATCACCGCAGGACGTTAACCATAAACGGCCAGTTATGTAGGTTCTTGATTTTTTTTACTTCATGCGATAAAACGAATATTCTTTTCAGTACTCCGTCCATAAAAATGCACTTTTCCCACAAATGTACATTCCAGACAGTACCCTGCACAGTTTCATTCATCATTTGAGTGAAATACGTTTTTTCTCCCTAGTGTTGAAATGTTGGGGAGAGCGGGGCAAAATGTGACACATGAAAACAAAAATTCGTACATTCACTGTAAAAAAAAATCTTTCTCAAAATTAATATACTTGTATTGGAAGTACCATATGCATAAACTATGTATTAAATTTCACAAACATTTATATTGAATTTTTATATCAACGGTATTGGAAAAAATGTTGCGTTCGATAATATTAAGACACAATTATTTCTGGTTTTTCCATCGCTGCAAGATATTTTTCGATGAATATGTTTGAAAATTCATAGACATTACTTTTGATATTTAATTACCTTGTATATTGAATTTCATAAACATTTATGTTGAACTTGCATAATAACGGTATTGAAAAACAATGTAACGTTCCGTAATATTACAATTTCTTTACAAACTATTCACAATTACAATACAATCCGTAATATTACAATTTCTTTACAAACTATTCACAATTACAATACAATCCGTAATATTACAATTTCTTTACAAACTATATTTGCGAAACGGTATCTTAAAATCCAAGCGCACATATGCGTTGGAAATTTTAAATAGGCTTAAAAACAATTTTAAAAAATAGAACTATTACTTGGGCATTCTTTTTTTAAACATTTTAAACATGTCATCAGAAATTGTTGGGGATTGGTTTTCGCCGAAGAACATTTTTCGCCTACACCGCGGTTTGAACCTACGACCTACCTAAGTGCATACCTAAATACGCACGCACGCTACCAACTACTCTATCAAAGATATCTAAATGGCATTAGAGTTGTACAACTATTATTGTCTGAAGCATACTTATAATTGACATAACAAAATGTTTAATTGTGTGCCATTACGTCCCTCCCACACAAAACATATCTACCGTGGTACGTCTTTTGAAAATCCATGGTGGATGAATCGATCGTCTCGGGGACATCAATGGACATCCAGCACATAACCACAGAAAGTGTCAATCGGCACCAATTCTATGTAATATGGTCGGTCTTTGAACGTACCAGTGGGTATATAATTGACGTATATCAAATATCTTACGGATGTCATCGATTACGTGAAAACAACTATCCAGAAGGTGTTCAACGAACATATATTCGGACATGAAATGTATGTCTAATAAACATCTACGAGAATGTTCAAGGAACAACCATATTACATAAAATTGGTATTGATTACTACTTATTGTGGATGTTTAGTGAATGCATATGGGCATATCTCAGAGTCCTTTGACTTTCGTGTAACTTGACTGCGGAATACTATAGTAATTTACACAGAATGAATTACGCGGGTATCAAACTTTTACTAAGATGTACGAAGCATAATCTATCTGAAAAAACATCTTTTAATTTTATAATGCACCAATAGACTGTTTTATCCTGGTTCAAATGCGGAAATTAACAACGTTTTCGCTTGTAACTCTGATTTTCGCGTCACTTCGTACGGGTGTAGCATTGATATGCACCTTCAGAAAAATAAGAAAAAAATCATGAAATTCTGGTAAGGTGTAATAAATATAATGTACCTAATTGTAGTCGCCAAACATGTCAGAAAATTAAGCGGTTATCCTGTGAACGTCTGTCACTCAGTTTCGATGATGAACCTGACATCCACCGTTATATGGTACAGGAATATCACATAAAGGTAGGATCATCACGGATTGAATGTAGTGAAATTTATGTCAGAGAGTCAATTATTTTGCTCGCAACGTTCTGCGACATAGACTCATTGCTGCGTGGAGAATAAATGTCAGGTTTTTCGCATCGTTATCCAGCCAAACTAGTCAAGTAAGATAATTAAATTCCATCTGAGTACGTTATTCTCATCACGAATTAGATGTGCGCAGATGTGCCCGACCTCTCGACGAGAAACAATTTTTTTCTGGGTCAAAATGTATTCAATTGTCAGGTTCGAGAATGTCAGGTTTATAAATTCGCATAATAAATTCAAACTATTATCGTTCCTAAATTATCTAAATTATATTTTGAGTTAGTAGAGTCATTACCAGTCATACTTTTCATTTTCTGCATACGAATTGATTAAAATTGAATTAGAAAAATGACCTATTGAAAGAGATAAAACTATGCCTTCAATGGGTAATTAAAAAAAAAAAGTTAAATTAAAAGTAAGTTAAACACTTGTAAAACATAATAACACTATGTGTTATTATGTTTTACAAGTGTTTAACTTACTTTTAATTTAACTTTTTTTTTTAATTACCCATTTATATACATATCAGTTTTATCTCATAATAACACTATGTGTTATTATGTTTTACAAGTGTTATTATGTTTTCTAAAGGTCTTAAGATGAGTACAAAAAATTGGCGATCCTGTGCTCCTTAACTAGATTTTTATTCTTTGAGGCCGTGAAAGTCAAAGGTTTGTGAGATACGCCCATATAGATGTCCCCTGTATGTTTAGCTTTTCATCCAGATTCCTCTCTTAAAAAAGATATGGCACATCGAACTCGAAAGACTGAAGCCGCTTTTCCAGTCTTCCGATTGGTCGGCGACGGCTGTGGTATGGCGCGCATTTTGAACTGTCGCTTTCGCTATTCTGCCATGGCCACTGTAGAGTCACGTATCGCCAGTGACTTTAATGGTTGCCCTTTTCGTAGTTGCGATATTGAATAGAACTATCTCCATACAAACAAAAAGTAATTGATCAATAGATCATTATTTTTGCGTGGAGGTTTGAAAGGTTCTCTTTTTTTATTTCTAAACAAAAGCGACACTGATCTTGGTGATGAATAGAGTTATAAATGCGTAAGTCTTTTGAAATTAGAATTTATAATACAATTGACTTTGTGATTATGTTTTTGAAAATAATAAGTTGCAGCGATTATAATATCCTCTCTAAAAAAACACAGCACATCGAAAGTAATTTTTTATGGGATGAAATAGGAACGCTGTCCATTAGATATATCAGTTGTGAGGAATGTCTAATAAAACTGCCTTTTTATAGCATCTGAAATTGATTGTGATTGGTAGAACGGTTTTAAAGAGGATATCTAATGATTATATCAAAAGTATGTCATGAAACTAGCGTAATTCTGACTACCTTCTATTTTGGGTAGACATATATATTGATTCTTCAGGATCTTTTCAGCTAAAAAAAGACGCAAAGTCACCAAAGCATAGGACGCGCGGAGCGCGGACGTTGTTGCTAGTAGACGTATAATGTAGAGACAATGACCAGCCACACGACAATCTGACTTACGTATACACTATGTCATGTGTACATATTTTGGCCGCATGGAGTGATGTTCATTCGAAATGCAACTGATGTTCTATGGATATGAAGGACAACGTCCATTATGCACATGTCCAGCTGATGCACTAAACGGACTGGTGTATGTCCACTCAACGATCTTGTGGGACATTCATTCAGAGTCCTGCCGCGGCCATCCAATAGACATGCCCTTTACGACCATTAGGTACGTTTCCGCCAAGACAAAGTTCATTTTTCATCATGCAGAAATTATGCAATGGACGTTCTCATTTCATCTATCAAATACATCTCCTTGTAGATGAATTTTGAACGTCTATTGGATGTCTCATTAAAGTACTACAGATTCATCTAATCGAGGCATTCTACTTAATGTTCCATGGACATCAGTTTTATATCCATTCCGACCGATCAAGCTGGTACGTATTATGTATGTCCAATGGATGTCCCGTTTTTGTCCACTGTGCTATGTCCAACTGCAAGACTGCTATAGACGTTAAATAGAGATACATATATCGTACACCGTGGATGTGGACGTTTTACGGACCAATGGACCATTCATGGACGTCCAATGGACAGTACGTTCTGCGTGGAGCTGTTCCATCGAGCCATTATTCTATGCCCGTAACTTTTGCTCATAAAAATGGATACCATGGATTATTGTTGAATAAACACCCTCAAACGTGAGGATACATAGATTTACGAGTTCGTTCTGTAGAGAATTTTTATTTTTGGGCCTGATTTACAAGACTGTTTAACAACCGACCGTCCATAAAGGGAAAACGGGGTTATTGGTGCGAAGGTCAACATGTAAACATTCTCTGTCACGGCACAAAAGACATATATACTGCAATACATGCGTACTGCAGGCTCGCAAACAACAAAACATGCGGTATCGATTCGAGCCACCGAAAAACATGAATGAAAAAGTTCGTGAGTTCGTTTCAACGATACAGCTCTTTTTTCAGGGGTTTAGTGCTTTCATTTATCCCGCATTATCGAAGTATACAATGCAAATGTCTGATAATCGGCTTACACAAGAGTGAGACGTCGCTTTCATTATTTCATCCGATGTGAAAAAGATCCTTGTCAGCAATACTGTGAATACGAAAACAGTTTTCATTTTCTTTATATTTTCGTGGATTAAATACGCCCAGCAGCTTTAGGAGAAAAAACGTAAAGCTTAACGGATTTAATGAGTCTTGCAATGGAATCCCCAAACGAAAGGAGGTTTTTTGGCAGATTTTCATCGTGAGAATCCGCTCATGATATTCCATTCGTTTCGAAAAAAAATCAGAAGTGACTCATCTCATCAAAAAGTCATATCAGTATTATTTCATCAAACGAACTAATAAGATCGTGACCGACATATGTATATTATATGGATTCTTGCGGCAATATTCAGTCGTAGGGAAAATAAAAAATAGTTTTCCTTTTTAACGTTTCGACTCACATCGGAGTCCTCGTCAGAAATTTTTATATTTCTCTGGATTCAAATTCAAATATACTAGTGGCGCTTACATATTGGCAACCGGCTTCTCCGATTGAAAACCTCAGAAATCTGATAATATTGTTTTAATTTTTTTATTTTATCTTTCATGTTCCTGACACACACCAATATTGACATAACACTTTGAAATCATTGACGTTCACATATACAACACGATAAAAAACAAACAATATCAACCGGATAATCCAGTTATACCTAAACTGACTACCTTAAGGAAAAAAAATTTTAAGTTATTTATATTATCAACGTTGAACTTAACAAATGGCATTAACACTCCTCATGCTTATTTCTATCGAAAAATAAGTATAGGTTAAGGTGACAAATGACATCATTGCCGATGCATATTTGAATTTGAATCGAGAGAAATATAAAAATTTCTGAAAAGGACTCCGACGTGAGTCAAAAAGTTAAAAAGGAAAACTATTTTTTTATTTTCCCTACGACCGAACATTGCCGCAAGAATCCATATAATTATTTTATCAAATTTTCTTCGAACATTTGTTTTGTAAAAGATTGAATATAATGAGGAAAGTATGTCCAACTTCAGGGCATTCAGCATGTGATTTATTTTTAAGAAATTCTTTTTTCTAACAGTTGTTTTACAAAAGGTCGAAAATAATGAGGAAAGTATGTTCAACTTCAGGGCATTCAGCATGTAATTTATTTTTAAGATAATTTATTTCAGCGTTAAATTGTGCACTTCGTATCACAAAAAGGATGAAAATTTGAACCTTTCACATACCTTCTTCATTACTCTCCACAAAGCCACCTTCAGAATGAATGTTGATTAATTTCACGGGCGTCGTCAGTGCAAACGTGGTCTTGGGGGTAAAGTCCGTAACGATCGGAGGTCAAGATTCCGCTAAAAAGTGGCGCTTATATTTCTCTTGGACATAGTATTGCTTATCCAATTTCAGAAATAGCAGTTGTGTCTGGTAAAAAGTGATTTTCTTATTATTACGGATAATGCAATTGTTAGATTAGGTGTTAAAAACGATTAGGGAAAGATTTGTAATATCTTGCACTAGGTAATGAACAAATATATTCGTTTCTGAGTCACTACAAGAAATCGAGATGCTGAAAAAAAAAACATTCTAAGGACGCTCCATTGTATCAGAGTGTCATTCATAAAAGAGTTTACTGAATGAGTACCCGGAAGAGCCGAATGCCGATAAAAATGTCAATAAACGACGGTCCCGTTTTCACTTTATGCGACAACCTTTACTCGTATTTCTCATAAACGTGTTTGGGATTCTTGCTGTCTGGGTCACGTTTTTTTTTTATTCTTTAACGAATTACTATACGGAAAAAACGACTTGGTTAAGGTAACGAAATAACAATTTTTTAAAGAAATAAATGATACAGAACAGTTTGTTTTGCAGTGAAGATCTTGAAATAATAACCTGGAGCGATTACAAAACGACATCTAAACTTTTTAATTGCTGTAAGGAAAACCTCATTTTTATTTGAATGTTGGGAGAAATTGTGAGAAAAAGAGGTAAGCACAGTCCTCCATTACTTTCACAATGCATTAACAGTAATTATTCATTTTTAAAAATAAGATTACCATAAAATTGAATGGGTATTTAATATTTTTTAACTCTATTTAAAAATGTCTACATCATGTTATAACCCCTGTTAGTTATTATTATAAGAATATAATTACAAAGCCAAATGTACCATAAATTTTATTTTTAAAATAATTAGGAATTTACAATTCTGGTCACAACCAAGTATCTTCATGCTCTGAGGCTATCGATGCTCAAACATACCCGCACTTTGTCAGAAATTAGCCGACAGCACTATTCATTTTCTTCACTTCGTGGAATGATACCGATCTTGTTTATTAAACCTAACTAATGTTTTTGCACCTCATAATCTACGACATTTTTTTTTTTGCATTTTAATATAACCGTCACTTGATATGCCTTCACGCAATTTCACGATCTTCTATGCTAGAACAATGGCGACTAACACGCAAATACAAAACCGGTTTTTCAAAACTGTTCATTGGCCCCAATTATCTGACTTAGTTGGAATACAAATAAAATTCCCACTTAGAGAAAATTACGGTATCAGTGATTATAAAGTGACAAGTATTCATTTTTACTTCGTACGACCAATTTTTCAATAGTTGCCACAACTATCAAATAGTTACCACACTGAGAAAAGAGTTCATTCACTACAACAAAATATATTTAGTTGAGCTGTTTCTTAAAATATTTGTTAACAGTTATAAAAATTTATTAACAGCAAATAAAAATGAGTGTTCTCATAACAAAGTCTTATCCTGACGGTATTTCCGTCAAATGAACGATTTGCTTATGCAATTTTTTTGACAAAAGTCGTTAGATATTTGCTATAAATAAAGAAAGATTTGGGCGATACGATTAAAGATAGTCAGGACAACTTCAGATTTGTTAATAGTTAACAAATCATTATTTGCCGTTACGCAGATTTGTTAATAGTTAACAAATCATTATTTACAGTTACACAGATTTGTTAATATTTAACAAATCATTAATTGCCGTAACCCATATTTGTTAATAGTTAACAAATCTATATTTGAGACAAAGACTGTTTGTTTGGCGTGACTGTTATGTTTGTTTACAACCGTCGACCTTCAGAGGATGAGTTCGATCTCGACGCAATCACGCCACAGTCGTAGTTTGGCAGTGCGAGCGAAACAGTGCATAAGATGGACGACCTCCTCATTTCGTGGAGCTTACACGACGAATTGGAAAAAGCCTTCGGACGTAAGTACTAATAAATACGTTACGAGCATATACAAGTACACTGAGAGAAGAGTTTGTTAACAGTTAACAAATCTTAGTTAAATATAGCGAAATGAACCATTTAGTTATTCTTATTGAATCTCACTTGAACAAAATAAGATTTTTTAACTATTAACAAATGTCCACGAGCTGTATTTGCGAAAAGCAAATTTTATTTAGCTATTTTAATAATATTATAATAATCTGAATCAATTAATGCATAGCTTGACAGAACGGTAAATGTACCGTTCTTTTAACTGTAACTGTTAATAACTATTGTTTAAATTAAAAGCCAATGCAATATTGAGTCCACTTAATGTTCTGTGGACACCAATAAATATTCATTCAAATATAAATTTATTAACTATTAAGAAGTCATTATTTGAGCCAATTTAGGAGTTCAAATATATGTTTATTAACTGTTAATAAATTACTATTTGGGCCAATTGAAAGGGTCAAATAAGCTATTTGTTAATTATAACAAAATATTTATTTCGGCATATTCAACATTATGATTTGTTAAAAGTTAACAAATCCTAGTACCCACAAATAAACTTTTTTCTCAGTCTAGAAGTGCCAAATAACTAAAAATGAATAGTTGTCACTTTATAGTTGACTGTACTACTGCAATTTCTCTGAGAGCCTTGTGTAATCTATTCAAGTCAAATAACTCTGAATGATCAATGCGACTAATACTAGGTCGTTACACCGATCAACCTGATGGTTGTGACAAGGAACTTTCACTCAACTACCAAATAATTAGATGGCCCGACAAAGTCGTTTTTTTTCGTGTGGTAGTAAAGGATTCCTTATTCTAAATTTTCACTCAACTAACAAATAATTAGTTGGCACGACGAAGCCGTTTTTTTGTGAGCTGGTAAAGGATTCCGTATTCAGTTAATTCTAACGTGGTTAAATAATTTTTTAAATACGATAAACCATTGTTTGTTCGAATTCGTTTACTTGATTTGACTAATTAATTGCGCATAGCTCGTAATGAAACGTGAAAGAAAATTCTCAGCACGTTTCCACCGCGAGTACTGAATTTCCTCGGGGACTCCGTGGAAGCTTTCAAAAGAGACTTGTAAAGCTTCTCAAAGTACCGTGAAAGAGGAAATCTCTTCTATACGGTTTTCATAAACCCACAGCTCGATAGTGTGCGGACCACAGTCTCTCTTATAAAGATTTCACTCGGCGCTGGCGGAAGTTTATACAGGTCAAAGGCTTTCCCTTATCTACTCACAGTGACAATATTTTCTGTGACGACACGTACTTTCGCTCTTTTAGTACAATCAAGTAACCCTTAAATTGCCACTTTGCAGCACTAGCAGTCAGATCAGATTTTATTTCATGTAATATGTGCACTTTCAGCCCTTTCGGCCTGTAAAAAGTTGTGGTCGTTTTGCGCTTAAAGGCCCTTCTAAAATTTCACTTTCTCTTTCTCTCACGGCACAATGATTTATTTACCAGTCATAAAAGTCAACAATAATTATTATAACAAGTTATAAATATATATCAATGTTTTTTTATATATATGTAGACATTATAAAATTTCGACATCAGTGAGTCGGTCAATTGCTCATCTTCAATTGTTTTGAACATTTTTTTTGCTCCATTTGTAATTGTTCCAAATGCAAATATTTGGTATACTGCTCTAATCCATCGAATTAAAGAATTTGATTTATGATCAAGAATCGGCGATTTTGGGATTGTACAATCACAATTCCAAATTCCATCTGGAATTAAATTTATGCATTTACTATTCATGCACAGTAATGACACTGCAATACTTCTTTGCAACACAAGCCAAAGAATAATTTATATAACTACCATTTGTATTCGTCCACGGTTTTTTCATTGTAATTACACCAATGAGTGTAATTAATAAACAAATTGGGTAAATGAAAAATAGTTAAATAAAAATCATTCGCACACTGAGAAAGAAATGTATTTGAAAGAACTAAATTAGCATACACCCTTGTTCAAACGAGTTTTTCGTTACGACAACCAAATGTTTAGTTTCTTTAATAATCATTAGATTGAGTTGGCTAGAATTTATTTGCGGTAACCAGAATATTTATTATACCAACAAAAAATTCATTTGAACGAGGGTGTACGCTAAACTAGTCCATTCAAACATTTTTTTTCTCAGTGCATATTATAGTCGGGAGATAACCTCATCCTTGACGAATTAATCTCCCGACTATAATATGCGAATGATTCTTATTCGACCATTTTTCATTTACCCAATATGATTATTAATTGCCCTCATTTTTTTCAGTCGAGAGTTTTTTTATTTTTATAAAATTATTTTTCACTATCTGTAGCAACAGTTACCCTAGTTGAATTTAAACTACAAGAGTAACAGAGTGTAGCTATGAACCATGGCAAAACGAAGAGCTCAAGGTCAAGGAAGCTTAAGGATGTGATCCACTATAAGTCGTAAATCATGCTGTGGTTCCCTTTTATCATCGGCTTTTGTTGGTCAGATGATAAGGGTCAGCATGCTGCAACTAATGAGGCAGCAATTGAACTGAAAAAAATGTACCCCTCGTTAGGATCTCTTTGGCATTGTGTAAACACTGTATGTATAATATTATCCTTCAAATTGTCTATACCGTTCTACTGGTAGTACATTTTGGGTGAGGAAGTATCTGCACCGAGAGAAAAAAAAATATATCATTAAAACCCCAACCTACACTGTTAAAAATATTTTGAAAATTAATACATATATTACATTTTTTTTGCAGATACGTTTTAATATACAGATATGTTGTAAAATTCCAATAATTATATTATAAACATAACTTTTATGAAGTGTTTAGTATACTGTATATCAATTTTACAACAATTTTTTTGTGTATTAATTAATATTTGTATATTAAATTTAATATGCGCGTGTCCGCAAAAAAACTTCCAATACTTTATATTAATTTTCATAGAAAAATTTCTAACAGTGTATGAAACATTTCTTTTCACCATACCTGCGCGGAAAGTTCGACTTCCCGCCCTATGGGCTTTACGTAATTCGAACTTTCCGCTGCAGATATGGTGAAAAATAGTATACTCCACTGGGGAGTGAAAGTAGACTATCCCTCCCTAGTGGCATAATATACTATTGAAATCAATGAAATAATATACATAAGCTAATATTATATTTTCTTTGAATGATCGGAAATTCAATGAAATGTAGTGACATTGAATTAATGAAAAGTTTCCTTGAATCAAGGAACCGTGATTCGTTGATTTAAAAAAAATCGTCTTCGAGAAACTGAAAGAAAAACTTAACCTATAATATGACTTGTCGCTGAAGGAATGAAAGCACAGTAGAGGTTGCATTAAAAAAATGCTTTTCTTGCCCTACAAGATGCAAAAAGATTATAGAAATAATTAATTTTAATAAACATCGATACCTGCCTGTCCATTTTTGTTGACTTTTCGCAACCGTCAAGGAAACTGTTTTTTTGAATCAATGAAACCCTTTCTTTGAAATTCAATGCACCATTTCATTGAAAGCAAAGATAAATTTCCTTACAGTCAATGAAACAAATTCCACCTATTTCTGTAGAATCAATGAATTCTGTTCTCTCGCTGTGGCCTTTGGTACATTACGATTCGGAGGCGCTGTCCATATTTGGATGGCGCTTTGAAGACGTCACAAATACAGTCGATACGAAACAGAAAGTGTGAATTTCGAGAGTGGCTAGCGATTGAATTGTTCGCGAAACGTGTCAATTCGACAATTGTTATATTTCTACCACACGGACGTAGCCTCCGTGTTTGACCAACTCCAATTACGGATTTTGCTGGAACGGAGCCAGAACCTCGTGATAAGTCGTTGAGGGTCGAAGTACGGGAAAGTATAGAAATGGGCTTGGAGGTAACGTCGGAGTTTGTTGGAGTAGAAGAAAAGAGAGATGAGAGATCGCCCAAGTAAGTGGATGAAACGAGGGTGAGAGGGTTTCCTCGACTTGGGGCCCAAGCGCTGATGGAACAAGTCTACATCTGACCATAAAACCAACCTAGAATCACGGTTAGATAATACTTGACACTCAGCGTGGACCCCGTCGATATATTTGCACCTCGAAGCCAGAGCAGTTCATCCAATTATCGGCCCATCGCTTTAACCCCGGCAAGCTCGATTCCAATTTCCGTAATGACATTTTCTAAGATTTAGCTACCACCATGTTCAACACTCGCCCCGTCAGGGATTAAAAGCCTTGATTTATTGCTTAGGAAATAATATTTTGATCGATTCTGTATTTCATAACAAACGTACTGTGTTAATATTTATTGCGACGTTTTGCATACATAATCAGAAACAATAGGACGAACTTCATTTATGACATCACAAATTTTCGTTTTTTCGGCATTCGTATCTCTATTATCATGATTATGATGAACGTGAATACCATATATTATTTACGTGTATCTACTTCTAATTGTTCGACAAATGCGAGTAAGAGGACCAAATAAGTTAAAAACACAAAAGACTTGATAGAAAGTCTCCCAATAGAGTTGATAGAAAGATCAAGATGCTAGCTTTACGAGAGTTGTTTGAATCTCAGCAACTCCAAGCGAACGCGGTTTACGAAACAGACCAATGATACTTGGTCTGACTGATCTTTCGAGTGATTACCACGAGTGATTCTTGAAAATATATAAGCATGTTGAATTTTCTTCCACATTGTTTACAGTTGCCCGCTAAGTATTTGTCAACTGAGTAATTCTTTCGCAAACAATAACAGCATAGTTTGCTTTACTTTATCTCGTTCGATCGCTCTTCAGTGGCCAGCTCTTTGAATGTCTTGCAATTGCAAATTGAATTATCGCCTTTAACTACAGAACAGACCGTTCAGTTATCTTTAGTGCTTTAGTGCATGAAGTTGTTTGTGCAGATTTTTTGTCTGTTTCTCAGTGTGTGTTATGTTACAGGCTTTGCGAATGGCAAAGTCTCCGATATCGGGCAATGTTGAGTCAAAAAATCTGTGAGCAGTGTGAGTATTGGAGGAAGAAAAAAACGATTATGAAGGCCAAATTCGACATCTTCAAGAAAAGAAAAATTTAGGTCGGATTTTTCGACTGGAAGTCGGATCTGTGAATTCTGGAATCAAAAACGGAAAAAAGTCACTTTTTTAAATCATGGTAAAAAGGCTTGTAATTGATATTTTCTGTGGTATAATATGCGACTTGAGAACGACAGTGAAGGCCAAAATTCGATATCGTAAAGAAAAAAAAAATTTGCTTCGATTTTGTAATTGGAAACATGGACAAAACGTATCGGAAAAAATACCGTTAACGAAAACATACGACTTGACGAGGCTTTTTGACATACAACTTGAAGAGGCTTTTCATGCTTTTAGGTCTAATGACCAAGCGAAGAATTTGGGAAAGTATAGATATTGGCATTGTCGATGGACCGATGAAGTATCAAAGAAAAAAAATATATGCTGATCATCGGGAATCGAATCCAAATTATTCAGATACTGAATAAGAGCGCTAACAACTGCGCTAATGTCACCTATATAATTCTCTGGTTCGAATCATCTTCTTTTATGCAATGTAGAGCCTCTTGTTTAGCTGTACGTACACAAGCATCGTAACTGATGGGATAATTGGAATCAAAGTAAAATCTTCCAGCGTTAACTGTGGATTCGTGGAAGAACCAATTGGGTGGCAATCAAAATAGCGAAAGATAAAAATGTTGAATGGTCGAGTTTCTGAATTTCAAAGTTAACGAAAGTTCAAATGGAGAAAAGTCGATCTTACGAGTGTGTGTAAAGTCTTATATAAAAATTAAAAATACTGAGACGTCGAAAGAATTTTATATGGAAAACATATTTAGGAATGGACGAAACTACAAGGGGAGAAATATCAAATTGACGAGAGTTCGTATGATGAGTGTTCCAATGATGCAAATTTCAAATTAGTGGATATTATGAATATATTTAATTCTGGATTCATTATAGCGAATAATCGAAATGTGAAACGGTCAAAATAACGAAAGGGCGAAAAGTGGAACAGTGAGAATAGTGAAAGATCATAAAGTTGAACGGTCAAAATCGGAAGATTTATACAATGTTGAAAATAATAATATGCTCTCTGAAAATATATATTCAAATAAATAAGTGTTTGAATAATGATATTACCAAACAAACAATTATTGGACTTAGTGGTCTGTCCAAATAAAAAATTCAAACACCTTATCTTTCGTTATTGTAATTTTCACAATTCCAAAATGTCTGGATATTAATCATTCCAAATTTTAGACATTCAACATTTTATGCCTCACCCAACCAATTGACTACAAAATAGGACACGTAGAGAGCTTGTTGGTTACCGGAAACCGTATTCCTTGTTTAAGCATGTAGATCTCCCCACTCGGTTCTCTTGGTCCTACGCTATTCTGGCGCGCATGTCCAGTACAGAAAATAAAAAAAAAGCCACGAACGTACTATCAGTCAACAAACGAACGAACGAGTGAGCAAGCGAAGCGGATGGAAAAGCCTCTGACAAAGTCTATCAATCGGAAAACCTGAACATCACGCTCTAACGAACAAAAACGATCAAATAAAGAACCGAGCCCATCCACGATTAAGATACTCTGTTCGGTCTGGCAACTATTTTAATATTATCACTCTTCTTCCTCGGTCACGAACTTTTTTTCTACTCATATTCACGCGGAAATACATACCCATATTTCTTGTTCTCGATCGCACAATGAAGAATTTAATCGAATCGGCGATCAAAACTCAAATTCAGATTGATCACTTTCTCCAGTTCGTTTTGGAGAATGAAAAGCATTCGAAAAAAAGGCCTTAAGGTATTTAGAAACTCGGTTATTGTATTTCAATAAAAAACGGAAATGGATCCCTCATGTTTCTTTTTCTCGATTGCATTATGGAAAATTTAATCGCATCGGCGATGAAAGCTCAAATTGAGATTAATGACTTTCTCCAGATCGTTCTGGAGAAAGAAAAGCTTTCGTATTAAGGTATTCAAAAACTCTGTTTTTGTATTTCAATAAAAAAACGGAAGTGCATCCCTCGTGTTTCTTGTTCTCGACTGCACTATGGAAAATTTAATTGCATCGGCAATCAAAACTGAAATTCAGATTAATGACCCTCTCCAGTTCATTCTGGAGAAAGAAATGCGTTCGTAGAAATGGTTTTAAGGTATTTGGAAACTCTTTTATTGTATTTCAATAATTTGCGTTGAGTAGATTTGAGCGCTATCGGTTTACTGTCACTTTAATTAGTCGGGCAATTAGGAAACTCTCGAGAGGATGAAATGATTATGATGCCTTGGAGTGCATGTTTAATACAAACTATGATGGTAGATGGATCGATAGGATTTCCATGCATTTGCCAATCGGAGCACGCATATATATACACATACACACGTACGAAAAGTTTCTCAGAGCGTATCGAGCGAAATCTCTTGAGAACGGGGCCTGTTTTGATATTGCTCGAAAGTTGTCGTTGTATGCATTCACTCTCCCGCGCGCCCGAGTGGAGTTTGAGTTCTCTGCTGGAAAACAGCATTGTCCCATCTAGGCGGTACCCGCTACTTGGCTACGCCCGTAGAACTTTTTCAAACATAAATTCTGAGAAAGGTATACTATAGGGTGTAAGTGGAAACGGGCAATTATTGATTTGCCACGCGCACTTAATCTGCAGCATAGTTTATATGATCATAAACCGCAGCGTCCGTTTTGACGTGACGTGGGGTTTTATTGGATGCAATGTGAAATGGTGCTATATTTCGTGTATCTTGAGTCATTTTCCTCCAAATTTTACAGAATCCTTTTAAAAATGGCAATTTGATAAAATGTAGTAATATATTTTTAAGAATATCGAAAGAAAAGGTTTCCCACGAAAACGCGACTAATACACGACTGCGATAATCAAAGTAGCAAAAAAAGTAATTGATCGCTATTCATTTTTGTTTGATCATAGAGGAAGCTACACTGTAAAAAAAAGGAATTTTTGTACACCAACAACTATGAAATTTCAAAACCTGGTATATAAAATTGAAATTAATATACTTTGTCTAGTAAATATACCATCCGTATGAGAAATTTAGCAAAACTAAATGAATTTTCATATAACTGGTATTTAAAATTACAATACTTGTCGATTAGTAAGGCTATTCATGGACCGGTGTGTTAAAATTAGTGTACAAGTTCGCAAGTTTAGTGGCTGACTAAATATTTAATATACAATTTCATATCAAAAGTCGGTCTTCATGATAGTTTTAATTTCTAAAGCACAATTTTAAAATTAAAAGATTAAAAACACCGAAATTTCGTCTACAGATATCCCTTAAGATTAACATATGCTGTAGATATCTGAAGACCTATTTGAACATTAATATACGGTTATTAGAAATTAAGGAGTCCGCGTTGCAATTTTCGGTGCTAGTATTTTATAATTCTAAAAAAGATATTAATTTTAAAATACGCGTGTATCGAGACAACTATTTATAGACCCTATAAATAATACTATACTTTTATATGAGTAGGAGGAGTCATCTGTTCTTTAAATTTCAATAACTTAACCAAACTGGTAAAGTGTCAGAATCTTTTAAAGTTTGTTCGCACAAGTATAAGAAAATTAACATCCAATGTGATTATCCAAAGACTCGATTGGGTATTCATATACCGTTATTGGAAATTAATAATTACGTTTAACGATTCCCAGTATGAACCGTCAGTATAAACTAGGCGGTTAACAGACTTAGTACTGACAGTCAGCGTCAGCCAGACGGTCACCCATCCTAGTACTGACAGTCAGAGTCAGCCGGGCGGTAACCTATCCTAGTACTGACCCTGAGGTTAGTCAGACGGTCATCCACCCAAATACTAATGAACTAATTCGCGCAAACAATGAAACAAGCATCAACTTCGTTGAATATATTTGTAGATGGTAACAACGTACCCTATTCGACATAAGCGATTGCCGTGAAAAATAACTGAACGTGCTTTTATTGTTACCACATCAGGCGTAATCACATAAATCTAAAAAGTTCTTACTATATTACACTAATTTCATTTTATATATCATATAACTGACAATCAAATTGACAAAAAAAAATTGTTTAACCATATGATCTGAATGGCCAAGTGAGCTAAGGCGCAGCGCAACAACACCAACCGGAGGGTCCCAGGTTCGATTCCCGAACAATGTAAAAAAAATGTAATATGTTTTTCAACGATTAATATGTACCATCATGTAGAGAAAGACGTAATATCTAATTAAAAGGGCAGAGAAACTCAATTGAACACGCACAAATAGATATTTTTTAGAGGAGAGCAGTGGCCTAGTGGATGAGGGCTCGGGTTCGCACGCAGCGGGCCCGGGTTCGATTCCCGGCCGACACCGCTGGAAATTTTTCCAAGTGTTTTTTCTGCGATCCTGGTGGTTGGGTTCCCACCTTTAATAAATATGTGCCCAAAAACACATCAGTGATTTTCGTGTTCAGCTCGGGGTGACTCCCGTGGGTTCTTATCTGGCGGATGGTGTCCTCCGGGCCGAGCAGAAACATCGCTGATGGGAGGTGTCGCTCTAAGCGCCACCGGTGACCGTGCTTGAGTTTACTCGCATTGATGACCCTGAAAATATCTGCACTCATCTTTAGCACGACGTAGCGTCCTTAATTTTTATCGTACGAGAGTCACCCAGGGCTTATCTTTTTCATCTTGAAATTCTCTAGATGCCGTTATTTTTAGTTTTTTTTATCGATCTTTTTTTGAGTGATACAAGCAAGAAAGTGCAGATGTAACCTTCGACATGACATAGCTCCCTTAATTTTTATCCTACGAAAGTCAACCAGGGCTTCACTTCTTCGTTTTAAAATTCTCTAGATGCCGCTATTTTTAGATTTTTTTTATCGAGAAAATTGTATATGTAGCAGTTGATACGGCATAACGCCCTTAATTTTGATCGTACGGGGGTCACTTACGGCTTATTTTTTCGTCTTCAAATTCTCTAGATGCCGTTATTTTTAGTTTTTTTTTTATCGATCTTTTTTTGAGTGATACAAGCAAGAAAGTGCAGATGTAACCTTTGACATGACGTAGCTCCCTTAATTTTTATCCTACGAGAGTCAACCAGGGCTTCACTTCTTCGTGTTGAAATTCTCTAGATGCCGCTATTTTTAGATTTCTTTTATCGAGAAAATTGTATATGTAGCAGTTGACACGGTATAGCGCCCTTCATTTTGATCGTACGGGGGTCACTTATGGCTTATTTTTTTCGTCTTGAAATTCTCTAGATGCCGTTATTTTTAGTTTTTTTTTATCGACCTTTTATTTGGTAATACAAGCAAAAAAAGTGCAGATGTAACATTTGACATGATGGCGCGCCCTTAATTTTGATCGTACGGGGGTCACTTACGGCTTATTTTTTTTCGTCTTGAAATTCTCTAGATGCCGTTATTTTTAGTTTTTTTTCAATCTATTTTTTTCCGTGATACAAGCAAAAAGATGCAGATGTAACCTTTGACAAGGCGTAGCTCCCTTAATTTTTATCCTAGGAGAGTCAACCAGGTCTTCACTTTTTCGTCTTAAAATTCTCTAAATGCTGCTATTTTTAGATTTTTTTATCGAGAAAATTGCATATGTAGCAGTTGACACGGCATAGCGCCCTTGATTTTGATCGTACGGGGGTCACTTAGGGCTTAGTAACTTATAACTACCAAATAGTTGCATGGATTTATAGTTGTCACTTTATAGTTGACTGTACTACTACGATTTCTCTGAGGGTGAAATATTTTTTCGAGATATTCATGTCGGGATACTCAGAATGCTCTGAAACGTCGAGAGACAGGGTTCAGAAGAAAACAAATTGTTACAAAACCGTCTTCAAATTTTGAGCTTGCCTTTTTTTTATTCGTTGTTATTAAAATGATGAAATTTTTTTTCGCAAAAGAATATTTAAGCATTTATTTGACAGCGAATAAAAGTAGAAACCAAGCTTAAAAATGTACTACAGTTTTATAAAATCTCGAATGACATTCACTAAAAGTTTCAAGGAAATGGGGTGGAGTTTACCCTAAGGGTAAAAGAAAATATACACAATTTTTTATTTTTACCCTCAGGGTCTACTCGATGTTCTTGAAAATTTTACTGAATGTTGTTCAAGATTATGTAAAGCCTTTTATTGTGCTACAATAATTTTTAGCTGATAATGTAATCGTAGTACATTGAGAGGATAAAAGGAATCTTCTGCCAGTGACTCTAAAGCGAACTCAATGACGTTCCAGAATCCTACGTCGAGCTTAGCGAGCACAATATCTCCCAGAGCCAATGATTAATGGGACTTGTGCTTAATAAGATTCCAAGACGCGTAGCATTCACAGAGTGTAGGAGGCTAGATATCGAGCGAGAACCGCATAGCTGCTTATATCTATCTACATATACGTTCGTGTACGGATTCGTGCATCGAAGCGTTCTGGAGTTGTACTATAAGTACTGCGACGACGTTGGTGTATGCTAGGAACGTATGATACCCTATCGAAGGGCTAAGGTCGTCGAGGTCAAGGATCTCTTCGCTCTACTTGTAATCCGTACTAATGACTTTGTCCGTCGGCACCAAAGGGGGAATACTCGAGATTCTCTATGTGTATACGTGCTTCAACCGTAAATCTATCATTTGTGTTTACTGTTGCAGATGTGTGCAATTGGGTAAATACGTGAATTGCCTGCCTGGAATCGGCTTGGAGAAACACTCTCTCTCTATCCTTGTCGATATTGTGTAGCACTATTGGCTTGTTGATGGGGTCGTGCTACACTTACTGATACGACGATGGCGATAAGTTCCCCTCAGAGAGAATCCTTACTACGAAACTCGACGCTGCCTCTCTCTCTGTCGTTGAACAATGCAAAGGTAATTACAGAGAAGATAGGCTTAATTACAAGTGAGATTATGTATCGAATACCCTCTTAAACATAATGGGAATGTAACAGAGTTAAGAACATGGAACAGATTAGATATTATAGTATCCTACAGAGGATTTGTTAAAGGGTTAATGGACGTCAAGTCACCGCGCTTATCCCGTATAGGAAATGCCAGCAGTTACAACGGGGCCAATGATTGGGCGAGTACTGGCTACCAACCGATGATAGCCAGTACTGGTTGACTATCGAGACATCGTTGGGGCCAGCAGTGGCCCGCGGCCGCGACCAAGTAAAAACTGCCAGCATTTTGTCACGTCTGGCCCATTGCTGACAACCAGCGATGGCCGATAGACTTGTACCGAGCATGGGCTGCTGCAGTTTTCCACGGCTGGGCTATTGCTGGTGCCGATGATTGCGCCATCGGTACTATGAATTCCTACAATATCCTGCGAGTCGTGGTGGGCGAGAGGTGGAAATCACGCGTCAAATCTTACAATCAAAATTTTACATTGTCTTAGGTCCAATACGTTTCTCACGTATGTCAGCCAGTCGTGGGCGGGCATGGGCCATCACCCTCATGCCAATGATTAACATAAACTCAATATCGCGCATCGTCGGCACGTTAGCGACGACCAGCATAAAAAACATATTTCCTTCTCCACCATTTAAACAAGATTTTGCACTTGGAATTTTTTGTATCGGCCATTTTTTATCCTTTATTTTCGAGTTTAGATTAGTAATGAATTATCTTAAGAAGCCTGAGTACTCAATTTTATCAAAATGAAGTCACTTTTTATATATTAACCGCCATATTGGATTCAAAAAGGCTCTCTGTTTCGTGTTTCATACAAATTATATAATTTATTGTCATTTGGACGGCCATATTGGATCCTCCATTTTGATTTGATTTTAGATTCGAGTTCTTTAATCAGTGGCTTCAAAAACATCCGTGTACCAAATTTTATCCAAATCCATCTGATGTCCCTCTGATTGTTATCCTAGATGCAACTATTATGGACTTAAAGTATAAGAAACCCACATAGTCGGTTTGGTCTAGTGGTTAGCGTGCAGGTTAGGCAGTTATGTAGTTTAGGTAGGTCGTATAGGTCGTAGGTTCAAATCCCGCCAACATCACTTTCCCGAAAGCTATCGAAGAAATTGTATCCGTGGACGATTTCCTTTTTTTTTCAAATGATAATAGAATGACATGATTGAAATTATTGCAGACGGTCCGTTAGGAAATATATCTTTTTAAATTAATAATTAATTACTAAATTGAGTATACTGAATATTTCCCGCTGTTACTTGCCCAATACTGGCCTCGTTTGTTACCATTCCCGGGCCGCATTGGCCCCCAGTACCCGGCCGTGCACAACTACCAGTACTGGGCCGAAGATATCATCCAGCAGTCAAGCCAGTGCTGCACCAGTGCTGGTTACCATTGCCGCGCCGTTGCTGGAAGGCTGGCCGCCAGCACCGGCCCAATGCTCGGCCAATTGTGAGCCCCTATACGGGATGTTCGATTCGTATGTGAATTTATGGTCAACTTATGTGGTACACCACGAAAATTTATACTGCCTTCTTATAAATAAGCAAGAATCCTCCCGAGTGGAAATTTGAAGCGTTACATCAGGCGTAAATCTGGCGCTCCTAAGGCCCTTCTCAGCACTCAGTCGGGGCCTGATGTAACGCTAAAAATATTTGCTCGGACTAGACCTAAAATAGAGTCATGCGTTACGTGGTGCCGTATAAAAAGAAGACCAAATGGTGGAGACCCGGTCTAACTTTGGTATTAAGATCGAATTTAAGATTGAACTTATTGTTAGTTCGATTATGTGGGTTTTTAAAATTTTTAATTCAGTATGGTGGCAAAAAGTGTTCATAATTTTTTCAAAAGTTGTTTAGAGTATCACGAACATCCATAAATTTTTTCAGAATTTTAGTATCTATGGCCCAAAATTTTATAACGATCTTTTGGCAGTACCTCGTTTCTACACATCCCAAGTGAACACAGACCCAACTCGACACATGGCAACTCGACGCAGTGAAACTGGACACATCACTAACTCGACACGACGAAAATCGACACATCATTAATTCGACACAGCAAAACTCTCCCGTGTTCTAACTCGACACAACAAAACTGTACCAGCGCGCAACTGGACGGGGCGAAACTGTACCGTGGCGCAACTGAACACAATCAAACTCGACAGTGGTGCAACTCGACACAGCTTAAATCTCCATGACTCAACTCGACACGGCCAAATTGTACCATGGCGCAACTCGACACGGCCAAACTGTACCATGGCTCAATTCGGCACGACGAAACTCGACACATCACCAACTTGACACCGCAAAACTCACCCGTGGCTCCGTTCGACACAGCAATACTGTATCTTGGCTCAGTTCGACACGGCAAAATTGTCCCATGGCTCAACTCGACACGTCCCAGTTCGACACAGGTAGGGCGGTTAGTAAACGAGGTTTGGCGCAGTTGAACGCAGGCTCAACACGACACATAGTTTTATCATATGTATCGCGTTGAGCCTGTGTTCAACTGCGCCAAACCTCGTTTACCGATCACCTTACCTGTGTCGAACTAGGACGTGTCGAGTTGAGCCATGGTATAGTTTTGCCGTGTCGAACTGAGCCAAGATACAGTATTGCTGTGTCGAACTGAGCCACGGGTGAGTTTTGCGGTGGGCAAGTTGGTGATGTGTCGAGTTTCGTCGTGCCGAATTGAGCCATGGTACAGTATGGCCGTGTCGAGTTGCGCCATGGTACAGTTTGGATGTGTCGAGTTGCGCCATGGTACAATTTGGCGGTGTCGAGTTGAGCCATGAAGATTTAAGCTGTGTCGAGTTGCGCCGCTGTAGAGTTTGATTGTGTTCAGTTGCGCCACGGTACAGTTTCGTCCCGTCGAGTTGCGCGCTAGTACAGTTTTGTTGTGTCGAGTTAGGACACCGATATTTCATATTACCGATATTCAAATAGACAAAAAAAACTAGAATCGTATAATCTGAATGGCCGCGTGAGCTAAAGCGCAGCGCAATAACATTATCTGGAAAGTCGCAGATTCGATTCTCGTCAATCTATTAATATGTTCCATCATGAAGAGGAAGACGTGTAATACGTAATTAAAATGCAGGATTCCTCGATTGAATAAGCACGAATTAATAATTTTCAATTAATTTTCTTTATTATTTTAGACTCACTCAAACTCATAACGAATTTAATTGAAATATGAGTGTAGTTAAACCAACTACGTCAATACTTCCAATCAATCTATTAGTGATTGATGCACGTGTGCGCATGGTCTGAAAGAACGTAACGTTACAGCTACAATAAAAGCGCTGTGATTGCCTCAACTACATAAAATATTTGAATCGAAGAAAATCCGACAACCATTTGGTGAGTTTGACCCAACCGTTCCATTCGCCATATATAACCTCTCGGAGAGATTGCGTCAACTTCTAGTTCATTGTGCCCAACAAATTTTTCTCTCAATGTGTATATTCAAAATTACCGATCGTACAACAATTTTGTTCCTGTATAAAATCTAAGTTTTTGAATTTACTTTAAAATAAAAAAATTTCGATAGGCGCAAAAAAAAATTCCGCCGTTTTTTGACAAAATAAAGTAATTTTTTTTTTTCGTTGAGACGTACCATTCCGATTTTTCTAAAAATTTCACAGAATTACCATTAGTATGCTTACAAACTACAGAAAAATTTCAGTGACCAACGAGGCCCGTAAAAAAATCCCGCCTGAAACAAATAAAGTAATTAATAAATAAATAAGGTAAACAAAAAGTTGTCAAACAATAATCATTTGCATATTATAGTCGGAAGATTACCACGCCCTTGACGAATTAATCTCCCATATCTAGAAATCAGATTCTTTGATTCCAACAGATACATCAAATACCAAACTTGAAAAAAGTTTTGATTATACTTATCAATCATTTATTATTTTAACAAGAACATTAATATCTCGAAGTTCGTTTACGCTATCGACAATTTGAAAAAATGGAAATATGCGTCATTTAATGGCCTTATATAAGATGAACATTTATTCCAATTCAATTACGTAATTTAGAACGATATTAATGGCAAAATCAACACAAAAATCGTGTTTTAAGGTAAACGGCATCTTTTATTTTACCGAAAATTTATATTTATATCATGTTAGACAAAACAAAATTTTCTGTCGAAATCATTTTATGGGCCAGGAGTCTGAACAAAAGTGACAACCATTTTAGTGTCTCTATAACATCTCTCGTTATATATTACTTGCCTATATATGATGACATAAATCCTGCGAATCGTAAAAACATTGGAAGATCTTTCGATTTAAAGGTTTCGTGTAGGGCTCTTTAAACATCTCCAAGAATTACTCACGAAGGTTTGGTCTCGGTCAGGTCAATCTGTTAACACTGATTAGATAAGAGATAATTAATGTTTCTGTAGGTCAAAGAAATTGCTCTTAGTAGAACTACCCGTTTTGGCTGCAAGCCACAATTATACACTCGTACTAAGTATATATTATGGCGCCTTCCTGCACATCGTAATAATGCACTTTACCGAGATTGTATTGTTACAATCTCGCATGAATCTGGATTTCAAGATAATAAGAGTCAGTTCAACATTTCGAAAAGATTAAAACCAACGCAACGGAGCTAAAATGCATAACTTAAAATGTCTATAAAATATCAGAGTTATCAAAATTTTCTAACATAAATTTTTCAAAGCGGTTAGATTGCGGAATTGGAAATTGTAATATGACGGCAAAAACGTTGTTACTTTGTGTTCACTGGGCTCATGCAGTAGAAACTCTATGATAAAAAAGTATAAATACAGTGGTACAAATACCCAATGCAAGAAATAATGCCTTACGAAATTATTCATGGTGCTCCATCGTTTGACCGCGGTGAAAATCCATAAAGGAATCGTCGGAACAATTCTGTCTTTCATGTACACAACTGTCGCAGGAACTATGCACGTAATGAGCTGCTTACGAGGATGATCTGTAATCGTAACATTGCCTCCACTTTTAAAGATTCTTCCAGTCATCCATTCCCAAGGTTGTTGCCTCCCCTGGGTAATTACGTCAGTGCTTAATGAGCTCATTCACTTCTAACATTTTTTTTAGAATTTGGATGCTGATTTTCTATTTGTATACGATGATAAATTGGGTTCATTTTAACTGGTCTCGATCCAGTGACCCTTACGCTGAAATTCCGTGGATTTTTTCTAACCTACACGGAAAGAATTTGCTGTACACAATGGCTCAAAAATTAATTGCCTCAGCCATATCGAATAGTAACCTCAACTATTCACGATTAGTTCTCGCGAGATTAGTGAGGTTAACCAATCCAATCGTTGGGACTACCACTCGAATAGTTGGAACTACCATTCGAATCGTCGGTATTACCATTCGTTGGCACTACCATTTGAGTTGTAAGGAACAGATTAATAGAATAACATATAGAATAATCGATTGGTTGTGTCAACTCATTTTTTGGTTATGGCAACTAATCTTTTCTTTCAGTGTACCTTGTGATTTTGATTTGCAGTCAAAGATTCCGCGGAACGTCTCTTTGGGGTGAATTACACAAAGCTAAATACAATTTGCTCAATCAGTTAAGCTGGATGGACAGGAAATAATGTTCGTGTTGGTCAACGAAATTGCCTTCTGGTATATAGCTATCTATGACGTTGCTGAAAGCCACAATTAGCCGCGATGCATTTCGGGCCAACACCTCTCAAGCTGCGCTATATTATTATAGCGTCCTCACGGATGTACGCACACGTTTCAGCATATTCAACACCAAGCTTAACTTGCATATACTGAGCATCAGAGTTGCAGCTTGTACGACGAGAGAAGACCTATGTCCGCACGAAGTACTAGCTACCTCATTGTATTTCGTAGCGAGCGTGGTAACGACCTACTTACCGTTCCAACATCATGACTAAGTGAGGCTATGCGTGAGTATTAGTGTACGCGGTCACAAACTTATACGTAACAACCTCGTCGTTTTTCCTTTATCATCTAAACAAATGCACTACCATCAACCCACTATAACGACATTATTCGTACGTTTTGAGGATGTAGGTTTAGCGGTGAGTTGAACACGCCTGATGAAATTCCGCCACGACCAGCAAAAGAAGGCATGGAGCATCCCCTATGTTTCATGTAAATAATTTTTTTTTGCTTCCTCATAAAGAGAGATCTCTGTTCTATTTTTGTTTTCACAAGTCGGTCAATTTAAGATAGTTATGTCAGAAGGACAAATCAAACTGATGTTCGTGAACTTTTGGCCTATTGTAATTTTGCTATTCAGCTGTACTTTTCCAAAATTTGGATGGTTCTTATCGATAAATTGAAAAAACAATGAATACTTGAAAATAGATCTTTTTACATGACGCTTACGGGAGTGTTAGCGAAATTAATCTTTCAATCGAAAATTAACATCCTTAGATCAAAGATAGAGACAAGATAAAAAGTACTGCGACTTTGAAAACTGTGTGCGAATTTTTGCATATCATAAAAAATGAAGTCACGGGACACATGTTAATGTAAACCAATATTAAAGTGCACGATTCCAGGCCAGATGACGATGCCTAACCTAGCTATCGTCCGATTTTCAAAATGTCGTCGTAAAAACGAAGTCAAATTCGCACTGAAAAAATAATTTACTTGCAAATAATTGTGTCAACCTCATTGCAACAATTTTCACAAATTCTCGATTATTTTTGGTATTATCATTGTCACAGTCGAAATGCAATATATAATAAATTTTCGGTGTCATATAGATGACTTCGGGCACTGACATAGCTACCTTAAGTCTTTGACTCCATTGATGTTCTGTCGCATGGGACAAATGTCAATTACAGATTGTCACGTTCGTACCATGCGAAAATCTAAGGTAATTATCATTATTCGTTAACAAGATATAATATTATTCTTAGAAGCAGTAGTACAAGACATGTGGATTTAAAATACAACGTCTATTTGTAGTTTTAATTTGAAGTCTGTAAAAAAATGGGCGAAGAGCGAGTCATTATTTTTCAGCAAAAATATATTTAGTAGTAATACAAAACATTTATTGGACGGAATTTTTACAAAGTATTGTTCTCATGTACATTTTACACTTAAAACTAACGCGTTGTTTGTTCAATGGGCCATCGATCGGAGTCCTTCAGCCCGTAATTTTTCATTTCAATCTTTGTTTTTTACATATTGTTAAATTGTAGTCAAAGCTGTTAGTATTTCTAATATTGTACGAGTAGGATATTTATTATTCTTATTATGTTTAATATATAAATAATTGCACAATATACATCAGCGTCACTCAGAGGCGGTTCGTTAGGCAAGAGCAGCCCTCTCTTACATGAGGTCGTTAAAAAAAAGTCCACAAACCTTGACGCGGTTCGCATACAAGGCTGCTTTAACATTTAGCTAGCAGATACCGCGATCTCTGTTTTAAGACCACAAACGTTTGCATAGAAATCTCAAATAGCCCTTTGACAATAAAATCCTTCACGGCTGGACGCGCGTGACTCTTGTCAAGTATACCAGCACGTTATAAAGAGATTATTCAGACAACCGCTAGACACTCGAGTGCACCACGGACAATCTTTTTATTGCATCAATGGTGCACAGAGACGAGGTAGCGTCTCGAGATAAGTACATTTACCTTTATACCTTTACCGACCGAAGGTAACGCCACAAGACACTTTTAGAGGAGCCAACGGCTTTTAGCCACATTTCTGACAGGAATTATGAAAATTATGAGCGTATGTTGACCTGTTGTTAGGTTGCTTAAATTCAACTGTTTCGTTTACAACCGAAATGACATTCCCACGTGGACATTCCCGATGGTCAAGTCAAATGTTCGACAGGATTGTCGAACATTTTCATATGATCCTTTTCGTGATTGGTGATAAGACAATTCTCCCGCTTTCCACTTTTTAGGGACTAATGATTTGAAAAAACGCACAGAAGTGCCTATTGCATCCGCCTTCCACACGCCTGAATTACCTGTTTATGGGACAACGTTGGTATAATTTAAATTAATCCGCTTCTTTTTACAGAAGATTTCTTAAACAAAGTGGAATACATATTCTTGTTACATTTTCAACAAACAAAATCACTCGTTATATCTAAGTTATCTTAAATATAAACTTTGGTCTAAGACCCTAGGTCAACGAGGTTTCATCCGTAACAACTGGCTCAGATTGCAAATAACACTTAAGCACTTAAACTTATATCTAAACTTTAACCCCTTGTAATATTATACTTTAATAATTATTATTTGCTTTAAAATCAATATTTAAAAATGTTCAAGACAGTATCTAACAACCTTTGATTCCTAACGACAAACAAACATAGTTGTTGTCGATTAATTTTTCTGTCGACGATTCGTACCAGTGAAAATTCGTCATCAGAAGCGTAAATTTAGGCATTACAACGCTAATCGGTCGATGTTTTACAATTGCTGTAGTACAGCTAGCAGTACCTCTTTCCTACAAGCTACGACTGGGTCCCTATTCAACTTGGCCCGTGCAACTCGACACGACAGAACTCGACACAGTAACAACTCGACACGACAAAATGCGATACCGCAAAACTCGGCACATCGCAACTCGTCACGATAAAAACTCGTTACAGCGCAACTGAATCGCCCAAAGCTCGATCCGACGCAACTCGACACAGCAAAACTCGCCGCGACAATCACTTGGTCCAATAAAACTTGACAGCACAAGTCTACACAGCAGAACTCGACCTGGTACAACTCGACACGCGAAATCTTGACCTGATACAACTCGGCCCGATAAAACTCGCCAGAGCACAACTCGGCCCGATAAAACTCGACAGAGCACAACTCGGCCGAGCAGAACTCGACCCGGCAAGACTCGACACAGAGAACCAAGTTGATAAATGAACTTTGATACAATTCTACACAGCCTCAATTCGACACGCTCCATCTCTGATACTCTCTTATACCATAAGTATCAAAGATGGCGCGTTGTGCTGTGTCGAGTTTTATCGGGCCGAGTTGTATCGAGCCAAGTTTTCGCGTGTCGAGTTGTGGTGTGTCGAGTTCTGCTGTGTAGACTTGTGCTGTGTCAAGTTTTATTGGACCAAGTTATTGTCGCGGCGAGTTGCATCGGGTCGAGCTTTGGGCGATTCAGTTGCGCTGTAACGAGTTTCTATCGTGTCGAGTTGCGATGTGCCGAGTTTTGCGGTGTCGAGTTGTTACTGTGTCGAGTTCTGTCGTGTCGAGTATCACGGGCCAAGTTGAATACGGAACCAGTCGTAGCTTGTAGAAACGAGGTACTGTCGTACAGCTATACCCGAGTAGAAATTTCATCAGGCATGCCTGTTGTCACACGAGATCGAGATCAGTTTTAGGTACGGTAACCTTAATTGGGGCCGCCGTAAATTCACCTGCTCAGGTCCATGTAAGGCTGAGATATGGCATTCGTACTTAATAATGCCGTCATTACACCGGATCAGGCTGATGTCAGGCTAGATATGGTAACCTTATTTAGGGGTTGTTGTAAGTTCACCTGATCAGGTCCATGAAAGGCCGAGATATGGCATTCTACTTTAAAAATTCCGTCTTTCCACCATATGGCATTCGTACTTAATAATGCCGTCATTCCACCGGATCAGGCTGATGTCAGGCTAGATATGGTAACCTTATTTAGGGGTCGTTGTAAGTTCACCTGATCAGGTCCATGAAAGGCCGAGATATGGCATTCTACTTTAAAAATTCCGTTTTTCCACCGGATCAGGCCCATGTCAGGCTTTACATACAGTAACCTCATATAGATATGCCATTCATCGACCTTATCCGTTTCGGATAAGGTCTTCCTGTGGCATTTGGACCAAGATTTTGTCCAATTTACCTTTACTTTCCATGGTCAGATCCACATACGGTCTCTGTATGGTATAGTTTTTTTTAAATATGCCGTAAATTTACAGTATCAGGTTGGTGTAAGGGCTAGATACGGCATTCGTTAAAAACATTTAACAATTATTGTTATGCCAAATAATCTTTTCAGCACCTTGCGTGTGCTGGATTTTTTCACATCTTTATCCCATCGAGAAGTATTCGAAATTTTCGCTGAAACTCACGTTTTACGGAACTGTACCGCTGGAATTACTTTGAAATCTATCCAGGTACTGATCGTCAAACGCTAGTACCTGGATGGGTGACCGCCCCATCATGTTTGAATTTTGAATATTTCGGTCGTAATCACAATAAATGGATGTACCGATGGTCGAGTGGACTAAGGCGCAGTACTGTCACCCAGAGGATCAAGGTTCGATTCCCACCAACGGCAAATAAATTTACATGTGTTCTTTTCAGCAATTAATATGTACTGAAAACTAAATAAGCTCGAATATCCAATAGAAAGTGCAAAATAAATCGAATTCGATGAGCGCAGATAATTATTTTGTAATTTATTTGCCGTTTTTATAAGTAGGGGCTTAATAGGGCAGCCTTTATCCGGTCCTTATCTGGAAAACTTAATCTGACCCTGATCATGCGCTGCGTTACTTTCCTACAAGGGGCGTATAAGGTTTGCCAGGCCATAGATATAATCCGGCTACCACGCTAGGGCCTGATATTCCCCGTGGCTGAATTTCTACTCGGGTACTTCTATTTACATGGGCATCATTGCAGTTCTAACAAACAGTTTATAACCACACAAAGATTCTTTCATGTCATTTTATCTTCTTTACACGTTCACATGTCGTGTCGTTTCTATTTTATTAACTAACAATACACTGAAATGACGCCGCTATATATAAGCCAATAACGGAAAACATCGGTTCTATTATATGATGTATCTCTAGACAATTACTTTTGCACAGCATAATTCGATTATCTTTCGTTCTAGTGCATAAAGACGAAATGATAATTGAAAAATAATTAATAACAAACTCAATCTCCCTATTTTATCACTTACATCAAAATGTAACGAGCTTTAAAAGATTTTTAAAAGGACTCAGGATCGGCTCCAATTCATAACTCTTACCGAGATTTCCAACGAAATTCTCACTGAGGGTTATTTACCCTCAGTGAAACAAGACCTAAACATCATGACTTATGTACTGTGTCAATATTTTTTATTTTCCTTTTCCATAGCAAGAGCTCTGTTATATTTTTGTTTCCACAAGTGGATCGATGTAGGTCTTTAACACAATTGATATTATCACTACTAACATCTCTATTATGCATGTGTATCTTTATAGCTCCATCACCAGAAGTTCACAGTCACAAAAGCATTGGCTTTTTATAAACCCCAAATGTACTAAAAACGCGAAAAACTTTGGTCGATGCGTGAAACAAGCCAGCGAACTGTGCAGAATGTAGATCAATATTTGAATGTATGTCGTGACATTGCCCTAACAGGTTGTCGTGGGCCTGTTGTGCCTAGCTCGCCCTGACTGTCTGGTTGAATGGCAACAAGTGACCTTATAAAACTCACGTTTGAGTTCACCATTTCTTTACATCAACAATCAGCGGCAGCGTATAGTACATCGTCGCACGGAGAAACTAGAGACATTATATAGTAGGTTGATCTGTTGTCGTGGTGTGAACCTGGATTATCGATGTCGATGCTACATATCCTAACAGGTGGTCGTAAGAGTGGATCGGGTTGCTGATTTACGAAATCGATTTCTACCACTGCACGTCGTGCGGTTTTGATTCCACTGAGAGACGCGGTAGCGTCTCGAGATAAGTACATTTATCTCTCTCTCTCTACCTTTACCAACCGGAGGTAACGCCATAACACGCACTTACAGGAGCCAACGGCTTTTAGCCACATTTCTGACAGGAATTATGAAAATTATGAGCAAATGTTGCCCTGTGGTTAGGTAGATTAGGATCAAATGTTTCGTTTAAAACTGAAATAAACATTGTAGCTTAAGCATTCCGGAGATATATGGTTTTCTCGATCTCGATGAGTCCGCATCGTTCTCATGGTCGTCATCAAAGATGGTCAATAAAATTCTAGAAAAAATATCCGACAAAAAATACGTGGAAAGAAAATCCACGAAAAAAAATCATGAGTACATAATAAATGATAGAAGTAAAAACAGCTGAAAGGTTTCTTATTTTTTTTTCCATTTACAGTTTTTATTATAATATAAATGAATACAGGGACGTCGGTTTTGGTGGTTAGATTGGTCAAATTATCAATTTCTATCTTCATTATTTTCGAGTCCTGCTCTTTTATTGTTCAGCTTGTGATTCTGCGAAATGAACCTACGAGTGCTGGGAATTCATACCCTTTTTTGAGTTTAACAAAATCTGTAGAATTTACGACATTGCAGTCTCAACTCTACAGTGGTCCTAACTTGTAAAGAACATTCTTGTTTATCTTTGAAAACTCAAACCGAATAGTTTCGTATTAATTATTTGAAAAATACCTCTTCTTTAAAGATATTACCCTCTCTAGCCTAACGAAGGTTTGCAGAGTCAATATAAACTTAGCACCGACAGCTGGGGACGCGCGGTCGGTGTGTGGCTTCGCCGGTCCCCAGAGTTAAGCAGCATTTCTTGCGGTCGTAACTTGGATGAATGGCTGGTGACACGTGTAAATACCACACTACTGTAATATTACAATTAATAATACGACATGAAAATACCACGATTAATAATATCACACGGTTTAGCAACACTAGTAAAAATTACCACGCGTCAGAATAACACCGGTAAAAATTATCACATGCAAAAATATCACAGGATATAATTACCATATGCAAAAATACTACAATTAAATATTACACACAATTGAATGGGAAAGTAGCTAACTTTAGATTTTCTATAGATTCTTTAGGTTTTTTATTGCGTATATTCATTATTACGTAATAAGGCAAATGATTATCACTTGCACGGAAAAAAAAGCTTGGTTGGAACAACCAAGTGCCTTGGTTATATATGCGCCAGACAATTATTTGGTTAGACCAACCAAGTTATTTGTTAGGCTACCAATTTCTTGGTTGGTCTAACCAAGTCACTTGGTTAGCTTACCAACTGACTTGGTGAGTCCAACCAAGAAATTGGTAGCCTAACAAATAACTTGGTTGGTCTAACCAATTAATTGTTTAGCGCATATATAACCAAGGCACTTGGTTGTTCCAACCAAGCCTTTTTTTCCGTGTGGTGCGCGGGGTTGGGGAGCGAAGACATATCGCAAAAATGATTATTATGACGTTTTAAGTGGCAGTGATACACCACTGAAAATTTCTTCGTCCAATGTTAAACGCCTATAGGACTGTCTCTCTCGCACCTCACCCCACTTTCCAGTTTTTCGATTCTCCTAAACAAACGGCTTTTAGTATCGAGAAACGAGAACTTTAGCCCAATTCTGCAATACTTCTGCACATTCCTGCTAAACTTGAGCTTTATTTGCCAAGTAGTTTAGGAGAAAACAGGTTTCGAAATGTTGAGGTGTGGTGGGGGTGGCTTAATGGTTAAAAAATAGTCGAATAGGCGAATAGTCTACTTAATGGTTTATTCAATTTACAGTAGTATTATTTTGACCTTGTTAAAATAACACGTTGTAATTTTGAAAACGGTTGCCAAAATGAATCATTTTTAATAATGTGCATGCGGAAATTCTGGAGATTTTATGTAGTATTTTCTGGTCGCTTTGGTATCCATAAAATGTAATATCTGAACGACACTATTTACTCACGACTCGTCAATAAAATTCAAATAAATATAACCTCTGAAGAGAAAATTATTTTGAAGCGTGTATGTTTTTCAATCTTTCTAGGTCGTATATAGAATTATGAGTTCGCGGAAAACAAACGTATTTGCAGAAAACCGTATAGTACATCTACGATATTTCTCTAATTAAATTCTATATCCACGTATTTATCATTATATTTTAGTTACTTTCGAAAAAAGGAATTCATTACAAACGTTATTACTGAAATCCGTAAAGTAGAATAATTAATCTGTTCATTCATTAAATGGATGAGTTGTTAGTTAACTTTGCATTTGCTGTTTTATCCCCAAAGTAACAAGAGGCTTCGTTAAATTAATGAATCTGGAGCGGTAGCCTGTAAAATTGCCAATTTAACGAGAAAGCTTCATCTGGTAGAAAATGGTTTGTCCAACCGTTCAATTTTACGAAATTATTTTTTTCGGCTTCATTCAATAATGGGATTTCAAATGTCAGTAGAACGCATATTTGAAATTACTGATTATATTATTCGTAGCATATAATTAACCAGTAATATAATATTTTACTAAATTGATGTTCCATTGAGTGGACCAAGGTTTATTTATTTTTCTTCTTATTACAACGAGCGTCGGGCAGACTTCCAAATAGGTGAAAAAAAAATCACTCAATCGAGCCAACATAATTAGTTTAGCGTAATTGAAAACAACTCTTTTATTTATCGTGAAATACGTGAATGATAAAACTAAAAAAGGAAATTGCCTAAGCGAACTTGACGGTCCAAAGTTAATTAATGTTTGATACAAGTTTGGACCCCTCGAGGAGAATCGTTTAGCAAAGCGACGCCAGGCGCGTCGTAAAAACGTAGCTCAACTAGCGAGGCTAACACACCGTGAATTAAATTGGTCGTTCTATCTTAGATTCACGTAGAACTTGTGTGGAAATGGTTTTCCCAAGACCTCATTAAAACCAAGGCTTTTAAATAAAAGCAAATTGTTGACGGCTCTCTATTATAAATATATGTGGGCGTAGAGTACTTATGTGCATTACAATAAGATTTTTCCTAGTACAAAATATTAAGTCATTTCGAAATCAAAAGTGACGATGCTAATCATTTCACATTTTTCGCACTTGATATTATGATTTACGTCTATACCAAACATTTGATGATCGTTATTCCGATAATTTGAAATTCTGATATTTTATATAGCGGTTAACATCGGAGCAATTCCCAGGACAATAATTTTATACGTCGGGCTGGATTCAATTTTAGAGCTCTGCAATTAACCATCTGACACTGTTTATTGGCTCTCCGCGACACCCTTTAGTCTCTCCACGTTTAACCGAACTAATCCTTAGTCTAATAAGACTCCACGAACCGGAAATCCTCTACGACCGCATTTAATGGGAGGTTTGAGACTCTCAACAAGGGCTTATTCGATTCACAGAAAATAATTACAGAGTTCGGTGTTTTTCAGATATATCGACTATTCGTTGTAACGAGAAATAGACACGATATTACAATAGCGTATTTTTTGTGAATTTGCAATGGTCGACTTTGGCAACTACGTTTGAGAATCACATTTCAATTATATTTTGTGCGAACCGTAAATAATATCATAGACATTAGATTTTTTATAAAATACCATTTTATTTAGATTTATTTATTTATTTATTATTAAATTAGATTTTGTATTTAAAATTAATTTTATATATGGGGCATTCCATCCTGATTCGACCTGAGTTTGACCCTCGACCTCCCTGATTTGGCTTGTAATTTTTTGAACGATTGGTTAGACCCTCAAATGCACCAAATTTTATTGTTGTATTTTTCCTATGCAAATCTTTTTGTATATTTTGTTAAAGTGACATCGAATGCCATGATTAAAAAATGTGAAGAAATTCTGAAAAATACATTGTTGAATATCAACATTTTCTAGCTCACAGACAAAGTGGGCTAGATTTTCCTTTTTATCTTTTTCTTAAGCTCTTTCTTTTTAAGCTTTTTTGATTTTAAAAAAATATTTTAAAAATATAAAATATTAATTAAATGCCACGGCTGGGTTTGCCTCGACCTGAACCCGTTTAATAATCAGGCAGCCCGATAAATAACCTATTTGATATCTCCCTGTGCCCATTTAATAATCGGCAGCCCGGTTAAATACTGGCCTGCGCCAGTTTAATATTAAAAGCCCGCTTAAACCTCGAATGACGGTCGTTTAAGCTTCGCTGAAATTCTGACGTCTTTAGAGCCGCGGCCCTGATTTTGAATTGTTTACGTATGCGTTATATTATGAAACTGAAAAGAAAACACCCTTTAACGCGAAGATCCAGACCTTCTAAAAAAGATCCACTCGGTTTAAAATTTCAATCATTAACAAATAATAATTAAATTATTATTTTAATTATGGTCGTCGATTGCCGGAGTTACTGACACTGTTGAATCATCCATTTCGCAGTATCTGACATCAGCGCGAATCCAGTTTCTGACACAAAGTCGCAGTTTATGATACCATCCGAGCCCCAGTTTCTGACACTTCGACCTAGGTTACAAATTCAGTGTATGGACTGGCTACTAACCCGGGCTGATCCAGAAATAGTCGGCATGCCTGCAAACGGTGGGAAATGCAATATTTAAAAAATTCTTCCTTGAGGGTATAAATTCGAATTTCCAATTGATCATTCTGACTACGAATATCGGTTTAAAGCCACTGAAACGTGAATCGCAACTCTCACTATAGAATTTCATTATAAAATATTTTATAAAAACATTTTATAAAATATTTCTACCTCTGCAATATTCGTACTTTGCAGTAAAAAAAAAAGAGCTTCAATTTGCCTGTAAACTTTTGTGTATTTGACGAATATTTTATTCACTACAGATAGAAATGTACCGTCGGCGACAGAAACTGCGTCAGTGTCAGAAACTGGGCCCTTCACCTTACAGCAATAATTTTAGTTGAGCCGTGAAAGAATAAAATATGTCTTTGGCAAAATCTGTCAGGTCATTGTAATAATCGTAATAACTACTATAAGCCGCTATCTACAACGAGACTTCATTTTCGGGGTATGACCGAGTTGAATCCAAGCCCATTCTAGAGCACGTCACATCACTATGAAAAACAATCCTGGAAAAAGGCAAAAAATCGTAGTAAAAAAAACGCACACTGATAAGTATGACGGACCTACTGAAATTCATGAATTTATGGGAGCGGTTTGGCACGAGTGTGGTGTTGAGTCGACAAGCGTTTTCCCGAGTTATCTCGTGGTAGGCTCAAAATTGGCAGCGTTTCAACACACGCTCGTTGAGAACTACATATAGACGCTAGAAACGTATACGGAAGAGTATACAAACACTGCCTATCCCTTTCTATGTCCCGACTTCATATAGGGAAGAGCGGGGCAAAATGGCAACGCGGGGCATAATGGCACACCTCGTCAAAATGGCACCAGCGTACGCTGAAATCGTAAAAAAATGATGTTATGGTTATATTGCCATGATATTAATCTCATGATATCTTTCAAATTAAAATTAATAGAATGTAAACATCTATTGTTTTTTTACATTGAATACTTAACTTATTTTATATTTATTTTGAATTACATTGGACGCAGGTTTCGCAAATATATTCGACAATATCCTCATCGACATCAGCCCACAAAAAGTGTGGCCATTTTTCACACTTATTACAACGTATCCACGAATCCGTCGATTCTGAATACAAGACACTGCAAAAGAGGCAGGTGTATCCTCTTCCGCATTCGCAGATGAATTTGACTTTTGTTTCAATGATTCGGGGCTTTATGATATTGTTCGTGATATTAAGAACATTTGTGTAAATTAACTACTTTCATTCTGTGTGTCGAATTACTATTTTTTTTACGTCGCACGCATTAAGTCGACTCAAAATGTGAAAAACTTGGCGTTTTTGAATATCCCAAATCGACATATGTAAAAAAGTGCCATTTTCGAGATGCGCTAAGACGAAATGTCTTAGAAAATTTTAAAAAGATTTTGAGATCGATTTGATATCACGTTTACTGACTAATTTGAGCGCAATTTGTGACTTGATTTTAGTAACTTTTTAAGACAATTTTATGGTGGATCGAAAACCTTACAATATGACGAATCTGAACGCTGTTTGTTATTTTGTATTTTTTATTTTCTAGACCACTTTGTGACAATATTGTGAACATTTCTTTATATGACTTTATAAGATATACGATGAGTTTTAGATATAGATTTCAATTTATTGTAAATAGAGTACATAAAAAAATTTTTAAACTAAATTGCACTCAATTTAGTAAAAAAAAAACTTAGTATCAAATCGATCTTAAAATCGTTTTGAACTTTTCTAAGAATTTTCGTCTTAACGTGTCTCAAAAATGGCACTTTTTGAGATATGCCAATTTATGATCACAATTCGACATAACTATTTTTATTCCACGCGGTGCGAGAAACGCGGTTTTACGCTAGCTTCGCTTAATTCGTGCATAAATGACCATGTTCACACCCTGTGAAATAAAATTTTGTACGATACTCGTGAGAGTATCGTTTTCTTAACTCCTGTTAAGAAAACGTTTACACGATAATAGTAATTCACACTCGTCAGAAAAAGTTGTATCGCACTAGTATTGTAACGTTATGCGGGCCGCATTGCCATTGTGCCCCTGTTCCATCGTGCCCCGTAGCCATTATGCCCCGCTCTCCCCTATACTCAGCCCTCGCTATATCCACACCGGGTTTCCGGCAGCAGCAGCAACGGTGTAACTTTAAAGCTGGACGACCGCACGTCCAGTCATGCGTACAGGTTTGCAACACGTACGCACGAATGAATTTCGTACCGACCTATCCTGTGCCTACCAAACGTATACGGATAACGAACGATTTAATTTCCCGCCCACCGGACAAATATTTTCCAGCCATGGAATTTCCTCAGTCTCACGCTTTTTCACACAACCATCGCTCTTTTTACCCTCCACTCTATCTCCCAATCGTCGTCACTCACTGAACTATATATCCGACACGTTCTAGTGCATAAGCCTTTTTCTCTTTCGCCATTTTTATCCTTTTTTACCGTCCTTCAACGTACTAACCTATTTACCGTTTATATATTCTTCTCCACGTGCGCTATACATTCGAAGGCAAAAAACGTTAACACGTTCACTCTTTGGCACTCGGCTCTTTCCACAACATTAAATTCCACCTGGAAACCACGATGAGACCATCGTATAAAATCACCGAATAGAAATAGCAGATACGTATTTGTATACATACATAGTATATGTAGACCCATCTACAGTTTCGAAAGTAGTGTTGCCAGTTTAGCAAAATTTTTATAAATCTATTGAGTTTTAGAACGTGAGTGTTCTTTTATAATATTATAATATTTTATATTATTATTTTTGTATTATTTAATATTATATAATTAAATATAATTGTTATACATATTAAATATAACATATAATTTTTTGTTATGCGATGTATCACAAGTTTTGATACTTGCATATTATGATATACATCAGTTAAAACTTATTGGATATAATGTTGGAGATGATATAAAAAATTCTTCAAGGGCAAATAATTTTTCCCTTTCTTTTTTTTTCTTTCTAATCACTGAATTTTGATTTGACATAGACACAAAAATTTTGATTTCGTCAAAAAATAGTGTTTTCCTTCACAATTTCATTTTTTTTTTGTATACATGGCTTTCAAATTTGTGGGTCATTAATTTATGTAGATAAAAAAAAAAAATCTTTTAGATTAGAACCCATTGAGTTCAGTGGTTCTTGAGAGACATCATAATAGGCACTTTTTTGTATTAATAATTGAGTGTCTAAAAACTGGCAAAGTTGATAAAACGAAACGAAGCTATAGACGTAAAAGGAGGTGGATAATACCACTGCCTCAAAATAACGTAGCGACGTCGAAGAGGTTTCTTTAAGTGTTACGATAGTGCGATGTATATAAGGTATATAAGTTCATATATTTATATATACGTATGTTTCTAAAGCTGAGTGGTATAAATATAAAATGCGCGCATGGTACGTTGCAGTGAGTTTATAAAAATAAATCGAGCGTATTAAATGGAAATGTTCGTCCGTCCTTGCAGGCGAATTGTACATTTTTCGACGCTTATATAGACTCTCATCGTATTGTCTCTTCCCGTGTTATTCTTTTAGAGGACAATCGATTGGAACTAAAAGACTACCATATTTTCCTTGGTCAACGCAATACTTTCCACTAAAATTACTACGTTGAAGTTTCAAAAATCTTCACAAAAAGCAAATTTAAAAATTCATCGGCGTTCTGTGACTGACACTTTCAAATTCAAAGTGTTGGTTAGACCTTAAGAATATGGATGAGTATAAAACTATGAATCATGCATTTAAAAATTGTAAAATAAATACGAGTTTAGGATGAGAACGTAGCGAGAAGACGACTTGATCGTCTTCTCGCGTGGTGATTTTTGATTTTGAAAAATTTTACTTTCGATTTTCGAGTACTTTATACAATTCCACTTCGTATTGCATCCGTATTTCAGTAGTCGTACTGAAATAGACCTTTTTGAGGGAGAATAAAACTGATTATTTTTCCCATCCAAATTTCAACCAATAGACTTGCACCATTCGACGTCAGGTGGTACAATCTACACGGTTTCAGACTGATAATTTTGTCTGTTGGTTACTACTATATATACAAAACAAAAGATTATTCAGTCGCGTTAACCATCTGTCAAACTGACAGATTGCATTAAATTGTGCCACAAAGGATTATCATTAAACATGAGTAAATTTGGTTTCCTTGTCTGAACGGTAATTTTCGTCTCATGGTGCAATTACATTGGTCGCAATTTGGATGGAAAAAATAATCCCCCGAATACCACTCGAGCTTCGAAATTAATCTGATATTTCGAAGCTCGAGTGGTATTACAAATAAATAATCGGTTTGAAAGCTTCAAATTAACATGAATAATTATCTTAATGTTCTTTGGCGTTATCTAAAAATTTAAACATATTTAAATGACCGTATGAAATTTAATAAAAACAAAACACCGATGGGCTAATTTGAACCCAATAGTTGAAGTTGTTACCAAGTTTCAGAAAAACAATATCCCTCGATATTGATTCCACAATCGAGGCATCGCTAGCTAAATGGGGGCAAAAAAGTGGTACTGGTTTGTATGTTGAGGTCCAAGTAGAAACTAGCTTTCTTTTCACAAGAACATCCTGTATCATAACCTTCGATAATATCGTCAAAAGAGTTGGTGACACTGAGAGAAAAGTTTGTCAACATTTGTTAACAGTTAACAAATCTTGGTTAAATATGGCGAAATGAACCATTTAGTTATTCTCATTGAATCTCACTTGAGCTAAATAAAATTTGCTTGTCGCAAATCAAGCTCGCTGACATTTGTTAATAGTTAACAAATCTTATTTAGCTCAAGTGAGATTCAATTCAATAGGAATAAGTAAATGGTTCATTTCGCCATATTTAACCAAGATTTGTTAACTGTTAACAAACTCTTCTCTCAGTGCACATTTCTTCTGTGCTTGTAAGTATATTCGAATAAAACGTGTTTAACATGAACTGAATATGTGTACAGATAGTCTGTACATGCAATCGTCGCGTAATAACAGGTACAAATACAACGTTGTAGAAACATACTCGATCCTGTGATCAGTTTGACTGACCGCAACCATTCACGGTTACTCATTCACCGATCGTTGTGCCTCTGCGGTTACGACCACCAGTGTACCCAACTGTCGAAAAGTTATACCCGGAGTAGTATCTACAGCGGCAGTTCGTTGCCTCGTACATAATGGCAAAATCACTGCGCGGTGTGGGAAACATTTTCGATGGATTACTAGTTGCATTATTGTACTACATTAAACCTACACACATAAAATATTTACTCAATCGTTCGTTCGTATCATTATGCAACGTTCAGATAACGGTTTGTACCTGCCCATTAACCCTATATCGATCGGGATAACTTCTACTTTGCCACCGAGCATTTTTCACGTGGTTACCTCACTTTCATTCCATAATTCCGTTTGGGTACAGATTCGACCTCTCCAATCGACAAAGGGATAATCCTTCGAAAATCGATTTGGAGATTTCATTATACAACTTGCTTGATAAAAAATCCTATGACTGAATACCTAGGGTATGGATTTTTCTACTCCATCAACCGTAATACACGATTTCGTAATCCAAGATATGCGGTAGCATCTCGACTAAGCAGGTAGCGTGGTAGCATCTCGAAAAAGAAGTTTTGTCGAATCCAAATATATATACTACCCCGAGCAATAATGACTGGAAACTATTTGCTGTCTCGTCAGAATCTTTTAAGATATCACTAAGACTAGCCTGATTAAGCGTCATCGAGTTTAAACCATACCAGAACAGATCAGATGATTACAATAGGTATTACCCAATCAGGCATCAAAGGGTTACATGGGTTTTGAAGTGTAAAAAAAATAGATTTTCTTTAATTTTTTTTAAATGTAATAAATGAATTATTTTATTCAAACTTTTAGCATATAAAAGGACAACATTTTAACGACAATTAAAAAAAATTCATCCAAAAATTTTGAAAATTCACCAGTTGAGAACTGGTTTTTGGCGACCCCTCGGAAAAAAGTATCCTCGCGGTTGTCAGGATAACTTATGATAGCTTTACCTGAAATTTAAAAAACAAATAAATATTTTCCGATAGTACGTAAGTATAACTCGTGATTGGTGGACGGTTTTCGAAAAATCTACATCCATATGCTTTAAGGTCGAAATGAGCCGAACTGAGCCGAATGTGACATCGATTCCACTTCCAGGTTTAGGGTACCAGATTTAAGTCTCTACCAGATCTTCGAGACTGCTCAATGATTGCGATCGTACTCGATCAAAATTTCCATCAGGCTCGCATTTACAGCATGAACAGGTGAATGCACGATTCAGTGTGGAAATTTACAATTCCAAAGATCTTGTTCACTAAAAATAGTTTACTATGTCAATTGCTTATTATATCTTCATTAACAAATGGACAAACTTGGTTGTTTATTTACAAGCACAATGATGACGTTAACATCACTTATTGTTGCATGTCGGGAGATCAAGAGTTAGAGGTCGTATAAATGCTCTTCAAAGTCTTTTGTGTTGAGAAATAAAGCAGTGAGTGCAAGAAAGTGAACGAGATTTCCAACTTTAGAGTACCAGATTTAAGCTGGGTCGTCGAGACTACTCAATGAATCCGACCAGCTTAATACCCGATCAAAATTTCGATCAGACTCGCATTTTTAGGATGAACGGACGAATATACGATTCACAGTGGAAATTTACAATTCTAACGATCTTGTTCACTAAAAATGATTAACTAAGTATTAATGAGTATCAATAGTTTATTAAATATTCATTAACCAATAGATAAACTTGATTGTTTATTTACAAACACAACAATGACGTTAACATCACATATTGTTTCATTTCGGGAGATCAAGAGTTTGAGGTCGTATAAATGCTCTTCAAAGTCTTTTGTGCTGAGAAATAAAACACTGAGGGCAAGAAAGTGGACGAGATTTCCAGATTTAGAGTACCCGATTCAATCCGAGTCTTTGAGACTGCCCGATGAATTCGACCAGCTTAATACCCGTTCAGAATTTCCATCAGGAACGCGCTTACAGGATAAACAGACGAATCTACGGTTCACAGTCGAAATTAACAATTCTAAAGATCTTGTTCACTAAAAATTGTTTACTAAGTATTAACGAATGTCAATTGCTTATTATGTTTTCATTAACAAGTGGACAAATCTCGTTGTTTATTTACAAGCACAACGATGACGTTAACATCACTTATTGTTCCGTGACGGGAGATCAAGAGTTTGAGGTCGTATAAATGCTCTTCAAAGTCTTTTGTGCTGAGAAATAAAACAGTGAGCGCAAGAAAGTGGACGAGACTGTTCGAACGTGAGCTGGCCAAGTGACTTGGCAGCAACATGTGGCACATTATAATACGAACCACTTCGGAAGCCCATCGTCGTCGTCGTGCAGCTCACAAACCTAGCAACTGCCTTACCACTGCTACACCAACTATTCCAACCCACAACTCTGTGCACCCTGCGGTGACTCCGCCGTATGGTCATGTATAAAGCAGCGAACCACACCGAGTTACTGAGGTCGATTAATCGACTGAGACTGATTAATCGATGTAAGAGATGCCTAATTGAATTTCTATAGTTCTGTGTTCCCTCGTGTCTTGAGCTCGGTGGGATCGTATCTCTCGGAATAACTGACGCGTAACATCCTTTATTGAGGAACCGAAGCGCCGCTTTTGTGGATTTAATGCAATTTATATACCAGAGTAAGTTTGTTCTTAATCCTTGGAGAAAGGCTACACATCGATATGGTTGAATAAATTCATGGAATAAAATTCCAATTTGATACCGCTTTTTATAATTTCGACAGTTTACGTCTCATAAATCGTCTTATCAGCTAATGTACGAAGTTAAATAAGGCATTCTAAAATAAAATCAAGTATTGCTTGAAATGAAGCAAAATGATCTGTACGTATATGCAATCATATATCATCATTAGCTAACCCGCGAAAATTATAAGACAATTTGAAATAAAATTAAGGAGTATTTAATAATGAAGCGAAATATTCTATACGTATGTGCGATAATTTTTTTATTGAAGTACGATATAGGTATAATAAAGGTTGAAGTCGGATTTTTGGAAGATAAATCGATTTATTCATTGGTATATTCAATATGCCTATATTTATTCCATGACGAAAATACGACATGGTATATCCATACAAGGTTCGAGAGAACAAAGGAGGATCGATAAAGCGACTAAATGTAGCGAAACGTTTCCACATACACAAGCAGCACACACACACACACACACACACTAAAACGTTGTCTATACAACCAGTACTAAACTCTCCAAACAAACCTGTGACTATAAAATAATCCAATTTATACATGCTACAATACGATCTGTATTTGATTGACAAATACAAGATTGAACGTGCGTAGAAAATTAAACGGATATGCGCAAGTATAATTGAAACTTTTGTCGAATTAATGAGAATAATGATTTTAAAAAAAACTATCCTATCTGTTAGTCGATTATACACGGAGAAAAGAGATTCGTTGATTCAACAAAACAAGCGGTCACCGGCTATCAAATAGATTATTTAGTCAGCACAACAAAAAATTTTCTCACCTTAAGGTAGGCAAATCAAACTGATGTTCATGAACTTTTGGCCAATTGTAATTGAGCTATTGAGCTTTACTTCTCCAAAATTTTGATGGTTCTTACCGATAAATTGATTAAGTAATGAATACTTGAAAATCGATCTTTTTACACGGCGCTTACGGGAGTGTTAGCGAAATCAATCTTTCAATCAAGAATTAACCCTCACTCCATGTAGGGGGGTCTTTTTGTCCGAGCCGAAATTTCTTGTCGAAATTTCTCGAACACCGGCGACTTCAGCGCCACCTAAGTGGTACTAAAAAAAAGAATAGGTAGGAAGGATTGAGAGTGCATGATGCCAGCTGTAGCAGTCCGTTGCTCACGGCACAGTGAACGAAGCAAATCGGAGCAGGACGTTTTCGACCCCGGTACATAATTAACGTAAGTAAAAGTGATCTTTTTTGATTTTTTTTAGCACATTTTGGCATTATAAACCACAAGAAATATGTTATAACACATATTTCATTTTATAGCATTATGGCAGTGGAAAACACCGAAGAAATTTATGCGCTCCGGAGGCAGCATGTTTTATTTGTAACGAAGTTGTATTCTTTTCAATGTCAACAAATGTTATTTTGACTACAATAACATGAATACATTTTTTTAAAAATTATCTCTGATGTTGAGCGCTTCTTTCTCTTGAATACCTCGTTCTGACCTCCCGAAAACATACTTATGTTCCCGTAGTTGAATAGGGTATCTGGTTTAATCTCACACTAGTGTCATATTTTTTTCCTTAAAGAGCAACCTTTTTACTTGAAATAACCGGCTTTTAAACTTCTTTCCCATGATTTGTACTCAAACTAGAATTTAAAAAAAAAAACGTTTTTTCCGCGCATTGCTTGATATTCGATAAAATATTTTTTGTTTAAATAACAATATCCGAAACATTCCTATTCGCACTTCAAAAGGACATTCTAAGGATCAACCATGAATTTTTTCAGATTTTTCTATTAATAATTGAGGGTATGGTAGCGCGCCGCCGAAAACGTCTCCGGTACATGGAATTAAGGTGCTGAAAACACCTACATGGAGTGAGGGTTAACATGCTTAGATCAAAGATAGAGAAAAGATAAAAAGTACCGCGAATTCGAAAGTTATTTACGAGTTTTTGCGTATCATAAAAAAATGAAGTTACCGGAGACATGTTAATGTAAACTAATATTAAAGTGCACGATTCCGGGCCAGATGACGTTAACTCACCTAGCTATCATCCGATTTTCAAGATGTCGTCGTGAAAACAAAGTCAAATTCGCACTAAAAAAGTAATTTACTTACAAATAATTGTATCAACCTAATTGCAACAACTTTCACAAATTCTAGATTATTTTTGAAATTATCATTGTCACAGTCAAAATGCAATATATAATAAATTCTCGATGTCACATAGATGCTGCTGTCTATAACTCCGGCGTACTGACATAACTACCTTAAACATCTGTTGGTCTGCCGAACTGAAAAACTGTTAAAGAAACAAAACCATTTGTTGCTGTAACTAAATGATTATTTGACAGCCGGTGACCGCTAGATTTGATTGACCCAACTTTCCTATTTCTGTGTAAATAGCGACCCATCTACCTCTTGCTGATGTCTAATAGAGAAAGCCTTGTTTGTATATGAGGCATTCCACCTGGATTCGTGCTGGGTCAAATCCTTGACCGTTCCGAATAGGTTTGCAATTTTTTATATGATTGGCATAACTCTAAAAAGCACTAATTTTACATTTTTAATTATCTCCGATTTGCTTGAACAAATTATCAAAAGTCATAATTTAAAAATCAGAAACAATCCTGAAAAACGCTTTTTAGCAAACAACATTTTTGGTTATCAAGATGAAGTGAGCCGTCCACTCCATCTATTTTTTTCGGCCTTTTGAAAAAGACAAAAATGGACAAAATTAGGGGAAAAAAAGAAAAAATAGTAACTTGACAATGGGCAGTAGCTAGAAAATGTTTGTATACAACACATGATTTTTGAGAATTACTTCAGTTTTTTTCTTCTTCTTTAGTGACGCCCTCCGAAACGCTATCAAGAAAAAATGGGTTGCTAATGGAGAATTAATTCGAAAAAATCTGAAAACATTCTCAACAATCATGAGTTGTATACAAACATTTTTTAGCTTCTGCCCACCGTCAAGTTACTATTTTTTCTATTTTTATTTTTTTCGAAAGGCCGAAAAAAATAGATGAAATGGCCGGCCAACTTCGGCTTCATAACCAAACATTTTTATTTGCAAGAATAGGAATTTCAGAATTTTTTCAGATTTCTAAATTATGTCTTTTGATAATTTGTTTGAACAAATCGTAGATAATTAAAAATGTGAATTTTTTTTTAAATTTGTGCTTTTTCGAGTTATATGAATCATATAAAAAAATGTGGATTCAATCGGAAGGGTCAAGGGTTAGAACAGCCCAGGTCGAAACCAGGCGGAATGCCCCACATCATCATTACCAGGAAAACAAGTTTCTTCACGAAGAGCATTCTCGTGTCTCATACCCTGCAAACAACAGCCGCTGGCTCAAAACTTGTGCAAGCATAACCAAGAGAATAGAAAGTAAAAAATGTTCCACAGGCAGCCTTAGAAAATCCAGAAGTTAACAAGACTGTCTGTATATCCTGGAGGTCGAAAAAAAGCAAAAAAAAAAATATTTCAGAACATGAATCGTCAAATATTAGTAGAGCCTCTCATGTCAACATTCTAACGGGACTAATACTATTAGCTATAATACAATGTACACGGGTTTAACAAGACAAGCAGCTCTCGTTGATAGTTAACACGCGCCTATACAGACTATTAAACATAGATAGGAGTGCCGCATTGCCGTGAATCCGCGCACATGCTGTAGGGAAGTACAGACCAAGAGAGAAGGGTAAACAAGCTAAAGTCGAAGAGCCAACGTATAAGACAGAGAGAAGCAACAAGAGTGCGAAAGCAGGAACGAGAGGAAAATGAAAGGGTCGGAGAATGTAGCCGTAGCCCATTGGGCCGCAGTTAAACGTCTACAAAGAGCGCTTCGTTTATGCCGATATTCAGCTATTTGAGGTTGAAGCTGAAATTTCGAAGCTAAGGTGCTTTTAAGGAAATTGATATAAAATGTGGTCAAGCCAGAGGCAAGAAAATAAACTGCAATTGTATATTCAAATCAGAGTTGTGAAACCCCATTAATTCAAGAAATGTGGTTTTACAGTACAGTTTTTCTGTAATTATAATTCCATAATAATAACCTGTAGTGATCATAAAATTGAATGTAAACATTTGAATAGCTGCAAAAAATACTAATTTTTCCTCAAATATTGGGAGTAATAGTGGAAATAATGGAAGTGCAGGATCGTCCACTACTTTCTTCACACATTAATTATGTTTCTCCATTTTTTCAATAAGATTAAAGTGAAATATTATTGACAATTAATGTTTTTTGTAGCTATTCAAAAGTTTCCACATTGTATTACAATCGCTACATGTTATTATTGTAAAATCATAATTACAGAGCGGATGGTATCATTATCTTTATTTTTATAAGTTTTAGGCATTTACAACTCTGATTCCAATGTAATGAAAGAGCCAAGCAAACAATAAATAATCAGGAAGAATAATCAGTGTACTTCACAGATTATGGGGCTAATCGAATATAAGTGAATGTCTCAAGAGCGGAAGGACAGATCGAAATCTTTTTGACACACAATATTAAAATATTCTTTTTTTGTTCTTTATTTTTTTAATTGTTCATTTGCACAATTTTCATTAATTGTTGTGACAGTAATGAAATAGTTTGCCACCCCTATACTTAAATACGTTTTTCGTGGCTATTTTAATTCTGTATCTGTATTTAATCATAATTTTTCATAACGTTGTGTATTTTGGAAACATTTATCGTCATTTTGACGTCCGTTCGTCTCCATTACAAAAAGTACTGTGTCAGTAATTAAAGTATCATCAGCTGATTCATCAAATTGTCAACTCCTTACGGAATTCGACAAGATTTTGACGAAAACTCTAGATACATATTCGGATTATATAGTTGGCGAATTGCATGCAGCTTTGCACATATCAATCTTAAGAGTCATCAGTGCAAATGTTGATGTACTAAAAGTTTGAAATAAAGCTATACATTTATAAAAAATACGATGGCCACAGCTGGTACATGGAATAAGCATGTTGCCCCGGATATGGCCATGATAATATAATCATTAATTTTTCGTTAATTATTACACAATCAATTCATAAATTCGTAAAGAAGAAACAAAAACACGAAAAAACGCTAAGAAAAATATATCCTTAGAAATGTATAGTAAAAAATAAGGTAAAGCAGTGGAACACCTTTCATGTTGAAGATTCCCATCATTATTCAATGCGAAAATCTACTTTCGGAACGAGCTCTGGTAAAAGTAAGAATAAAAGTGTAAAAAGTAAAACATTAATATAATGTATGACTATTTGTGACAAAGAAAGCTGCTACGAAAAAGTGCAAAACGAAGGAGACGAATGTCAAAAAAGATTAGTTAGGTTCACAGATGACATCTGTGCTTTAAAGACATTTTCGTGTAGAGGAATTGGATGCTTTCATAAGAATACGATTTTGATTTATTAAACACACCGTAAAAAATTTTTGAAGTGCAATGAGTATTGAGTTATTCTAATTTTAAGCATGGCCAAAACCGGTACATTACTGTGGCCAAAACCGGTGCATAGGTGGCCAGAACTGGTGAAATGGCTATGCTCCTACTTTTTTCGATTTTCCAGTGTTTCCTCGATACATATGAAGATTTTAATGCTAGAAATCTGAAATTATATTCTTCTCAGATATGAAAAGTATAGGTCCAAAGCAGTTTTATGATTTTTGGTCCCAATCACAAGTACTTGAAAATGGAAAAATTCTTAAAGTGGCTACAACCGGTACTTCATATTTTTCATCTCCTCATATTTTTTTTCTTTTAAGATGTAGAGCAATATAAAAAAAATTCCAGAATTTTTTTAAGATTTCAAAAAAAAATGTATGTTTTTTTAATTACCTAAAATTTGCTTTTAAAGTTATTTTTTGTTGTTATCTAAGTTCGATCGATTGTTTGACATCGCCGGGCCTATTACTATCTCCTGATTTAATTGATTCAGTTCTTCAATTCACGCGTTGACCCGAGTAGAAAATCTGGTACTGATGCAACAAGGGTAGCAAGGGAGCAAATTATCAGGTAAGCCGTAGTCGTTTATCAGGCAGTGTCAAGGCAACCGGATCGGACCCGCTGCCAAAACATAACGTTGTGGTTGATACGGTCGTGAACTTGACATGTTCAAGCCATAATCGGGGAAATTGCTCAGGCCGTGATCAGGATACCTGTTCGAGCCGAGATCAGACTCGAGTAAGGCTCCCACCTGGAACTGTCCATGCAGGAAATTCATAAGTGAATTAAAGCGCGTGTTATATTTTTGTTTTCTTTATTACTTTAAGATTTTCAACTTAAAGAAACTTTCATAAAACATTTAATATTGAACAAATATATATTCTTTTTGTACCTCTGGCCTTGACTATGCTCATTTTCATGTCTATCGCTATCCTGTCTATAGCTGTCTTTCTTCATGTTGTTACATACCTCCTTTGCTACTGTCTATGTCAGTATCTTGATGTCTTTCGCTGTCCTCTTGACGCCTGTTTTTACTTTTCTTATTACACTGACAAATACTCCTTTCGTGTCCTTCACTGCCCTGTTCAATGTCAGCTTTATTACCTTCGCTCTCCTCTCCTTCGCTCTCCATAAGGTTTTTTCGCTTCTTGCATACATTTAAATTAGTAAATGTTGATGATTCTGTAATAAAAATATTTGACACGTCTCATTTCCACGTACCTGCTACCAAGTCCAAGTAAGAATTTTTCGTACCCACAGCTTTATTCACTACTCGCCATTTGCGTGCACGTATACATCTTAATTTTCGCCACTTTACTTCGGGATCTATATTCACTGCATATTATTTTGCGAGAAACACGGAAAGCTGAATTAGAGCTTGCCAAAATTGCCCCGACTTCTCGATTGTAATGTTACCTTAAAAAAACTCGCGAAATGAATAATCGTAGTGTGAAGGCAACATTAATTTCTTTTTTAACTTGGCGTCGAGTCGCTACCGCGACTCTTGATAAAGCCTTCCAGTAACTGGGAGGCTTGGGTTCGATTCCCGCTTTGGGCGAAATGTTTTTCGGTAGCAGCAGCGCGCAACGTGTAAGACGCGCCGCGCTGTTTACTGTAAACATTGAGTTCAGCGAGAATCGGCCTAGCCGGCTACACTTGATGTAGGTTTTCTGCTGGTTTCCCTACGTCCTCGGCAAATGCGAGTGTTTCTATATCCACCTTAAGTCGGCCGCAGCCGCAGCGCACGATAACTACGAGTTTCGCCGCCTGCAATCTGTTTCGTAATCTCTCGTTTAATCTCGTATGGGTTGGGGAAAAAATCGTAGGTGCAAAAATCGACCAAATGGGTACGCCAGTATATAATGAATAAAAAAAGAATCGGAACATACATCCAGTAAGGGTCGCGTACGGCTTCCTGACCAAAGTATGCACACCAGATGGCGCTTGAGTATTATCAGGAACCTCTCTCTGCACCAAATCAGGTCCTTGTAAGGTATTCCTCAGAAAGGTAAAATTTCCCGATCGCAGCCTGACTAGTCCTCAGGCACCCGTGATAGAATTTCTACTCGGGGACGTTGCCGCCTATGATGATTGGTGTAATTGCATTTACCCTCGAGATTTCTTTAATTATTCCTCAAAACATGTCTAACACCGACAATCAAAGGCTCATTTTCTATATACCGAGAAAAAAGTTTTCATTGATTCCAAAGAAATGGGTGGTTTGAATTTTTTTCATTGACTGTAAGGAAATGTTTCTTCGCTTTCAATGAAAGGGTCCATTTAAATTTCAATGAAAGAATTTCATCGATTCAAAGAAACAGTTTCCTTGACGGCATCAGGTCCGCCAACGCTAACACGATTGCGTCAGTCGCGTTGAGTCATTAGTCGCGAAAAGTCGACAATATTAGATAGGCAGATATCGGTGTTTATTTTAATAAATTATTTCTATAACCTTTTTGAATCTAGTACGGCATGGAAAAACATTTTTTTAAAGCACTCTCTGCCGTGTTTTCATTCCTCTAACATGTCATTTTATAGGTTTTAGTGTCTTGAAGACGGTTTTTTTCAAATCAATGAAAAACGGTTCCTTGGTTCAAGGAAAAGTTTCATTAATTCAATGTCACTACATTTGTCATTCAAACAAAATATAATATTAGCTTAAGTATATTATTTCATTGATTTCAAAGGAATGTTTCATAGGTTGGGATTTTTATGAAATTTCTTTGAATCACGGAAATTTTATCTCTTGATGTAAGTATGGAGATTATTCCCATACTCTTCTCTCCATGAAATAGAGGATTTCGGTACTAGCTATATTGGCTCTAGATTTTCAGCAGTTTCTCTGGCTACCGGCGAATGCAATGCAGGAAAACTAAATGAAAGCAAGGAATTTAAAAAAAAATCGTTGTATATACACAGTAACAAAATTGTTAGAAAAATATTTAGCCTGGAAAGAAATTACACTAGCCGAATAACGTTACATAGTTGAAACTCAAATTGTGTTGTTAAAGTTTCGTATATCACGCAGAGGTACAAGCTACAAGCATATGTAATATTAAGTACTCCTGGAGTAGTATACTTAAGCGGTTATTGCCTACATGAAATAGTGCATGGTAGTTGAAGAAATAACCCTCTACATGATAACCATGCCTACGCGCGTGAGAGTCAAGAGGTACTCGTTACTTCAGTACCAGCTGTCACCAGTCGCCGCTTTTATAGTTCTTGTTTCCGCGAGTCAAGCTACGAAATTCAATTCCATCCTCAGCGTAGGTAAAGCTAGAAGATATAAGAAAGCGCAAACATCTCGTTGCTGCGCTATTGTCGTGCGAGAAACGCGAGAACTAAGTTAACGCTTCTTCGACTCACCTTTCAACAGTATTTTTATCCTTTACGCTAATTTGTTTTCCTTTTTTTCTCGAAAAGTGCTATTTCCGAGCTGCATTCAAAGATCTGCATTTTGAGAGTTTTACAGATGTCTTATCTCTGTCGATTATTTATAAGACTTCATCTCATTTGTTTGATGGCCAAGGAAATAGAAAAAGTTCATTACAGTGACAACCCGAAAAATATTTCGGACATCGGAATATTTCCGGTTATATGTAGATTTTACTTAAATATGACTTAAGGTTATTGTGGGGCCAAGTCAAAATGCTACCACTGTCATGAAAATTTACACGAATTTTCATTACCCCGTTGCAAATAGTCTGGGGAAATTTAAAAACGGTGAACAGCACCGTTTAGGAGAAAAAAAATCGTAAATTTTACAACCTATTGCACTATTGTTATAGCGAGTTCTGGCGATTTCGCCGTATTTAATAACAGCTAAGAAAATGCTACCACGTACATAAAACAACTATGTATAAATTAAACGATAATTGCTTTAACGTTTGGCACCTTTGGAAGACGATCGACAGCTCCGTTATTTAGTTATTAATTTATGAACAGTCTTGGTCGTCTTCGCTTCGAAACTGAATACGCAGCTGTCTCACTCGCACACTAACCGCACCGCACACCGTGCACCCCATAGTCTCCCCGCCGTCTCACCCCGCAAGCCCAGACCCCACAACAACCTTAAGAGCATGTGAAACACCTTCCCCTCCGATCATTCCGGTCTCGATCGGCATCAAAAACTGTAATCAACTTTTTTCATGCACACTAACATTTTACAGCTTCAAAAAGAGTTTCATCGAATGCGGATATCACTGGAGCATTCGATGAAACTCTTTTTGAAGCTGTAAAATGTCAGTATGCGTGAAAAAAGTTGATTACAGTTTTTATTACCGACTGCGGTATTTCACATGCTCTTAAGAGGCAGTGGTACTTTCCCCACCACACCTCAAAATTTCAAAACCTGTTTTCTCCTAAACTACTCGGCAAATAAAGCTCAAGTTTAGCAGGAATGTGCGGAAGAATTGGGCCGTTTATTCTCTGCCAGATTAACAAAGCACTAGCGCCAACTTTTTTCTAAATATTCGCTGAGGCTTCCGATTAGATGTTAGATATTCACAAACTTTTTATGGGCTCCCAAATGCTTTTAATGCTTTTTAAATCAATCCTTTTTATTAATAAAAGCGATTGATCAATTCATTAATTAATTCTATATAGATTTTTTTTTTCGAAATCAATCCTTTTTATTAATAAAAAGAATTGATTTCGAACAAAAAATCTATAAATAATTAAATAATTTCTATAAACTATAACTAATTATCTGATTTGTAATTATTCATTTAATAACGTCATTACAGTCGTGCTATAAACGTTTTCTCGCCAGAATAGTACATTACGTTACAAGGGAGGGAAGTGCAACTTCTCACCGAGAGCAAAATTTGAAAAATTCACACCAGGTGAAAAGTTGCACCCCTCCCATGTAACATACTATACTTTTCTCCCAATTTCGCTAAAAAATAACCACATTTCGTGTGTGCAAGAAGGACGGAGAATAAGCTCATTGTTAACAAATGACGCCACGCGTGCGAAGTACGTCTTTTATTACTCTCGCGCGGGTAGGAATGAGCTGATCACCTCCCGTGGGAGGTAATGAAAGTGGACTGCGCATGCGTACGTCATTTGTAACAAGTGAGCAATTTCCCGCCCGCGTTGCAGACACGAAATGGGGTTACTTTATCGAAGTCGGGAGAAAAAAGTTTTATCGAACTGGTATCGTAAAGCACTATTTTGTGTCTAACAATTGGTTGTTTTCGTAAAAATACTTTTACGATTAAATTTTAAATGATTAAACACGCCTTGAAAAATGTTTCAACCACAATGAATATTAAGGTATTCAATTTTTATACATGGCCAAAATCGATTTACTGTGATCACTGTGACTGTGCATAAAACATTCGTACAATTAGAATATTCTCATGTACACGGAAAAAATGTTTGGCAACTTCATTTCCTATTTGCTGTACACAATGTCTCAAAAATTAGTGGCCTCAACCATATCGAATAGTAACCTCAACTATTCACGATTAGTTCTCGCGAGATTAGTGAGGTTAACCAATCCAATCGTTGGGACTCGAATAGTTGGAACTGCCATTCGAATCGTCGGTATTACCATTCAAGTCGTTGGCACTACCATTTAAGTTGTAAGGGAAATAGAATAAAAGTATTCTTACATTCTCTGTGAATCTTTGACTAAATTTTAGTGCACTAAATTAAATATTTCAAGGTCAAACGCCATTTCAAACAAGTCTATACATCAGATTCTCGTCCGATGTCGAACTGTCAATTGCCGTATTTGATAGACGCATGTAGTAGAATATGCACCAGCTTTCCCCATGTTTTCGTTGAACCATCACTCTTGTCACTTTGATCAACGTGTCTTACCCGAATAAGCCGTCGAGCATACATCCTGCTATATTGAGAACCTTGAATTTGCTCGTGTTCTATCGCACCCGGAATTACTCTCTGCTCTCGAGAGAGATGAAGGTACGCAGAATATAAGTGACTGCATGTGTGTGTGTCAAATATATGTATGTGTATGCATGTGTGTATTTGAGTCTGACGACGAGAGGACATAGCATCAGGTTTATGTAATTTATTCATGAGACTACCGCAGTTTGCAGGTGTTTGAGCAAACACTGTACCTTATTCCAAACATCCCACATTAAATATCCGTATGTCTACTATTCTACGTACGTAGTCGCTGGATAGTCGTTGCTCTGCTAAGTTACACTTCAAATATTTTCTTAAGTCAAATGGCTGATAATGTGAATGTGAATAGTTACGTTAACCTGCAAAATTGGGCAAAATATCAGATCCTTGATTATGAACAAGGAGAAAAATATTCTGGGAACATCGACTGTAGAATATGTCATATGTTAGGAAATACGGGGTTGTTCATTTAATGAAAGATCAATCACATTTGTAAAGCAGTGCCTCTTCGGCTGACCTCTTAGGATAAGATCATTCAGATTGTCCATATTAAGGTAAACGGCCCTGTTTCTGACGCTGGTCCAGTTCTTGACGCGCTGCTTTAGCATAGGCGACTACCCCCACCATTTCAGAAACAACCAATACCCGTGCAGAAATTAGTTCGGGCAGCCGCGATTAAATAACGGACCTTTTTAGGTATAAACGTGGCATCCAGAATAGGGAATCTACTCTACAACCCTACTAGGCTCAACAGAGGCGGCCACGACAAACTTCGGGGCCTAATCAGGCTTAAATGTGGAACCCTCACTAGGGTCGCCCATATTGAGCCTCTAAAGGCCCCGTACTTCAAGCGTAACTAGCCTAGTAGGGCCCCTAATAGAACTGGGGCAAACTAGAAAGGGCCAAGTTGGAGCCCCAACTATATTTCTGCACGGGTAGTAATTCGTAAATAGTGGCGTCACAAAATGTGACAATCGTTAGGTCCTCGTTTACCCTATGTTTTTACATAGGCAGAGTGAGAGGGTTGCCTTACATGGTCACAACAACACACAATCGTCACAACAAGGCCGTTTACCTTACTAGCATCGGTAAGGTAATAAAATATTTGTTGTGAGGCACTCTACGGTAATTAAGTCAGCAGTCTTAAATAAAAAACAGACACATTTTTTTGGCTCTGATCAATGGCCAATTTGCACGTCCATTATAATCATTTAGTGATGCAACATGAGACGAGAATCTCGAGTGTCTCACTCTTTTTTTCTCGCCGCCGTAATTTATTTTGGACTCGAATCTCAATAAAAATGCAATCATAAATATGTATCATTTCACAATATTAATCCCACGAGTACAAACTAGTGTATTACGTGAATTAGAACTCCGAAAAATTGTGTACTTTCGGAATTAAGAAAACTAAAGTAAAAATGCATTTGCGATAATTGTGATTTATTTTTCAGCAAACTTTATTTCAACTCATTACAGTTTACATCAACATACTGCGAGACGAAACGTTGCCGATTAAGATGCCCTTTAAATTCGGTCGTGTGACCACTCGTCATCTTAATTATCTTTATAACTCCGGTACATAGAGTGCATTTCGCAAATTTTTAATTGTTCTCGTCGACGAAGTGGATGACGATTTCATCACGGCGATGTTTCGAAGATGTCGACGGCTTCGTTTTATCCAAATTTCCAATATCGTGATCGGAATTTGGGCCTTGAGCAATAATTGTGCAAAACTCTTTATTTGAACTTTGCAAAGTCACGACGTGATCCTTTTTCTTCGTTTCTTAAGAACGTGCGCGGATTGTAACGTTCGCTCCATCATGCACGCGGGATAACTCATACTGAATGAGACATTTATGAGAAGGCGAGTGAGAATATCGAGATTTAGATTTTCCACAAAACGAAATGGAGACAACATCAGATTTTGCCTGTCAAGTTAAAAAAAAAGTTGCAAAGAACTTTGCACATTGCTTCATCATTAATTTACATTTTTCACAAAGTCACCTCTATGAGCAAGCTTATTTATTAATTTTGGCTGCCTCATAAAGGAAGCTTTTAAAAAATAGAAATGAATGCGGAAACAATGTTCAAAGTTCTACTTTGCAACTTTTTCCGTTACCTGTATAGTTCTTGAAAAATTCAAAATCACGTAGAATCCAAACCGCTTTACCGATAACGACCAATCTTGGTAGGTAGCAGTGTTAAATGTTATTTTTCATCTGCAGAAAATTTCAGTTGTTTTGTTGAGATTTAACGTGAGTTAAAGCAAAATGAACATCTTTAAAAAAAATGAAATTCCCGTAAAAGCCGAACTTTTTTATAGATTCATTCCACATTCAATACCCATGCTCCTTTAACATAGCTTTATCCATCAAAAATTATTAATTTACCAGGTGCTATGCTAAAAATTATCAAACGCGCCTGGTATTGGGAAGCCATATTCGCCACCTGACGAAAAGTACGAGAACTATGAGAATTTCTACCATATACATAGAATTTTTTTACCATATTTCGTGGTAAAAACTCTTGAAGTTCTCGTACTTCTTGATAGGTGACATCGTGGCTCCTCTGTGCATTTTTTTAAAATTGCAAAGTCAAATAAAATTGGAACGTATTTTTGAATTTTTTTTTAAATTCCTACAAACAAAGGCGTCGACTTGCTTCACATGCTTGCTAAATTTCAGTTTGGTTGTAAAAGCAGTTCTTGAGATATGTTTAGGAAGTTTAGATATGAGAGGAAATTTGAATTTTGAGTGATGGGCACACACGCACGCATATCCATCCATACATTTTTTCTGAACCATTTTTCTCGACGTTTTAGACCATTTTCAGTGTAAGGACGTAAAAAAGTCGAAAAAAAATTCGCACGTAAACAAACCCTTCTCTATGAGGAAACAAAAATAAGCGTCGATCTCGATATGTTCAGACTATCGATCGGAGATGTCATCCCGACAGACAGTCTCGAAATGTGCGTCTTGAACTTGATGTTTTCCGGCAATTTTTCTGTCAAGAATGGAAATTGAATTCTCGTAGATTTTTTTTCTCTTTTTACATAACACTTCGTATATGATGAGAACGTAATGGGAAGAAGATAAATGTAAAAAAAAAGGAAATGAGAGGTACCAGATTAGACGGGAAGAACATCAAGCTAACAGTGATGAGCAGAGGCTGAGATCACCCTGGAATCCAATGGTACTGGATATTTCCACATCCCACTGAACTACGGAGGTGAAGCACGCGAGGACCATTAATGGTCCAACGAGGCATCAAGGAAGCTCATCGTTCTTGGGAATATCCTATCTCGTGCCTCGTGTATTTCGCACAACACGCGAAGGCCACTGCCGTTTGGCCCGTACCTTGTTTGGCTGGTGAGATCTGAAGCATCCAGGCTCTCGAGGTTTATCCAAGAATGATTCAACCTCGCCAATGTATTGAGGAATATTAACGAATTACAATAACTACCTTTTTATATTAAATTTACCAACAAAAACTACATTGAGTTGTAATAGATTTGCAATAGAGAATTAATCTGTAAACTGTACATTCCCCATTTTTGAAAATTTGTATCATATTAATGTTGCAGGTCCAGTGAAGCTTTTTTATTTATTTTATTTATTTGATTTATTTTATTTATTTTATTTATTTTATTTATTTGATTTATTTGATTTATTTGATTTATTTGATTTATTTGATTTATTTTATTTATTTTATTTATTTTATTTATTTTATTTATTTTATTTATTTTATTTATTTTATTTATTTGATTTATTTTATTTATTTTATTTATTTTATTTATTTTATTTATTTTATTTATTTTATTTATTTTATGTGTAATGATAAGTCGTCTGACCGAAATAAAACGAGTTTGGAGAATTTGGGTTATTTTCTTAACTAAAGTAAATACTGGATTTCTGCGGCAAATCGAAACATAACGTACATTTGTAAGACATTTAATTCCCTCACATATTTGTGTCTTCCTAATCTTTTAAATGACTATTATTGAAGATTCTCATTGTGCGTCGTAAACTTATCATATCTCTCTCGGTATTTCCGCAATATATCACACGAGACACTTTACCGATATTTCCGCATCTTCCGACAGACAAAAGGATAAACTTCTCACCAAAAACCAATAAACGCGAGAGAATTTTTTTTTAATAGTAAACGGTCGTAACTTATGATCAATAGCGATTTACAACAGTAAATTGTGAGCTGAATGGTGTTATAGCAGAGATGAGTAAAAACAAATGAATATTTTGGATGGTTCGTGCTGTATCGGAGTCGTGCGACGAATGCAGCTCGACGATATCGGAAATGTCCAGGACGAGAGAGCTATAGCAGGTTTCCCGAGTTTGTATGCACACAAATACACGAGCGTGCCTCTGGGTCGTCTCTCCGCAATATCGTGTTCGCAACACCGTGAATCCCACAATGTAAACTGTGCTGGCCGTGCCAATGGTCCACGAATACACAATCGAGTTATATACCGATATAGCCTCGAAGAATATGCTCGGCAGCAGCTAATCAGCTGAACCTGAGCAAGAATAACATCCTACATTCCCATTGCAAATTAACTGCTGCTCGAATGTGTCCTATCAACTGCAATGTAAAATACATTACGGTGCGGATAATATAGTGAAAGTATGAAAATGATCCAAGTGTCGATAATGACGGTTTTCCGAATTAATATTTTTTACTCCCGACTATCCGCAGAACAAAAATACGGGAATATATGTTTCACTGCACGGAGGGAAAAAATTGGTTGCCCCAACCATTGGCGTAGCTAAACTAAACCAATTTTTTGGTTGAACCGACAAACTAGTTGGTTGTGACACCCAATTCATTAGTTGCCAACCAATTAATTTGCTGGCTCATCCACACAGAGAGAAAAATATAATGATTAAGAAAAATATATAGTTAGTCCAACGACAATCTACCTATAAACTATAATTTCCAGGAGGAACATCTCTATTTTATGGTTAAAGCAAAAAATAAGGAAATAATTGGATTAACCATAAATATAATTCCCAGGAAGAACATCTTTATTTTATGGTTATAGCAAAAAATAAGGAAATAATTGGATTAACCATAAATATAATTCCCAGGAAGAACATCTTTATTTTATGGTTATAGCAAAAAATAATTATAGTAGCAATCATCAAAATGATAATGGTTTCTTATATTCTGTTTCGTTGTACATACAATTCCAACGTCTGCTTCCCATAACTTTACAAGTATCGTTTATCGTTAAGCCTTCCTATATTCATTTTATCATGTGAAATCGTTAAATCAACAATATGCTTTTCTCTCAGCACAACTGGTTTATCGCCCCAACTAACTGATTTGTTTCTGTAAGCAACTAGTTTATTGTCCCAACCAATTTTGTCGCTTAGAGCTTATTCAACCAGTTTTCTTTTTCCGTATGGCATAGCGCGAATATGCATATTTCTATTAGGGTAGAAGTACCGGTTGTGGCTACTTTAAGAATGTTTCCATTTTCAAGTACTTGTGATTGGGACCAAATATCATAAAACTGTTTTGGACCTATACTTTTCGAATCTGAGAAGAATATAATTTCAGATTTCTAGCATTAAAATCTTCATATGTATCGAGGAAACACTGGAAAATCGAAAAAAGTAGGAGCATAGCCATTTCACCAGTTCTGGTGTTACGTCTCGCGTAACTATAAGTATCACACTACCATTAAGAAAGATTGCTGTCAACGCAGACGCGAGCCCCTCATCAAATGTCGCATGCTACTAGCAAGATTCCCAATAGTACAAGTAAGAATCTTCCACAGACCACATGTTGAACTGTAGAGTATACACGCGCCGCAAACCCTTCAAACGTAAGCTCGCGGTTAACGAAATGTATCTCAACTTTATATAAACACGTATGACACTTATTTTCCCATACGCCTCGCACCATAAATCTGGACCCTAATTCTCGGGTATCCCTACCACTTTATCTAAAAATCATTAGGGCGACAATTGTATATAAGCAGCGTACAATTACCTAAATTCAGTTATTCTCCGACCACCGATCTGCTGTAACACTTCGAAGGAGCGCGCAAAGCTCCTAGCTACGACATTAATCCTGCGTGATAATCCTCGTAGTAATCTCTTCGAGTAAATTAAAGTCTGTACTCTTTTGATCAACGTTTCGACGAATAAATAAATTGTGAGTATAAAAGAATATATATCTCTGCGATTGGAATTATTTTGCATTGCATGCTGGTCTTCCTACTTCCAGACTCTGTCTCCAAGTCTCCAGTTATCCCAAAGAAACATACGAATTGAGGTAGCGCATGGCGAGGTCTCCGTCCCCGATGTAAAGGGCCAACGCCTTGACTCGAAAGAGAGACCGCCGTTACGACTTCCAATAGGGCAACTCAGGAGAGTCTGCCGCCCGGACGTAACACTGGCCACCTATGCACCGGTTTTGGCCACAGTAATGTACCGGTTTTGGCCATGCTTAAAATTAGAATAACTCAATATTCATCGCACTTCGAACATTTTTAAGGTGTGTTTAATAAATCAAAATTATTCTTATGAAAGCATCCAATTCCTCTACACGAAAATGTCCTTAAAGCACAGATGCCATCTGTGAACCTAACTAACCTTTTTTGACATTTGTCTCCTTCGTTTTGCACTTTTTCGTAGCAGCTTTCTTTGTCACAAATAGTCATACATTATATTAATGTTTTACTCTTTACACTTTTATTTTTACTTTTACCAGAGTTCTTTCCGAAAGTAGATTTTCGCATTGAATAATGATGGGAATCTTCAACATGAAAGGTGTTCCACCGCTTTACCTTCTTTTTTACTATACATTTCTAAGGATATATTTTTCTTAGCGTTTTTTCGTGTTTTTGTTTCTTCTTTACGAATTTATGAATTGATTGTGTAATAATTAACGAAAAATTAATGATTATATTATCATGGCCATATTCGGGGCAACATGCTTATTCCATATATCAGTTGTGGCCATCGTATTTTTTATAAATGTATAGCTTTATTTCAAACTTTTAGTACGTCAACATTTGCAGTGATGACTCTTAAGATTGATATTTGCAAAGCTGCATGCAATTCGCCAACTATATAATCCGAATATGTATCTAGAGCTTTCGTCAAAATCTTGTCGAATTCCGTAAGGAGTTGACAATTTGATGAATCAGCTGATGATACTTTAATTACTGACACAGTACTTTTTGTAATGGAGACGAACGGACGTCAAAATGACGATAAATGTTTCCAAAATACACGACGTTGTGAAAAATTATGATTATAATATAATAATACAGGTACAGAATTAAAATAGCTACGAAAAACGTATTTAAGTGTAGGGGTGGCCACAACCGGTATAGTGGCCACAGCCGGTACTTCTACCCTAGTACAATGTTCTCTAAAACGGTTAAAGATGTCTTAACAGAATATGGTAGACACACTGAGAGAAAAATCTGGTAATTTAAAAAAAAAAATAGTTAGACCGACGATAATCTAACTATAAAATATAATACCCAGGAGGAACGTCTATATTTTATGGTTATAACAAATATAAGAAAATAGTTGGATGAACCATTAATATAATTCCCAGGACGAACGTCTCCATTTTATGGTTATAGCAAATATAATTATAGTAGCAAGCATCAAAATGATAATAGTTTCAACTATGCCGTTTCGTTGCATATACTGTTTGAACATTTTTTTCCAATAACCTTGCAAGTATCATTTATTGAACCATATTATTATCGCTTTAACCATAAAACATTGCAAGCCTTCCTATATTCGTGCAGGTTCTGTGTACCGGTTCATATGTCTTTTTTCATAGATTGTATGTATTAGGTAAGATTTCTGAAAGATATTAGAACCTGTTTGCCTGTTTGAATATATCGAAATGCCACAAGACGGCCGCCATTATGGTGTATTCTGTAACTCAATTCACAGCGCTTATGGTGAAGTATTGAAATTACTTTAAAAACAATGAAATAAAAATAATTTAACAAAAATTTTACAAACCCTCCGACTAAAAAAATGAGTGTAACTAACAAACAAATTGGGCAAATTTGTTTATTAAAATTCCATCATAAAAAATTCACCGGGAATAATCGTATATGAGAAATTGATACTTTGTAGCACCTGAAAATGCCGATAAATGACGAAATTTAGATCAAACTCTATAGTTCAGAGGTAATATATTGATATAATATAATATACCAATATATCAATACAATTTATACCATAATCCCCTTTACGTTAACTATTCAAATCTAGTTACAAACAACAGTAAAAGATTATTTAGATATCAAGATATTTTTATAGAATATCGTTATCAACTATAATAACAATTAATTGTTACCACTGAATAGTGGCCAGAGTTGCCAGAATTTTTATGAGAGCAGGTGTTATCACTCTGTGGCAAGTTTCACAGAGTGCATCTTTTAAAGGCATTCGAAGTATTCGGAAGTAGTACAAGTCGGAATAGTCAGACACTCTTTCGCTTTGGGATGGAGAGTTGTTGAATTGAGATCGTGGAAGGGTAATGGTTTATGTCAGAGTTTTTTTAACGAAGGCTCTGAGGTAGAAATAACAATGCTGATTCCGCTGACGTTTGTTTGTTTTTCTTACTGTGCTTCCTCTGCTCACCCTTCCCTATCGTCGGCTCCATTTCTATTCTTCACCCTTAATGACCTTCGCGTTGCTTTTTCGCCCTTTCAATCAACTTACTCTTAGGGAATGATAGCGTGTAATGGAATCGGTTGGATTCAGATCTCTGCCTCTTAACCCTATTAAGGGTAAATCCCAAAAACTTAACGTAAGCAGCGGTTGCCGCTGTACATTTCGTTGGGGACCACAATGGCGTGCTCCTTGAAATAAATCGTTATGTTTGAGAAATGACGAATGCAATTCACTGTTTTTACTCCCGACTGCCCGCAGGGCAAAAAGACAGGAGTATGCGTTTCACTTTCATGGTGCGAATATGCCTATTCCTATTAGTACAATGTTCGCTAAAACGGTTAAAGATGTCTGAACAGAATTTGGTACGCACGTTCGGGTCTTCTTTCATAGATTGTATGTATTAAATGCGATTTCCAAAAGATATAAGCGTTTAAAAAAATTGTCAGATAGCAAGTTTGTACATATTGAAATGCTGCAAGATGGCCGTCTTCGCAGCGTTAATATGTCGATCACAGCGCCTAGTGTCGACCCTATTACTTAATTTTAAGAACATGTAAAACACCTTCTCCGCCCCGGCCATTCCGGTCTCAATCGGTATCAAAAACTGTAATCAACTTTTTTCATGCATACTGACATTTTACAGCTTCAAAAAGAGTTTCATCGAATGCTCCAGTTACATCCGCATTCGATGAAACTCTTTTTGAAGCTGTAACATGTCAATATGCGTGAAAAAAGTTGATTACATGCATACTGACATTTTACAGCTTCAAAAATAGTTTCATCGGATGCTCCAGTGATATCCGCATTCGATGAAACTCTTTTTGAAACTGTAAAATGTCAGTATGCGTGAAAAAAGTTGATTACAGTTTTTATTACCGACTGTGGTATTTCACATGCTCTTAAGAACATGTGAAACTGCTCGGTTGGTAACAAAAACTGTAATCCGTATTTCTCTGCCACGCTTGATTTTTGGGATGAAAGCCGAGAACGTTGTTAGCATAAAGCCTCAGTTATTCAACCGTATTCTACCTATCACAAGTCAGGGAAAAGATTCTCCGTTATAATCCCTACACTGCCGATGAAGCGAGAAAAAGCAAGATGTGGACGTACTTGTATGCCGATGCAGTTTCACAGCTGTCATCATATTTAAAGGAATAATAAAACGGGACATATATAGTGGACTTCGTTATTCGTTTTACATTCTGTGTGATCGTTTAGAGATTTAATTAAATTTGCTTCAAAATGTGTAAAAGTCAAAAATAAAAATTTTAAATGCATAGAAATAAATGTAAAACAGAAAATTGATAAAGAAATAACTGATTGAAAAAAAAAAATATTTATAGAAAAAAAAAAATAATGTAATAATTTCTTTTAAAAATATATCTAATTATCTCAATCGTAATCATTCATATTGTCATTACACATTGGGAAGGTTCGGCTATTTCACTTGCACTTATGATAATCTGAGAGAGACAGACGATATGGAGCACATGACCTTAATGCTGTCACTACAGGCGGGAGACGTCTCCTGCGCACCGTAATTAGTCGTTCATATATCGAGAACCTGCTATCGTCGGGACACTGATTAAAACGAAAAATAATATTCAATATTAACGTTTGGTAATATGGAAAACGACGGCTCCCAACCGTAGTAACACCTTCTTTTTCTGAAGATGCATATCAATGCTAGACCCGTACGAAGTGACACGAAAATCAGAGTTTCACGCGAAAACGTTGATAATTTTCGCATTTGAACCAGGATAAAACAGTCTATCGGTGCATTATAAAATGAAATTATTTGTTTTCAGATAGATTATGCTTAGTACATCTTAATACAAGTTTGATACTCGAGTAATTCATTCTGTGTAAATTACTATCGCATTCTGTAGTTGAGTTACGCAAAAGTCAAAGCTTTGTGAGATACGCCCATATATGATCCATATATTTTTTTCTATCAGGGTAAGTCATCGAAATGTGTGATTACACATGTGTTCCCGCATTCTATGATTCGCCAAGCGATTAAATTGGCTGAATCAACCAAGTCCCAAGATAATTGACTGCTCTCACCATTATGATTGATAAAAGCTTTCAATAAACCCATTATTTCCTCAGGAGTATCCAATTGCAGTTCACTAATGGTTCGAGAGCCATGTTGTAGTATTTTTGACGTTCAGGTCAAGAGGTCGAATCGTAGAGGTCAATCCGCACGAACAGAGTTACTCTGGAATCTCCGGCGTACTATAAAGGGAATGCACAGTCGATGCAGTTGGCATGTTGGACTCGAACCACCGATAATATACCTGACAGTTATGGAGTGATCAATAAACTCTGAAGATGTCAACAAATTGGAAGTCAAGAGTCATTGCATTATGGTCACAGTAAATTTTTCAATTCGTTGGACCATTAGCTCTTTATTTTTATTTGTATTTTATAGTTGTGATCAATTAACGGCTTGAACCATTAATTATATGGTGATATCAGACAAGTAATTGAACGTGCAATTATAGTAGACCATTTTTTACTTAGTCCTTGGCTCATATGATTTAGCTAGGGTAGAAGTACCGGTTGTGGCCACTTTAAGAATTTTCCCATTTTCAAGTACTTGTGATTGGGACCAAATATCATAAAACTGTTTTGGACCTATACTTTTCATATCTGAGAAGAATATAATTTCAGATTTCTAGCATTAAAATCTTCATATGTATCGAGGAAACACTGGAAAATCAAAAAAAGTAGGAGCATAGCCATTTCACCAGTTCTGGACCACAGTAATGTACCGATTTTGGCCATGCTTAAAATTAGAATAACTCAATATTCATTGCACTTCAAACATTTTTTACGGTGTGTTTAATAAATCAAAATCGTATTCTTATGAAAGCATCCAATTCCTCTACACGAAAATGTCTTTAAAGCACAGATGCCATCTGTGAACCTAACTAACCTTTTTTGACATTCGTCTTCTTCGTTTTGCACTTTTTCGTAGCAGCTTTCTTTGTCACAAATAGTCATACATTATATTAGTGTTTTACTCTTTACACTTTTATTTTTACTTTTACCAGAGTTCTTTCCGAAAGTAGATTTTCGCATTGCATAATGATGGGAATCTTCAACATGAAAGGTGTACCACCGCTTTACCTTCTTTTTTACTATACATTTCTAAGGATATATTTTTCTTAGCGTTTTTTCGTTTGTTTTGTTTCCTCTTTACCAATTTATGAATTGATTGTGACGAAAAATTAATGATTATATTATCATGGCCATATCCGGGGCAACATGCTTATTCCATGTACCAGTTGTGGCCATCGTATTTTTTATAAATGTATAGCTTTATTTCAAACTTTTAGTACATCAACATTTGCAGTGATGACTCTTAAGATTGATATGTGCAAAGCTGCATGCAATTCGCCAACTATATAATCCGAATATGTATCTAGAGCTTTCGTCAAAATCTTGTCGAATTCCGTAAGAAGTTGACAATTTGATGAATCAGCTGATGATACTTTAATTACTGACACAGTACTTTTTGTAATGGAGACGAACGGATGTCAAAATGACGATAAATGTTTCCAAAATACACAACATTATGAAAAATTATGATTAAATACAGGTACAGAATTAAAATAGCCACGAAAAACGTATTTAAGTGTAGGGGTGGCCACAACCGGTACTTCTACCCTATTTTTGGATCTTTTTATTTCAGTGTTTTTAAAGCAATTTCGTTAAGTTTTTAATTTCCAATTTATGTCCAATTTTTTCTTTTTATTAATTTTTGTATCAGGATTCATTTCTAGAAAAACAAATTTTTTAAGTACATCTACTTTTTTTACTTGAAAAAAAAGTTTTTTTATTTCAAATTCAGACATTTTTTAAATCCCGTAAAGTACTGAAAGTCGAAAATATTTCAAATATTGCATATAAGAGAAAAATAATATTGAATATTAACGTTTGGTAATATGGAAAAAGACGTAGTCATAGAGGTAGATTGTTCATTTTATGTTTTCAGAAGGCAAACTGTTTAAAATGATATAATAAAGAAATCAATGATCGTAAATTCCTGCTTTTCCTGTAAGTAAAATGGCTGAATTTCGATAATTTATATCTTAGCTACCATGTGGATAAATTTATTTTTTAATCTTCGGACGACCCTCATTCTTCTATCCATCATTTTTTTAAATTTCGGAGCCAACATCTTCAGAATCGCTTTTATGACTCACCAAGTATTTCGTGGTAATGTCTTTAATCGTTATACGTTTGATCTAACCTCCAATAGGCACTTTTTAGCTGTACCAATGAAACCTTTTTCTCAATGCAGGCTTCTTCCGATTCCCTTCGACGTTTTTTTCCAACTCGAAACTCTTTTATTACTATTCATGGTATGTACGCCCTCGTAAAAAGTATACACCTCACGAGCGCACTTTCCGTCGTATTCAGTGATCTGATAAAGCGCGGAGCATCTGCGACCATGGATCATAGCCAACTAGCTAGTATCAAGTTCATACGAGCGAACGCTCGCACCGATTTTCAAATTTATCGCACTTGATGTCAATAATTTAACCTGCCGTGATGTACTTACGAGCAGATAATTTATATTACCACACCGCATTAATATGTATTTCAACGTGACGTTGATCATATTTTTTCTACGGACACTTGTTCCTTTTTTAGAAAAAAATTATGCACATTTGAACACTGCATATTAACTCCTTTTTATGGTATATTGTTTAATTTCAGCTTCATCATAAAAGTAGCTCAGTGAAGAATGGCATACATCATCAAAGGAAAGTAAAAGGTTCTATTCACCAACCTTGTTTCAAAAGTATTATCATCGAGTCTAAACATTCACAGTACTCATTTAAATTAAATATTTAAATTTAAAAAATTAAACTCGATTATATCCAAAATTATTTTCATAGAAAAATATTAACATTTTGAAGATTTGTACGATTTTATCGTCATACTAACTTTAGAAATCTTTTAAACTTTATACAGTTACTATTTAAACGAATAATCACTCCGGATTTTCTTGGAAACGTCACGAGTGAACACATTGACTCCATCGAAAATGCAGCTCTATCTCCTTTAATATGAAACTATAATAAATGTTGGTTCCATGAAATCCAACCGGTTCAATGGTGCGATTCCTTACCATTTTCTTCAAAGTGCTAAACGTTCTAAACCGATAAAATGAAGAGGGACGCTAGAAAAACACGTTATGGTCTGCACAGTTATGAAATGACCGCACAGCTTAAAAACGTAAAGTGGAAAGTGGAAAGTGTAATCACTTTGAGTCTCACCGCAACGTACACGAAAGGAAAACCAAATGTGGAGCATTTCTCACAGTCGTGAGAGAAAAAGGGAAATAGGTCTAGAAGAAGCGAATGCTGAGCGACGACTTTTATCTCGGCGGACAATATTGGAGGCTGTAGATGAATACATCAGTCTTTACTTTAAGAGACAAGGAAGTGTAAAGAATTCTGCCAAGATTTTTTTGGTTGGTCGCACAACTCTTACAAAATTGTAATACGTTTCATTGAGAAGGACATTTTTATTATAACTTTTCACTGTAAAACATGTAAAGTCGATGAAGAGGAATAAAATTTATTTCGATATCGCGTGGTTCTCGAGCGAGGTGCTGGTTGCTTCCGACTTCTCTCTGAATATCGCTCCGGTGGCTTTGCCACGATTGGAATATCGCCGCAACGGAATTACTATATCTCGGCGTCGTATCCCGCATCAACCTCCATCCGCCATAGAATTTCTCGCGAAATGGAGTCGACTAGGTACCTGAGATATTGAAGTTATTTCTATAGTGGTTCTTATTTTATCGAATGTCGTTTGTTTGACATTATTTTTAATTATTAACAGCGCAAAAAAGATTGTCTATTAAGGGTATTAAGCAGGTTCTTTAAAGTCATTTCAGACCTGAATATGATGTTATACGTACGCGTGCTCCCTTAAATATCCATACACTTACAATTTTTAACCTACCAAACATCAAACTAACATTTATATTCATTCCTACAAAATATCATCGAAAACTGTAAGAAAGTTTAAAAGTTATCACTTACACTGTTTTATTCACGTAACCGATAGTTTTAAATCTGAAACTGGCCGCGCCGCCGAACAGCTCGTACGCTATTGGTGCGCCGGTCGATCCTGTCTGGTCGCCTATATAAAGGACCCTGAAAGCTCTAATATGCTCACGAGTCTAATGGGATTTTTTCAAATTTTTATTCCCGATAAAAAATTATAGTATTATAAAAGTAACTATAAGAGACGAGAGCCAAAAGTAAAACTAAATTAGTTAAGCCTAGAATAAGGTTGGGATAAGAAACAAATGTATTTTTTGATTACGTTAAACGAAATGAACAAAGCATGATCCTGAATAAAGAGAACTTACAAACAAACAACTAATATTGTCAGTAGCGATCCGGTCGAACAACCGAGCGGATTTCTATTTCAAATTTTTGTACCACTCTTAATTAAAAATATTCCTTAAAAATATAACGAAAGCTCTTAAACGAATTGGAAGAAGTGTTTCTGCCAAGAAGCAAATCTGATAATTCGTTTTAGAGCTTCCTTGTTCTTTCTTAACGGGGAGTCGGATGAAGTCTTTTTGTTAAGAATTATTTTATTTAATTCTCTTTTAAGTTTGGACTTCGAAAATTTTTCAAGAGAGAAAAACAGTTCTTAATTTTATTCTAAATGTGTCTTCAATGTAGAAACCTTTTAAAACCGAAAACTAAAGCCACGTTATGTTATGCAATTCTTTACTATGATATGCTACGTTTAAAAAATTCAGAAATAAGTGACCGTGAATTACGACGCCGCTATTTCTCTTTTTCTTTTTCAGTTCAATAATTCATTTGTAATATACTGTTGGATCTAAATCACTTTAGGTCACCCGATATTGTGCCTCGTGTAATTCTATCGAAATACTATATCGTATAACTGGAGGTGAGTCGTTGATCTGGAAGCGTTTATATGAGAGATATCGGAAAGCGATAAGCCTCGATAAATCTCGACAGTTCTCCCCGATGAACCAAAGAAGTGGTGGTGATGACTCTCGTACGAACAAAGGAGGGTTTTTTCCCGGAGATGAAAGTAATCGAAGACCACGCTGACTACTTTCAAACATTGTTTGGAATAAAGCAACGGTTTGAGGAGTAAGAATTGGCCAATCGGCAGGGAAAAGTCGACGGTGCTCCAACGCGATCTTGAAACCGCAAAATCGCCCGTTTGCCCTCCTCCCCCCCCCCCCCCGCCCCTTCTCCTTTCTCTCTTTCTTTCTTTCGCTCTTTCCCTTTATTTCCCTCTGGACTATCAAGCTCCATAGTGTCTCTGACATGAAATCGTAAAATTCTCCCATCCTTGCCGGAAATTCCACTTTCCGGAACTGGTTTAAACGTTTCCGAGTTTACGTAGGAGTCGTAATAAGGTCGACAGTTCAGAAAAAAATTAAGAGACGATTTTAAGTCGAGCGCACTTTAACGCGCGTCTAGCATACTCCGACTTCTGCGTCGCTTCCTCTCGCATTGGACGCACGACACTTCGCGTTCAAGCTGCAACCTCCAAGAGCGCTCTCCTCTTGCTCTCATACAAAACCTCTTCAGTAGGGTTCTAAACGACGCAGTCTCGCATGTCAAAGTCTAGTTTGTTCGCGTGCGAGTTGCACATGTTACGGCCCGCGTCAAAAAATAAACAACATTCTTTTTCTCACGGTGTACAAAAAGCTTTGTATTATTTGCGAGCTTAACGAGGTAACCGCTTTTCTTTCATTCTATGGAAGAGAGTTTCATTCGTCATCTTATAGTGTACAATTTTTTGAAACAGCAAACATAACTTGTAAAGGGAAAGAAAAGAACCGGGTATTGATAACTAAAAATACGAAGTTAAAAAAAAAGGATGCAAAGCAGAACCTTGCAAATTTCTTCCTCATCGTTTTTCACTTTTTTACAAAACTTCTATTAAGAAGTATGTTCAACGATTTTAACTTCCTCATTGAAAAAACATAGTAAAAATTAGCAATAATAAGCACATATTATCGAAATAATCAAGAAACGTTTGTAATGACTCCAGATTCACCAAAAAAAATACACGGACGTCGGGAGTTCGTCAAAGGTCATGAGAACCATCTCATCCGATATTAATACTAAAGCAATGCTGTACAACATTCGTGCATTCAATGCAAAATCGATATCGGTATTGTATAACTGCTACGGTCTCAATTCCTGCACTTTACACCAAATGCATTGGCTGAAGTGAAATAAGCACCCCTTGGTATCGGCAGCGAAAAAGACACGTTCAATTGCAGCAACGAAAGAACGATCAAAGTCAACAACTATTCATAAAGATGAAAGACGGGGTTCAAACTGTTTGAGTTTCTAAAGTAATGGTTATATAGGTTTATTTGCAGCGATCGCATCAAAGAACATAAACCAGCGGCAACACTTTACCACTAATAAGTCCATGGATCGTGTACAATAGATGAAAAATACAAAGCTCGATTTGAAATGTTCCAACAGCGAACCGTCTTCACCGAATTGACTTAACAGAGTAAAACCGTACAACGTATTTGTATATGTCATATGTCTATATGGTGCTCATGCAGTGCACATGCAAAGCATACGGTTCTGCTGGATAAAGTGAGAAGCGAAATTTTAGTAAACACTTAGCTTCTGAATTGTGGGGAATTGTGCCTTTAATTACAGTGGATTATGCTACTTCGCCTAGAACTTTCAGTTACTACCTTCTACTATTCTACACCAGGGTGATTGTGTGCTGAGTTCTATTAAAACAAAGCTGTGGATTCCGTATTTATTGAGAGACTCTTTAGGTGGGCTAATTACAAAACAGTTTCATGCAACCAAGTTTCTAGACTTTATCAACGATATTATGAAGTTACTGATATATACTGCTATGATACGAACACTGTTGAAAATCTGGCGTTGAAAATTAACAATACGCGGTGTCAAACAACAAAACAAACATCCATTCAAGTGATTGGAGTTCAACAATTGAGGTCGACTTGCCATGCAATTCTAATTATGCTATGCTATGCTAAGCTTAGCTAAGCTATTCTATGCTACACTGAGAAAAATATATGCTCCTGGATAGGATAAGTATACTACCCAGTACCATATTTTATATTTCGTGAAGGGATAGGACTAATTATTGTAAAGGTTTCTTAGGTATCTATTTATATTATAGATAATATATTGTCCGAAACTATATACAGATATTAATAATCCCAATAACCTCGTATTGCTCACTTCAGTATATCCGTATTATACTGTAGATTGTTGTTTTTCAGCATCTGAGATATTAAAAGACTTTACTATCTGATATTCGACTATTCATATCTTCATATACTATCAACTATAAATGATTTTTCAATAGCACAAATACTAAGATTTAGTGCAATCTCGAATTGTACGATTAAATATCTTAATATGCTATGGATTGTATGTGATATTCTAATGGTATCCGCCAAAAATATTCTTGGAAAAAAAACATCACAGAAAAAATATCCGACGGACATAATATCCGCAGGAAAAAAAATGATGAGTAAATAATAACCGATAGAAATAAAAACCGCTGAAAAAGTAACCCTTTTTCTTGCCATTTGCAGTTTGTATTATGATATGGATAAATGCATGCCTTTGAGGGGTCAGGATTCGAAAATATTATATTTAAAGTCTGTTTATGTGTTGTGTGATTAAAAAACACAGCAATGCTGCGTGTGACAGTGATATGATTGTAATTGAGCAAAGATGGTAATTTGTTTAAACCGTGTTCGTTTTACTGAGTAACTGAACCACCCCCACACTCCAACTACCCGATGCATGTTTGTGATGTAAATGAATAAATATGGCGACGGAAGAGGGACGGGGGTGGCGACATGCAAGGGGGGCCCGGGGGCGCAGCCCCCGGCGGGGTCGAGCCCCGCGAGGGTCTCGACCCCGGAGCGGAGGGTCGGGGCCCCTCGCCAGGGGGTGGGGGGGGGAGCCCCCCATCTACCACACAAATTTTTTTATTGTTAATAAAATATTAATGTACGGACGACTAATATATGAGATATTCCATCCCTTTTCGAACGATCCAAAACTCCACCCCCTCCAAAAAAATTGTTAATTTACCAGAATTCATGATTATTTACAAGGGATTTTTCCAATTTTTTTTCAGAATTTTTGGATGCTGTTTTTTTTAGATTTAGAAAAAATGATATTTTTTTAAAAAACCCCTGTATCTTAAAAACTATTAGTCGTACAAAAAAATGTATGAGACATAAAAGTAGGCGCTTCGAATGAACTTTGTAAAACAAATTTTTATAGACTTTTTATAATGTAATAAAGATCTATTTCTATCACAATTACACTAAAATTTTTTTTTCAGTCAATATGTCTTTTTTTATTTTTCTTAACAAAATTCCAGAACATGCTCTCAAGTTTGTAGAGTGAACTCATATTTTTTTTTAGATGGGCGAAACCCCTGGTTAGTAGCTATGCTTCATTTAATTTCAATTTCTTTTTTTCAAAAACTCGATATTAATTACTTTTCGTACGGCGTTTGGAAAACGAAGACTTAAACCTCGCCAAATCCACACGCAAACGCCCACTAGAGAGCTGCTAGTTATGGGTATGGCTCTACAGTATGGTTATACTGCTGTTTTTAAACAATGAAAATATTTTTCTTGTGAGATAAACGTCTAGAGGTTATTTTTTCCGGGTATTTCGATATGCATCTTTTTATCCAAGGACATTTTTTCCATGATTTTTTTTTCCAAGGATTTTATATCCTTCGGATAATTTTTCCACCGGGTAATTTTTCTGCGGATATTTTTTCTGTGGGTTTTTTTTCCAAGGATATTATTACCTAGATTCCTTCTAATATCAGAGATAATACGAAAGGTTGCAATCTATTATAGTACTATTGAATATATTTGTTTTGTTCACGATGGAATAATTATTTTAATTGAAATGTTTGGGCTATATAATACTCATTGGTATTTGATTTCAATCTGAATGTTTATTTCAAAATAATAAATAGCTTGTACATACATATATGTATACAGTTCAAGAATTTTTTTATACGTTACAAAGTTCTATAAAAATACAATAATTTTCCGTTAAAAATGACTGTGAACTACGTATACATTTCCTTTTATATTTGGAAAATCATGTGAGGTCTGAATTCTATTAGCGCAGTTTGCTTGATAAAATCCTCGGAAGATGTCAAAATAACTTTATATGCGCACAAATGATCATCAAACTCGAACGTGTGATATTTCGCACATCGAAAAAGAATCTCCTTCGTTCGATTCACTATCAATATATCCACAATCTTAGCAAACGTGGGCAGTTCGTCTTGCACACCGAAAAAAGTCCATAGTGCCGCTATAGAATTCTTTTCCTGGATGTTTTGTAACTAATTGTTACGCACCAAAACAAAACTCCTTGAATACACCTTGCGCACCGCGCGAACACAGAATAGCGACTGGCAAGCACTGGACGAATTCTATGCCGCTCGATTCCCCCTGAAACGCGACCGAGGGTTTTCAATATCTGGATACTAATAGCGATAATACATTGTACTATTCGGTTCGACATTCCTTTGTCGTGTGATCAGGTTCCATATATTATAGCATGTAATCGGCTATCCCACTCAATACATCTTTATATTGCAATTGCGACGATGATAAGAAATACTATCTGGATATTAAGAATAAAATAATGCTTTATATCGAAATTAATATCCATAACACTCTGGATCATTGCCATTATCATCTACAGGTTCTACATAATATCTACTATTTGGTCACTACGGTGGGCTGTAAGAGTGATGGTACGGCGTGACGGCACCGTGACAGCAAGGCGTGCCATATCGAAAAATTTTGAGCGCCCGGCGTGACGGCACAGTGATGGTATGGTGAAGGCATGACGTGCCGTTTTAATTTTATTAATTCTTTGAGATCCGAAATTCTGAGTTGAGGAAATCGTCTGTTTTCATCAAAGGAACACAAAAATTAATACCAAGGAACATCACCTTCAGATGATAGCTCCCTCAAATGCAGTCGAATCCTAAAAATCTTTGCAATTTTATAAACACTTTGTCTGCAAATCGCTTGCGAGAAACGCCTTAGCCATTTGCCATCTAGCGGCATTATGCCAAACGCTGATGCACCGTCACTTGTATCGTGATCGGTGTTTCGCATAATGCCGCTGTCGTCATAATGTCATCACCGGACAGCACGGCATGCCACATCGAAAAATATTGAACGCACGGCATGACTGCACGGTGACGGCAGGCTGAAAGTACGGTTTGTCAGCACGACATGCCGTCACGGTGCCGTCATATTCGGACGTACATGACGGCACGGTGTCGGCATGCCATGACGGCACGTGAAGGTACGGTGACAGCACGATGCCGACATGTGTCTATCTGGGAATGTCCTCAAAGTAATATAAAATGCGATGTTCGTATCCAAAGATATCCGCGATTGTAGTGACTTTTCTGTATAAAGTAAGCATTAGTAATTCACCTGTCAATAAATGGACAGTGGTGGGAACAATACATAGTGCAAATATGCTATTGTTCGTAACATACAGTAGTATCCACATAGGAACAATTGCAATAAATATTTGCACTATCTTAGATATTACAAATCTTACAATCTATTCTTCTCGGTGTATTCTATGCTATTGTATGCTATTGTATGATATTCTATGCTATGCTATGCTATGCTATGCTACGCTACGCTATGCTATGCTATGCTATGCTATGCTATGCTATGCTATGCTATGCTATGCTATGCTATGCTATGCTATGCTATGCTATGCTATGCTATGCTATGCTATGCTATGCTATGCTATGCTATGCTATGCTATGCTATGCTACGCTACGCTACGCTATGCTATGCTATGCTATGCTATGCTATGCTATGCTATGCTATGCTATGCTATGCTATGCTATGCTATGCTATGCTATGCTATGCTATGCTATGCTATGCTATGCTATGCTATGCTATGCTATGCTATGCTATGCTATGCTATGCTATGCTATGCTATGCTATGCTATGCTATGCTATGCTATGCTATGCTATGCTATGCTATGCTATGCTATGCTATGCTATGCTATGGAGAGACAGCATACACTGGTGAAAAAATCAACACGGTTATGATCAACACACTGAAATTTTAACTATGTAAATTAGATATCGGACGTTTTTGCATAAACACACTTAACACCCAAAATAAATACATGAATGAAATTTGTGTCAAGCAATTGTTAACCGGACGTGAAACTTAGAAAATGGATAAGTGAGAGGAAAAAATAAATTTGTCTCAGGTCCAATGTGCAGCAAACTTCGTTCGAGTGAAACGTAACAGGCAACTGTGTAGTATTACTACCAATGTTTCTCGTCGTGCTTTGGCTCCAATCCAGATGCGATTCCACTTGAATTCTGTTGCTTGCTTGGTCACGTTTGGACAGAGCCAAACTCGTAATAAAGGTGAGTGAATTTAAAAGAAACCGGACACCTGTGCACTGACTTCAATATGAGCCTATATAGGGTATAAATCCTATAGCTACTGCAGAAGGGTGGTAAAAATAAAAAAACATATTGACGGTACCGATTTGCTCATTCATATTCGAAACTACTTTGGCAGATAGGTCCAGATGCATGTTATCTATACTTTAGTAAAGCCATAACTCGAAATTCAGAAAAATAATCAAGTTGTACAACATATTACTTTTTTCATTTTTTTTAATATTAAAAAAAATTCCAATTTTTATAATTAAAATGTGGAATTATTTTTTAAATACTTCTAAGAAACTGTTAGAAAAGAAAAAAAATCATTTTTTTTCTCGAAATGATAGAATGAAAATTGATTTTTGTCCGAAAATAACTGCATGCCATACGTATTTGCGCATATATTACATGCACGCGACTATCTGGGCTATTCTGTGCATGTAAATCACAGATTTGTATGCAGACGCAAAATAACGTTTATACAATACTTGAATTAGTAATACACACAATCAATATATTTTCATTGAAAATACATATAATTGGATTCAATATTTACTATGAGCGTTATTGATTTTAATCAATAACGCTCATAGTAAATATTGATTAAAATCAATAACGCTGATAGTAAATATCACATATAATTGGAAAAAGCGACTTGATTACATCATAAAAAAATTGATCTAAAAGTTCATTACTCTTTTACATTTTATACAAATTTATGAATAGCATGAGTATTATTTGAAATTAATGTTTTTAGCATTTTTTTATGACATTAATCTTTTTTTCAAGTCCTCCTCTTGACGCAAAGTACTAAAAAATGCTACAAAATTTGTGTAATATATTCCAGGGAAATCACTTCTTTATTTAAAAAAAATAAATCGTTACCATGCGAATACTCAGTCTTGATGTTTAACCTTTTGAGCTATACACTTTTCGTTTCCGACATGAAAGAACTCATCAATTATTGTCAAACATTAGTTTGAAACATTTAAATCTGAACGAAAACAGGTGAGTCACTCTGTGACCCACTAATATAAATAATATAGCATAACAACCCAAAGTCATTACGCAACGAAATCCGCGGTACATGACGGCAGTGTAATTAACTTGAATACATCGAGATTGCAGTTGCTCGTGCACGACGGATTTTCGCTGATATGTGTGAATTCGTAACGCCCGATTTGTTCCATTAAAACACATAGTTTTCATGATCTTTGGAATACGTAAAAAAATAACAGTTTTAAGGTAATTTGAAAAAACGTGGCTCCCCACTCTCCCCTAAAGTGATGAAAATGTAATAAAATAAATATTTACATTTTGTTATTTGTGTCCCACTGGAGCTAAAAATTTTGATACACACGCAGCGATATATTGTTATCAATTCTACTCCAGAATAGAAAAAAAATTCATTAAAAAAAAAATGTCGACTTTTATGACGCAGTGCATGGCATTTTTCAAAAATAAGTATCACCACTCAATGCATAGATTCTTTCGTTTAAGATATTATTTTAATATATTTAAAATGACGATAGGTAAGACTGAAAGTTTTTATGCACAAACTCGTCATTTAAATTCATGAAACACAATAAAAACAATTGTGATATAAAATTAATGTACTTTTGCGATAATATTAAAGCAAATTATAAAAATTCAAATACTTTTACTGGTAAATTAAAGTAAATTATTGAATGTGTTGTAGCGTACATTAATTTTACATCGCACTTGAATATTATATTTAATAGACCAACTTATGCATAAAAACTTCCGGTACTCGTACATTAAATTTCAATTCGATTTTTTTATAGTGTATTACGCAGCAAGAACCCGACTACTGTTTAAAAAATTAAATTTAGTACTTAAATAACTACTAAATAAGACCGACAGTGTGTGGTTTCGGCGGTCCCCAGAGTTAAGCAGCATTATTTGCGGTCATAACTTGGATGGGTGACCACTTAGCCTTGCACTGGTTTGCCCGCCAACTGCTGAGCGGGAGGCAGTTTTTCTGAATTTCTAATGTATTCTCATACAGTAGAAACTCAGTAAAAATAAAGCCGTCTGTATCGGCTAGGTTTTCCGCAATTTTTCTGCACTGAGAAAAGAGTTCATTCATTACAACAAAATATATCTAGTCGAGCTGTTTCTTAAAATATTTGTTAACAGTTACAAAATTTATTAACAACAAATAAAAATGAGTTTTCTTATAACAAAGTTTTATTCTGACGGCATTTCCGTCAAATCAACGATTTGTTTATACAATTTTTTTGACGTAAGTCGTTCGATATTTGTTGTAAATAAAGAACGATTTAGGACAACAAGATTAAAGATAGTCTGGACAACTTCGGATTTTCTAATAGTTAACAAATCATTATATGCCGTTACGCAGATTTGCTAATAGTTAACAAATCATTATTTGCCGCTACGCAGATTTGTTGATAGTTAACAAATCATTATTTGCCGTTACGCAGATTTGTTGATAGTTAACAAATCATTATTTGCCGCTACGCAGATTTGTTAATAGTTAACAAATCTATATTTGAGTCAAGTACGGTCTGTTTGGGGTGACTGTTATGTTTTTTTTGTAACACGTGCATGAACAGCGGTGCTTTTCATGGCAGTTTTGCGGGCCGAAAGTGGCTAGTTTCATAGCATTGTTGAAACGATAGGTTGGCGCATGCGCAGTTCGCGATTCCTTCACTTTCGACCCTGCTGTTTCACTTTCGACCTTAGGGTGGAAAGTTGGTAACCTCACTTTTCACTGTTCGTCCCGCAAAACTACCATTCAAAGCACCACTATTCATGCACTTATTACAAAAAGTATGGTGTGCAACACGGGCCAAAATTGGCGTTTACGACTCGTGTGATTACAGTCCTCGCTTCGCTCGGGCGGCAAACCTCACCCTCGTCGCAATCGCCAACTTTCGGCCCTTGTTGCACAATATACTATTTACAACCGTCGATCCTCAGAGGATGTGTTCGTTCTCGACGCAATCACGCCACAGTCGTAGTTTGGCAGTGCGAGCGAAACAGTGCATAAGACGACCTCCTCATTTCGTGGAGCTTGCACGACGAATTGGAAAAAGCCTTCGAACGTAAGTACAGAAATAATGTACTAATAAATAGGTTACGAGCACACGCAAGTAAGGAAATTTAACGTTGCCACGTTACAATTGCAGCTTACATATCGTCTTTTGAGCGAGATGGGGATTACCGATTCAATCGATGTCGGACGTATCATCGGAGAACTACTAACCGAAAACATCGAGTACGTCAATTTTCCTGTTATTGACTCCCCAAGTTTCGAAGTAACATCGGGCTTCGAGTAAACGGCATTACGGATAAACCAAAATGTAATCTTTACATAAGAAACAATGATAGAAATAACCCTGCTAATGTAATTATAACCGGCATTTATATTGTTATAACGGAATCGCAAAAGTATTTATTGATTTATAAGAAATGCATAACGATAGGGTATAATAACCATTTAAAATGTATAATAAATATATTTCTCATTAAATATACGTTTATTTATTTGTAGTTTTACCTTCACTTGAACCAATCCGATCGGGCAGTACATCTAACTAAATGTACCGTTCTGTCAAGCTATGCATTAATTGTTTCAAATTATTATAATGGTAGCTGTTAATAAGTATTGTTTAAATTAAAAGCCAATGCAATATTGAGTCAACTTAATGTTCTGTGGACACCAATAATGGAAATATTAATTCAAATATAAATTTATTAACTATTAAGCAATCATTATTTGGGCCAATTTACGAGTTCAAATATACGTTTATTAACTGTTAATAAATCACTATTTGTGTCAATTGAAAGGGTCAAATAAGCGATTTGTTAATTATAACAAAATATTCATTTCGCCATATTTAACATTATGATTTGTTAATAGTTAACAAATCCTAGTTCCCGCAAATAAACGCTTTTCTCAGTGTGTGCCATCGTGCAAATGCGATACAGTAGTGCATTAGGATGAGTGGCTGCTGACAACACTCTAGAGGGGTCTCTATGAAGGAACGGGGAAACGGGGAGAGGGGAAACGTAAAAGCCTGAAGAAGGCATACAGAAGAAACCAATAATAAAAAAAATAACTACTAAATAAAATCTCCTTTGCGATTGTCGTCACAAATCAGTGTTAATATATAGCAATCATTTGAGATGTCGTCAACGCTATATACTCTTACGCATCTCTTCTATGTCGCATTATAATTGAGAATCGATATCTCTCATCCGTATTCGCGGTGAGCTTGGCTATGCGGCTGCTATATGCGCGAACGTCGCGCATGAGCGTCGCGTCGCGTCGCGTTGGAGGCATGCGAGAATATGTTTACGTGGTGGTTGTATATACACCGAGCTTGCAACGAGTGCATCGACTGGCAGGTGTATGTACCTACCCGGAACACAATTACTTATGCAGCTTTCATAGAGGGATGATATGGTGATAATCGCTGTTACAGTGTACATGCCTGGGTAGATCGACGAACCGTAATAGCATATACACCGTGTATCTGTAGCAAATATGCGATTACCTCGAGACTCGACATTTTTGAATTTTCGAAATACCGACAATGAAAGAGGCTTTGTATTCATAGTAATATGATCAGTTGGCTCTTCGAAATTTGATATCACATCAAGACCAAAATTGTCAATGTACGCCGTGTATATTCTGTAGCAAATATGCGGTTACTCCAAAACTTGGTATTTCGAAACTTTCGAAATACCGACAGTCAAAGACGCTTTGTATTCATAGTAATATTATCAGTTGGCTCGTTATAATTTTATGTCACATTATTAAGGGGAGGGAGTCAGATAAAAAAAATTGATTTTGGAAATTCAATATCATCCAAATCCTATTGCATATAAAAATGCCCAACGCACTACATTGTTGGTACTCGATGAAAGGTTTTTTTATTGTCGTCTGACTTGCATATGCTTTCCAATATTATCTTAAGCAAAGTTCTTAGGTTTTCCATTCTGCGCATGATTCAGATCAAACTACTAGGAAGTTTGGATGGTTGACGTCTCATTTTCTTCTTCATGAAAAGATATATCGGCTAAATGGAGCAAATATTAAAAAAAGGTAATATTTTTTAAGTGACATAATTATTAATAAATAAATTTTATGCTATTTTCTATATCAGTGATTAACTTTGCTTTCAGAATGAAAAAAATAGTTTGCTTAAGGGGAGGGAGTCAGGTAAAAAAAATGATTTTGGAAATTCAATATCATCCAAATCCTATTGCATATAAAAATGCCCAACGCACTACATTGTTGGTACTCGATGAAAGGATTTTTTATTGTCGTCTGATTTGCATATGCTTTTCAATATTATCTTAAGCAAAGTTCTTAGGTTTTCCATTCTGCGCATGATTCAGATCAAACTACCAGGCAGATTGGAATGGTTGACGTCTCATTTTCTTTTTCATGAAAAGATACATCCGCTAAATGGAGCAAATATTACTAAAAGGTAATATTTTTTAGGTGACATAATTATTAATAAATAAATTTTATGCTATTTTCTACATCAGTGATTAACTTTGCTTTCAGAATGAAAAAAAATAGTTAGCCGGTGTATCTTTTCATGAAGAAGAAAATGAGACGTCAAACATTCCAATCTGCCTAGTAGTTTTATCTGAATCATGCGCAGAATGGAAAACCTAAGAACTTTGCTTAAGATAATATTGAAAAGCATATGCAAGTCAGACGACAGTAAAAAATCCTTTCATCGAGCACCAACAATATAGTGCATTGGGCATTTTTATATGTAATAGGATTTAGATGATATTGAATTCCCAAAATCAATTTTTTTTACCTGTCTCCCTCCCCTTAAAACCGGAATTATCAATATACATCACGTATCTGTATCAAGTATGCGATTACCTCAATGCTCGACATATTTGAATTTTCGAAAAGAAAAAAAAATTTAGATTGGATTTTCGAAAGACGGATCTGTGAATTCTGGAATCCAAAACGGAAAAAAGCCACTTTTTTTTTAAATCACGATAAAAAGGTTTGTAACCCGTATTTTCTGGGGTAGTATATGCGACTTGAGAACGATAGTAAAGACTAAAATTCGATATCTAAAAGAAAAAAAAATTATTTGGTTTGTCCTACCGGAAGTCAGATCTGTGAATTCTGGAATCAGAAATGGAAAAAGGTCGCTTTTTTCTTTTTAATTATCGTACAAATGCCAATTTTTCCTCACCCTCCTCTCTCATAGATCGTTCTTTGAATATCATTGAAAGAAAAATAAAAGCCCAATATTTAATTAATATTTTTTCATAGATTTTCTCACTTATTAAAAGAAATATATATATCTGTTTGAAAAACAAAACAATGAACAGCAATTTTTTTTAATTATTGAATGTTTGGAATCACCACCGATTTTGCCCCGATCTCCCTTACACATATACACATACCAAACTGCGATCTCTATAGTTCAACTCTCAGATATTCCGGCATTCGATTGATCGTATGTAGCGTGCATGGAGAATGCACGCATTTATGCATCGTGTACTGCAGTGGTAGGAGGAAAGCCTCACACGACCGAATTCAAGCCGAGGTAAAGGGCTTCCTGAGGCGTCAGTCAAAAGCGCATCAATATAGTTGAACGTTGTGGGATATAGGGCTGAACAGTTTGATGATGCTCCCACTGCAGCGCAACCAATTATGTAGTCATTCAACGATCCTATAAATAGATATAGTGAATGCGGGGGGTAAAGCCTGGTGCTAATGTCAGGCACGCGCCCCCAATTGTATCAACATATCTCTCGACACCAAAGCTATAGTACAATCACTATAGCAGGTATATAGGCTTTTGGCTGCATACGTAATTTGTGAGGAACGCAAATTGCACACGTTCAGTGTAATTGACGGTACGACCCAACACAGGAAGAAAGCTGTTTAACATAGAAATGGCACAGTTAGGACACATTCAGTATCACATTCCTGAATATATTACCCAAATGAATATTACATGACATTTTTTTATAATTAAGACTAAATGTTAATTTATTACAAACTTTCTCGAGTCATTATATTTTATGCCAAAACATTCGAATCGGGTCAGAATTTGTGCTTAAAGATCACGTATGGACAAAATCCTAAGCAACAGTCTCATCAAATTAGAATTTGGTATAATAGCCTCATTTGTTTAATAACGATACCAGTTTTTCTAAAATAGATTTTAAAGCAATGTCGCTGTAGTCGAGGAACAAGCTGCAACCGACTCTAAATCCAAAAATCAGAAGGACCGTAGAAAGTGCCGTAAGTGGTTTTAGGACGTAATTACCACTGATAAGATACACTGAGAGAAAAATCTGGTAATAGAAAAGAAATATAGTTAGACCGACATAATCTAACTATAAACTATGATTCCCATGAGGAACGTCGATATTTTATGGTTATAGTAAATATAATTATAGTAGCGATCATCAAAATGATAATAGTTTCAAATATGCCGTTTCGTTCCATTTACGATTTCAACGTTTGTTTCCAATAACCTTGCAAGTATCGTTTATTGAACCATATTATCATCGCTTCAACCATAAAACTTTGCAAGCCTTCCTACATTCGTTTTATGATGTGAAATCGTTAAATCAACGTTACGTTTTTCTCTCAGTGTATTAATAAGTTATGGATTCCGCGCATACTTTTTTTACAAGTGCTGTGAAGCGATTTAAAAAAAAAATTGTATTGCAATACTCTCTCTTTTCACATACTTTGTATGTGATGAAAACATAGATAAACAAATTATACTTTTCGTCGCAAATTGGCGCCTCCTCTCACCCTTAAAACATCCAACGGTTTGGAGACTAGTGAAAAGTGGGTCTCAACATGAAACTAAAAGAAATATTCGGTGACATGCTCCACTTCACATTCACATAGCGAAATAAAGTTTAGTAGACCTTACTGAAAGGACGATGGGTTGTAAAAAAGATGAAAGGAATACAAAAAGCCCAGTTTTTATCGGCATTTACTATGGATACTATATGGAAGGTGCACCCTATGTTCTATCCTGCTTTCTTATCTCATGGAGAAACGTCACTCGAGCCGAAAGACGTTGTATTCGAAGCATTACTTTTCCAGCAGATCATGTTTTCCACCGAAAAGCTCCGGCGCAAAACTAGAAGGAACTTTTACGACTATTTGGGTTCCATCTCGATCAAGGTCAGAGAATGATATCCTACATCTGCCCTATAATTTTTCACATAAAAGTTTTTATTAAAAAAAAAATATCAAAATTGAATTACATTTTTTTAACGTTTCATTTATAAAATATATTTTTTTAAACTTAAAAAAAAATTATAAAAATCGGATTACAATACAACAACGAAAAATGAACATTGCGCCAAGAGTAGAATTTTTAATTTGCAGAAAAATAAAAAGTTTTAACAGTTGATTTTATATATATGTCAAAATATGTATAACGAAAAGAATTTGTCGATATACACAATTATTTATCAACGTAAGTATGCTAGATTTATTTTTGTATATCATTTTTATAACTCAACATTTTTATGTCCACGTCAACATTAATTAAATAAATTACATTTGAGCGGAATGTCTGCTTTACTACCGTACGTCATTACAGCCCAATAATTCAAGTGCTTCTCAAATTATAGAAATCTTATATGTAAGCGGAAAACTCTTGGCTGACACATATACACACACTCCGGCCATTTTTTCACACCACGTTTCTCGATGCTTCCAACTTCGATGTCAGTATCTCGATATTAAAATCTCGAAAAAAAAATGTTCCGGGTCAACAAAGCTTATTGCATGATGAAGTGAAACGATAAAATTTCGACTTAACACTGGAAGGAAAACGATAAAATTACTGGAGTGAGAATATACACGAATGAGCGCACATGCAGAAAGAAACACTGTTAAAAGAAGTTACAAAAAAATAACAGTACCGGACTGGAAGTTTTTATTCACAACCTGTACCATACATTTCTTGTCCATCTGCATTAGATATTTAAAGTAACAATACTGAAAAAGATTTGAAAAATTCGTAAATATATTGTTACAAAATACTAGCCATTTACATACTGTTTTTTTTCGCATGTCGCTTGATGAAATCTAAAGCCACCTACAATGAAAACAAAGTATGAATTTCTAAAATTACAGTAGTGTTGGACTGAAAATTTATTAGCCGCATTCAATATTTTTTGTCCCAAGATGCATGAAAATTAACAAATGTCTTGGAAAATTACGTGACGATGAACTTGTATTTTTTATGCAGATATATAAGTCCTCCATATGAATTCACAAATCGGTCAACTAATGTTGAAAACTTTACTAAAAGTTTATAATTTTGGTCATGTAATAACTACCGAACTACAGATTACTACCGAAGTTTTGTAATTTTGATAACAATATTTAAGAAATAAATCTTCGCGTACGTAAATTTTCTCTACTATTGTTAATTTTACACGGAAAAAAAAGTTTGGTTGTCACAATGTCTAAAAAATTAGTTGCCTCAACCATATCGAATAGTAACCTCAACTATTCACGATTAGTTCTCGGTTGGATTAGTTAGGTTAACTAATCCAATCGTTGGGACTACCACTCGAATAGTTGAGACTACCATTCGAATCGTCGGTAATATCATTCGAATCGTTGGTATTACCATTTGAGTTGCTAGGGAAATAGAATAATCGATTGGTTGTGTCAACACATTTCTTGGTTATTGGCAAGTAATCTTTTTTTTCCGTGTACAGTGAATGTTTCACTGTAAAATTTGACATTTCATATTAGTCGTCACGGTAAATTTACAATCGTCTTTAACAGTGAAGATTTAATGGTGCTCACTTGAGTCAAAATTTTAACCCTCGCTTAGCCCTCCGGGAATATCAAATCCTTTGACGAGGCAAAAGCCGACGACGGTTTCACCTTCCGAACATCCAACAGTGACTCTGCTTGGAGGTTCAACCGTTATTTGCCACCCTCCGTAGAGTCTTTCTCACTCCGTGTAGAGCCTCCGACTGCCTACTCGCCCTATCCATAGACCCTCCTACGACCTACTCACCCTAAATGAGGTATGGAACCCCCGTTGAGCCTATGTAACCTATTGAAATCCAGATATCCCTACTTAAGCTACAAACATAGAAAAAAACGTGCCCTGATGAAAACTCATGGAAAGTTCAACATCTTATTGGTGTAATATATTTTGAGAAATGCAAACCAATTCACTCATTACGATAAATCCAGAAAAAGTTTCTTACTCATTATCGTACTTTCCTCACATGTAATTGTACTGTGATTGTACTGGCAAAGCTATATCTTTGTTGAGGCTTCGAGCGAATAATCTTTTTCTATTTCCATTTTTTCTTTATTTTTTTCCTTATTTTCTTAGACGATTCATATTTTGGACTAAAATCGATCAGATCTTCATGTAAGAAGATATAGATGTATCTGAATCTAATTTGATTTTGTCTTTAATTTTAAAGAAGCGATATTAATATTTTCTAAGAAAATAGGAAACAATTTTTTGACTTCGTTGGTATCTCACATCATCTTCAAATGTTATATATGTCTTAAATAGAGATTGTTTTTTTTAACGAAAAAAAAAATTATATAAAAATATTGTTGATATTAAATAAAAATATATTATATCTATGACATTATAAAAAGTTTAATAAACGTTTTTGTCTTTCTGAATTTGTTTCTTATATTCATAAAATAAATAATTATACTTTCATTGATGTTTGGGTCAACGGAGGGTGTAATAGTGTATGTGGAAGAAACTTTCGCAGGGTCAACGAAGAGTATGGGGGTTTTTGTGGTAGGCTCAGCGGAGGGTCTGGGGAGGCTCACCGGAGGGTCTGAGAGATTCTGCGGTAGACTCAACAAGGGGTCTGAAAGGTTCTACAGTAAGTTCTATTTTTTAGAGTCTGCTTTACCCTCCGTGACCCTCCGTTAAGTCGAGATGTCTACTTTCCGCCATTTGGGAAGTCTGGTAGACTCAAATTCAAATGTTATTCTATGCGCGATACTCTCCTTTCACTCTGCAGACTGCTTTCTTTGACCCTGCAAACTCTGCAGTAGATCTCGGTCATTTTAGGTTAAAAGGAGGGTAAAAATTTCGACTCGGGCAATAAGTTAATCTGGCTGATAGTAAGATCTGGAACAAAGCCCATCTTGATATCTCTTCTAGATCTTTTGTAATAAGTCTGACAAGCACTGTTCACTGACTGGCATTATCGTTGTCACTCCTAATGTGATATATTATGGCATAAAATGTACTATACTGTACTATAGTATAATATACCTTGTCTAACGGGCAGTGGATCCTATAATATTTGTAGCATCAGATACGGGATAGTGGCTAAGGCTACTTTAGTGCAGCAATGTAGGTACTGGACATCTCGATCCCTTTTGGCTTGTGTCCCATCGTTTATTTTCTTTGGCCCCAGAGATTTTCCTCTGCCGTCATCGAAATATCCTATCCTCGACTAGGACTCACGTTTACGACGATAACTTCGAAACCGGATGGTCCGTTCTTCCTCGTTATCCAAGGTGAGCGGATACTTCACGCTACATTTGGCTGTCGGCTTCAACTCGATCCAAATCACGCTCCGCCGCGGGCCAGTGCAGCACGATCGAGCAGCTCCGGTGAAGCGTGAAAATGCGACATGGACGAGTATGGCGAGTTCACGACCACGTGTCTACATGCATACCATACATTGGTACTATATGCCACTGATATATGTACTCTGGTCGTTTGGGAGATATTTGAGCTCGTCGATAACCTTCCGCGCAAAAAGTATTATAACAGTACGAAAAATAAAATGTCTTAAGGTAGCTATATCAGTCCGCCGAAGTCATAGACACCAGCATCTATATGACATCGAAAACTTATTATATATTGAATTTTTACTGTGATAATGATAATACCAAATATAATCGAGAATTTGTGAAAATTGTTGCAATGAGATTGACACAATTATTTGCGGGTGAATTATTTTTACAGTGCAAATTTGACTTCGTATTTACGACGACATCTTGAAAATCGAATGGTAGCTAGATTAGGCAACGTCATCTGGTCCGGAATCGTGTACTTTAATATTCGTTTACTTTAACATGTGTACCTTGACTTCATTTTTTTATGATACGCAAAAATTCGCAATTAATTCTCAAATTCGCGGTCCTTTTTATCTTTTCTCTATCTTTGATCTAATTGTATGTTAATTCTCAATTGAAAGATTAATTTTGCTAACACTCCCGTAAGTGCCATGTAAAAAGATCGACTTTCAGGTATTCATTATTTATTCAATTTGTCGGTAAAAACGATTCAAATTTTGGAGAAGTAAAGCTGCATAGCTCAATTACAATAGGCCAAAAGTTCATGAACATCAGTTCGATTTGCCTTCCTGACATAACTACCTTAAGGAGTTCATCTCGTCGTTCGAGGTATTAGACTGACTGAGTCACAAATTAATAATATGTAACAGATTAAGAGCTGTTCTTTACGATGGCTAAATGCTAGGACTGATTACCGAAATTATTTGCAAGCAATCCAATACTAAAATCCAAGAATTTAACACAGGCTCTTATGGGTCGGGCGCTTATTGAGCACTTCATCATTTTTTTTTTATATTTGGCGATTAGATAATGAAGTTTCCACTTGTGTATTATGCTTTCAAGTTTCCAACAATATCACAAAAAAAGTACTTTAAGTTTCAGTTGTATTCAGCACAGCTCGTAATATATTCGATAGCCACCTTCATTCAGTATATGTAGGTTATGTTGTAGAATAGAAAATCTCCGATTTGAAATTTCTTAATTATCGCATGTCAGCAAAGTAATTTTCGGTAGGCTGTAATGGCAAATAATAGTAGCATGCTACTAAATAGTGATGCGGCTTGAGACGAGATTATCTTGAATCTCGCTCGTTTTTTCTTGCGTTTGTCATTTGTCTGAAGTTCTCGTCTCGAGCTTGCAGTATGAAAAAAAAATCATAGTCTCGCTCGATCTTGCTTAAAATAACAAGCGAGATCGAGCGAGATCTTGAAACTTATGACAGATAAACTGTCAACAAAATAGAGGCTATGTTATGGTTCTGAATGCGACAGCATCGCACGATACGATAGGATATGCTCCGTTAGGCTCTAACACCGACCACGAAAATGAAATTGTGTGCCTAACAGCTTTCCAAAATGTCAGCATAGAAGTATGGTCAAAGAATATGGATGTACATAGAAGTGCAGATCCTATGCTCCTCCTGAAGCTGCGCAGAAACTGGAGTACCACGCATTTTTGTCATTTTTGGTGCGTACTCCAGTTTCTGCTCAGCTTCAGGCGAAGCATAGGATCTGCACTTCTATGTACATCCATATTCTTTGGTATGGTGTAGGCTTCAAGGGCTTTAAACGTTGATTGTCTAGTGTAAGCGGACTACACCGAGCGAAAAAGTTCCGTTGAATCACGGAAACCTTCACCAATGAAATTAAATACGTATGAGAACGACGTTCTGATACGTATTTAATTTCATTGGCGAAGATACGTATCAGAACGACGTTCTGATACGTCGTCTCCTTAGATTCCAAGGTTCAGGTCGAGTTTGAATACGACCACTATGTAAAAATGGATTTCAGTCTCGAATTATACGAGGACTACGGGTGACTTCGGATTGTTTTGAAATTCTGGATATCATCGTAGACATCGTAGACATGGAATCGTCCTTGAAAACTGACTTAAATCTCAAAAGGTGTCCTGTACATGATGAGGTCTACCTAAAAACCGATCTAAACGTCTATCATTAAGAAAACATCATCCTGGAACTTCAAAAAGTTAGCGTAGTTCTACGAAGTGAAAAAACTTTCTTTAATATTGAACAAAAAACGTGATCTTAATCTTTAATGTAGCGGTGGATGTACTCCAATGATTTAATAATTTAATTGATTTAAGGCTAGAATAACAGCACCAGATATTTAATATAAATAATTTCACAATTTACTCTATTCTTCTCAGCGTTATCCATTTTCTGAAACATTAATATCATTGGAAATAATTTAAAACTAGATAAGATAATAGGGAAATAAAGAAAAACAATATCCAGCTGTCAAGACGAGATTTCGAGTGAAATTCAAGACGAGAACGAGAGAAAAATCTTGCTATGTCGATAATCTCGAATTGAAATGACAATCAAGCTGTCAAATTCCGAGTCTTAGTCTTGATCTCGACATATTCTCGCTCATCTCGCTCGTCCGCATCACTACTACTAAATATTTATTTATAATTTATTAGAGAAAACAGAAAAATGAATGCGATTCAAGTATATAGATGTTGGAGAGTTTCGGCAAAAGAACGGTCGATGGAAAGAAAAATCCAAATTTACGTTTCGGCTCCGATCTGAGCCCTCTTCAGAAATTTATTAAGACAATCAATGCACATCAAGCAATAGTGGCTTCGACACCTACCGCAGTACCCATTTACTTAACAGGATAAATGACACTGCGGATTGTTGATACAGATTGTTGATCCAGTATTATTATACAAAATGATGTCCTTAAGGGGAAAACCTCCTTCTTTAATCTTTCAACCGGGTCCCCCGATTGAAACTTTTAGCCACCTGATGGAATTGGAGCCTCGAGTTTCAGGTTAGATTTGACGATTCACTCTAACTGATCTTACACAAAAAACACTACATTTTGTAAAAGTTTCAACCGGCTTCCCCGGTTGGAACTTTTGCAAAAATGTAGTGTTGCTTAATGCGCATTGATTGTCGCAATAAATTTCTGAAGAGGGCTCAGATCGGAGCCGAAACGTAAATTTGGATTTTTCTTTCCATCAACCGTTCTTTTGCCGAAACTCTCCAACATCAATAAACAACAGCGGTCAACAATCATATTCAACAATTCAAGTATATAATTCGTTTTATGGTTTCTTTTTCTATTATAGAACATACCAACTTTTTAGAATAGGATGGTCACAATCTTATATTGCCCATAATTACACATTAAACATTAAAAGTGAATGAGAGGATAATATTTTATAATATTATCTAGTCAAATTAAACCGGCCTTCATGAATGGACGCGTACTGAAAGTTATAGTTTTCACATTCTGATTCTACTGATTCGAGTAGCTTTTATAATTACAATAACAAAAACAAGTTTCCGTTGCAGATCGTTGTAACGACTTTTATGAATGATAAATTCTATAGTACACACTTAATCTCAAATAAAAGTTTATAGCTGTCAGATGATGCGAGTTTCAGCTGTTATAAACGAATTTTGATCACAACCAATAAACGAGAAAGTGGACACAGTTTATTACATGTCCCGCTCAGCGCGGAGCTGTCGGCGCAACAATAGCAACCAGCAAGCTAACAGAGTTTCGTCAAACTCTGCAAGGTATTTCGAAACCGAAAGCCAGGGAATAAATGTAGTGCAGCTGGCCATATGCAGTCTTCACCCACGGAACGTGCAAATCAGATATATTCTTTATGCAGCACAAACAATTCGCTGTCCATAAAGAACAGAGATAGAGTCAACATTGAAAAATAACCCATGTGGGAATTCTGGTATACAGTCAGAGTTACCAACACGGTCCAGCACTAAAACGGACTCGGCTGCCAAGCGTTGTCGATCAGTACTGTCTCAGTACTAATTGAATACTGGCCTTATTATGCACCAGTTCAGACAGCCACTGCTGTCAAGATAAAATAAACCGTACTCGAGTGAGAGTCGTCTGAGTACTGGCCGCAGACTAGGCTGAAGCTTGTTTTATTGTCGGCGAGCTAACTTTGCCAGTGTCAGTCTGACTTCCGGCTGAATCGTCGAAGTACTGGGCGTAGAATAGGCCGAAGCTCTACTTATTGCCGGCAAGCTAACATCGTCAATATCAGCCTAACATATGGCAGAGTACTGGGATCATACTGCTGCGACATTGATAGTACCGTGCCGATACTGGCGGTCTAGCATTGGACCCGTGTGATAATTTCCAACTTGTCCCAGCATTAAGACAGAAATGGCATCTAGTACCAGCATCTTGGCAACAATACTGCACCAACACAGAGCCCGTTTGAGATTCCCACATAGGAATTGCTTTAAAGCAATGTACAAAAATATAGAAGATATAGGTGGTGATCAAAGCAATATTGGAAATATAGGTGGCGGTCTGCAATTTACGGTCGAATCCGTCGTTTCTTATTAGATGAGCAGAAACTTTGCTACAAACAATAAGATGCCACGTAACCGCCTGATACCTGATCTGTTCGATAGATTGTCGCTTCAACTCAAATCCGATAGCCTTTGTCAAAGAAAGTTATGATGCGCGTTAGCTGAAAGTCTGTAACTACATATGGGGCATTCGATAACATCTCGGTCAACGGCTGACCCTCATTTTTTTTAGCGGCAATTGTTGGTGTTATTCTTCCAACTGAAAAATGCATTTAGAAATTTTTTCAGAATTCTTTTTATCGAAATTTTTGAGTTATAAATAATTAAAGCTATCTAAAAAACGCCCTAATTTATAAATCCCAAAAAATTCTCAAAAATACTCTGATGTGCAACAAAACGTTTGAACTATAGACGAGAGTGGGCCGAGATCTGCTGCTATTTTTTTCCATTTTATAACATTATTCATAGGTTTTTTAAACGTTAAATAAACAACGCCTCGATTTAAAAATCTCAAAAATACTGTGTACCCCATGTATTTCACACATTTCATCCTTCAGTGAGGAAGTATGGTTATTAATTTTGGCTTCTTCATGGAGAAAACATTGTCGAATGTGTAATATCACAAGGAAACAATTCGCACGTTTCTGCTTTGCAGGCTTTTTTATACTCGAAAGATATTTAAAATGTCATAAAATTAGAGACGCTTGATCGATTACTGTGAAATTTGTACTCAGACCTTGTTCCACAGTAGTCCATATGTGAACCAAATTTAAGCTAAATCTATTTAAAAATTCAACAATTTATTTCATGATCGCAATGTTTCGTTTTTTATGAAGCTAAATCGGAATTTACCAACCGTTCCTTGGAATAAATTCATCATTGATAATCACTAATCGTGAATTTACCTAGGAAATTAAAGCCAGATAACGTGAAGCGTGTGTAAAGCGTCCATTAGCGCCCCGAGTGATGTAGATTAATATTAATTCGAATTAATTACAGCGATACTGTTTTAAAAACTCGCATTCAATTTAGCGATTGCACTTTAAGATTTGGAGGCGATACAGATCTCATATCCATACATCAGTCGGAATACTCCGGATCTCTCGTAGATTCAGTGACTCTCCCACGTCGTCAACTCGAAATTTATGCGAGCTCGAACGACGAGATACATCGAATGTTACCAAGACTCTGTGAATTCAACGTTTACGGGCTGAATGTAGTATCTATACAGATGGGGAAGCTTCGCGACGTGTCGACAGTGCTCTCATAGTGGGGTCGTGATTTAGAGCTCCTCGAGACTCTCGCCGGATCACCAAACGAGAGTTACCCGCTGGGCGTTGGGGAACGCGAAAGCGATAAATTGACCCGAGCCGTGGTGAATGCTGGTGGGTATGTGTACGTGAGAGTTTGCCAAGAGAAAAGATAGAAATCTGAAGTGGCGCGCACACGGTAACGCCGCGGTGCTTGCGGGTGACCGCTAAAGCTTTCCGGGGGCTGAACAGCCTTTCAAACACCTTAAGCTGATGTAGATATGTGGAGCGTATCACACAGAGTTAAATGTGGATCGCAATTAAATTAAACGTTATAAAACTGGGTTGCAGCAGATAAATGCAACTAGTTAAAAATCACCTAGCAGCGGAGGTCAGGACACCACCTGTAAATTTCCAAAGTATTCCAGCTATTCTTGATCTCATACCATTCAAATGTACATACAATATCCATTAATCGATAGAAATCTATAGTGATACGCAAAGCGCTGGTGAAAATTTGGTGTTAAAAATTAAACACATGAGGACATAACAGCATTCATATGAGTACATAACAGCAGTAGTCAACAACTGGTATCAGTTTGCCTCGAAAAGTTGCCTAACCCTCGAAAATTTTCATAAATTATAATTGAAAGTAGTATTTTTGGAATGCAACGGTATGTATTTCGCTGATAGTTCAATTGTGCGTTGATTAGTAAGAATTTATGGATAATTGTTTATTCACCTCGAACATAAATGGGTTGATGTTGCTAATTTTTTTAAATATTTTGTATGATATTCATTGGAAGTATACGTAGATTAACGCATATTCCATTTATTTGTGTGCCAAAACACTTTTCCTATAATATAACTTTCAACATCAAAATCATCCCATAAATGGTAGAGTCAAAACATGTTTTATTGGTCCCAGTCATTGCCGAAAAATGTAATCTCGGGTTAAGGAACCCGAGTCAGATAGTAAAAATAGTGTTCAGTTAGCGGTATTTTTTTCTCAGTTGTCTGAAAAATTTAAATTTAATATATCCTTTCACGAACGGAGCGCAGGATATATCTGTCAACATGTTGGATTTGGATGTTGGATGACCAATAGAAATTTGGATGTTGAATGACCAATAGAAATTTAAATCTTGGATGACCAATAGAAATTTTGGATGTTGAATGACCAATAGAAATTTAGATCTTGGATGACCAATAGAAATTTGGATGTTGGATGATCAATAGAAATTTAGATGTTGGATGACCAATAGAAATTTGGATGTTGGATGACCAATAGAAATTTGGATGTTGGATGACCAATAGAAATTTGGATGTTGGATTACCAATAGAAATTTGAATGTCGGATGATCAATAGAAATTTGGATTTTGGATGACCAATAGAAATAAGAATTCCCTGGTCAGTAATTTACTAGAGAGACCATTTTTGGGAATCTTGGGATGACGTCAACTATGAGTCATCTGACCGGTCATATTCTTACCTTTAGCGGATAACAGTAAATAGTTTAAGTTTAAATCGGATTTTGTTAACTTGAGTTTAGGTACTATTGATAATTCGTGCGATTACTATGCACATCATTACAGGAAACTCGATTTCAGAGTATTCGTGAAAACTAAGTATTATGTTGGGCTCACATGTGCAATCGGCTCCCCCGGTTGAAACTTCGTTAAAAATGTAATTTATCAATTAATAAGTCTAACAAGATAACAGTAGTAAGTAGGTAACAGTATATCACGCAACATTATATCGGTTTTTGGGCGAAAAAAGCATAGTTATATTGGTTTTCTCGATTGACAGTTTTCATAAATCAATAGTTGGAAATAGTTGAAAAATTATTTCAATTTTCTAATAAGGGCGTCGATTTTTATTTAACGCTATAGATAACAATAGTTATCAACAATCCACAGCCTCATGTGTCCAGTAGAATAAATACGAACGGTGGTCATTGTCGAGAGATATTATTGTGTGAGAATTATTGGTAGGTAACTTGGCGGTTATTACCTTGGTTTATTTAATTCGATTTGTAAAATATATATTATAGATTATCGAATATATTTCTAAGTAGCACTCGGATGAGCATCAAAACGTAAAGACAGAATTTTCAATTTATTGAACGGCAACCATTGCCAAAACCTTTAAGACCAATAATCTACAGCGGTCACAATCTTCTTCAACAAATTCATCCCAACATTCTCATCACAATTGAATGTCTACCGTATGATTTTAACATGTTAGTATGTCACATAAGAACTTTCGTCATATCACGAGATATGACGAGCCCTGTTCCTAACTTAAGGTAAACGTTCCTGTTTCTGACCCGAGTACTTTATCATAGTCGGCTTCCCCTACCATTCCAGAAACAGCCAATAGTAAATCCGTAAATGTTGGGGTCACAAACAGCGAGACTAGTTAGGTCCTCGTTTACCCTATGGTTTTACATGGGCAGAGTGAGAGGGTTGCCTTAAAGTGTCACAAACTGGACCGTTTACCTTACTTTAATTAGAATATAAAACTTACTGGTTGAGTGTCCGGTCGTTGCTTCCCGCAGCCGCCGAACCTTGTCCACCTCCGGTCGCACCACCCGAGTCGTGATGTCTCCGTTCCTTGTGGACGATGCCCATCAACTTCATCCACGGGTTGTTGGCCGCATGGGCGCCCATGCCCCCGCTTTGCCACATTGCGCTCGCCAGCCTCGCTCACTTTAAAGGGGCCCCGTGGGGGCGCCTGCTTTATTCTTTCGTGAAATTCGCAAGGCCCCTCGACCCCAAAGGTGGAGGCCCAGATTGTCGTGATTTTGGCGAGGACCAGCAGCACAGGCAGCCGATCACTACTCGGGAGGCTTGGGGAAGTGCGAGGTGCCCTGCACGGCCCCGTAGGCTCCCAAGGCCGCCACTCGAGCACCTCCACCATCTATTCTATCTAACTCGTCGACCTGAAGCTCTCCCTCTCTTTCACCTTCTTCTCTCACGCACAACTACGCTACTATCTTTTTACCTTCTATTCACTCTCACAACTCCCTCCGCCTTTCCCTCTTTCCACAATCTCCTTTTTTCCGTAGTTCTTTCTTCGGCTTCTTTTATTTTCCGTGCACTTACACTCACCGCCGTTAACTGGGGCTTTTATTTCCTTTCTTCACTGCACTTATTCACCGTTCGTTCGCTTAACTCTTATCTTGTTATCAGCACTTTCACTGCGTACAAACCCTATTATCTATCTTCATTGCTTCCGGCAATTGTTTCTATCAATGACTCTGTTCGTAATCTCGTTCATACTTGGAACACCTGTGGAACAACACTTTGTTATTTATTTATTTGATAGTGGACGGGATAACCCCTTGAAAACACGATATAAAGGTGCCGCACGAGTCGACCAAAGTATACGTAAAAACACACATTTGTGTGATCAATGAAACTGTAGGTTTTTAGTAACGAAATTTGTATTCACGGATTCATGAAGAACAGAAAACTTTAATGGTCTGCGTTTGTACGTTGTAAGACAAACGCAATGTTTGTCTTATTAAGTCATCAATATTTCTGTGAACCTTTGAGTGTTAAAAAGAAAAACGCACGGAAGCTCATAATTAAATCAATGTGCAAACATCAGGGGAAGTTTGCCTTTACCTCATCCATCCTCGTTACCATCTTCTTGCTTTTACACCAAAGCGGGTAGAATATTTGACGAGTTTCCGTCGGATTAAAGGAGCCCCAGTGTCGTGCATTTTTCAGACAAATCTCTGCCTCCAATTTCATATGATTGCATACACTAAGAGAGCGAGACGGATGCAAAGAGGCGAAAGAAAGAAGCGAGTGGGAATATGAACGAAGGAGTCGAAAGTTTAGAATTCACGAAGCTAGGCACATGGATAGGACCGGGGCAAATGCTGGAGGAGGTTTCGAGCAACGGAGCACGTCCGTCAAGAGGTGAGTGCGCTCGTCTGCTACTGAGAAAATAAGAAGCACAGAAAGTGGATGGGAATTGAAGGAGCAAAGTGCGCGCGACGTTAGGGCGTAGGGATATATAAGAGAACATGGCAGGTCATCTAAGTGGCAAGTCGAGTTTTTCGGTTAAAAACAAACTTTTTTTCAATCATAGTATCCAAAGCAATCCCATATATTCATACTACGCGACGTTAAATTATTGACAACTACCGTTTTAAACTTTGCCCCCATTTGCAATTCTGCCTTATTATACAAATGAGAAGCAGGAAGTCTTTTTAGACAGGATAAAATAATAAGTGGAGATAAGTAGCGGCAATATGCGACATAGTAACAAGAAGCGGAAATGCAAATCCTTTGCTGTTCTTTAAATAAATTTCACTTTATTCTATACTTTTTAATCTTCTACTTCAGGTTTATCAGGCTCAAGTCGTGCGGTAGGGTTTGCAAAACAGATATTCTTTTGAATCATGTCCGTGATCTCCGCAATAGCCTAAGAGCTCATTGTAAGCATGAACACGTTCTGCCTGACAACTTCAGAATAATACCTATATGGGCCTGTTTATTCCAAATTCAATCTACTTTTAAACCAAACTCCTGGATCTGTATATATTATTATATCTTATTACCTCTAAACGTAATTTTATTTTTCATTTTTAACTTGAACTTGAACTGTTGCTCACTACTTTCATTTATCGAATGTACAGAAAACTACAAGTTATGCATTTTTTTGCTAACCTTCTCTTAGATTAAGAATATTCTAAAGAGAATCTCAATCAGAAGTGAGACGTTTACTCCCGACTGCCCGTCGGTCAAAAACACAGGAGCTATGCATGTAGTGATGATTAGCTGATCAATGCAGTTTTCTATGTCGTAAATGTTCTCGAAAACTGCAGAAATTTGTGATCTCTTTGTCCAGGTCCAAATATGTCTATCACAATTGGCTGCCGCGTGTAGCTAGCCCTGACGGATCCGAAATTACTTCTGCTCAGTCATTTTGAAGTTATTCGCGAGTCACTGATCGGTCGCAGTCATTTAGGAGTAAAAATTTCGTTATTAACCAGTCATTTGACCGGATAGTGACTCCAGAGTCACTTAAATATGACAAGTCATAATGTTCATTTTTTGTAACCAGTTAATGACTAAATTTGAAGTTGTTTTTTGGTAGCTTATGAGTATCTTTTTGTTCATGTAATTGGGATCGGACTCAGGAATGACTGATGGTACACCCATTTAGAGGGTTAGTTTCAAGTCAATTTCTGATATCATTCGAGTAATTTTTCGGTAAAATAACTGAAAAATCACTAAAACATCACTGATAGTTGGGCCCCTCGAAAATTGGTTACTATTCAGTCATCCCCTAGTACATTTATCGAGCAAAATGACTTCATTTATTGTAGTCATTTATCGGTGATCTCGGATCCGTCACGGTAGGTTAGGAAATAGTTGTACTACATCAGTTAACCTATTTGATCGCTCTTCGACTTTTCCAAATCTCCGATTAATGTCACATTTTTCCCAGCATAGTCGCAATATTTATTATATTTGTGTGATACCGGATATTTTTTCAAACTCTATACGTATGCGACTCTGAACATGTCAAACACTTGTATGGGTGATACCAATCTCCGGAAATTGGATTTCAGCCTGTTAGATAGTCAAAAATAAATAATTCATTTGACAATATTCTCCAAATACGGTACAAAATCGATATAAGACATAACTGTACCGTCTAAATGTTGTCCCAAAGGTGGAAGAAAATTTTTCTCAACATTACTTCTCGATCCCTTATAACGAAGTAGACCCGCATTACTGCAGTCTCCCCTGCGTGCAAAGAAGGAAACGAGCCCCTCGGTATATCGTGGCACAAGATTTTTTCGTGACTGTATGAATATCGTATACGTAAACTGGTGGGGTGTAATACAAGGGTCCTCGGCTACATCCAAAATCGACCCGTTAAAGCTTCTCCGCTTATGCTATGCGGATATTCCGTTAAAGGAACCGTGGCGAAAAGAAGGGATGGTTATAGCAGCGAAGCATTTCTTTTTCACGATGTGAAAGGAGAAGAAGGACGACTCGAGTTAACGCATTGCGGCTGATGCATGTTCTATCGCTTGGCGCCCGGTTATACTATACCGTTCATTTGCCCCCGCCCATTTTCTCTTAGTCTCGGTCTCGGTCTCGGTCTCAGTCTCAGTCTCAGCCTCAGTCTCAGTCTCAGTCTCAGTCTCAGTCTCAGTCTCAGTCTCAGTCTCAGTCTCAGTCTCAGTCTCAGTCTCAGTCTCTGTCTCAGTCTCAGTCTCAGTCTCAGTCTCAGTCTCAGTCTCAGTCTCAGTCTCAGTCTCAGTCTCAGTCTCAGTCTCAGTCTCAGTCTCAGTCTCAGTCTCAGTCTCAGTCTCAGTCTCAGTCTCAGTCTCAGTCTCAGTCTCAGTCTCAGTCTCAGTCTCAGTCTCAGTCTCAGTCTATGTCTCTGTCTATGTCTATGTCTATGTCTATGTCTATGTCTATGTCTATGTCTATGTCTATGTCTATGTCTATGTCTATGTCTATGTCTATGTCTATGTCTATGTCTATGTCTATGTCTATGTCTATGTCTATGTCTATGTCTATGTCTATGTCTATGTCTATGTCTATGTCTATGTCTATGTCTATGTCTATGTCTATGTCTATGTCTATATCTATGTCTATGTCTATGTCTATGTCTATGTCTATGTCTATGTCTCTATCGTTGTATCTGGGGTAAAACACGTCAAGGCGGCCACACGAATTTTTCATTTCAATAAAAAGCTTTCAAATTTCTTGAGGATGTTGGTCTGGCTGAAAACAAAGATTGCAAATTTTTTTCAGATTTTTTTATTGCATACTTCAGCCGTTACAAATAACCGAAAATAATAATCGTTAATTTTTTAATGCCAAAACTACGGCCCTCGCAAAAGAATCGTGTTAACAAAAAATTTAAGGTATCTAACGTTCTTTTCAACAAATTTTTTTACAAATTTTCCTACGCCGTTTTATGCTATTTTTCAATTAAATAACATTTCAATATTTTTTTTCTCCGAAACTGCGTTCTTGATTCAGATGAGATTTTTACATTTTGTTCCTTAATATGTGAAGAATCTGAAAAAAAATTGGCGAGATGGGCGGCGACTTCGTTCCACAGTTACAGTTCTTCGAATGATCGAACATAACGTTAATCTAATGTGTAATTGCTCTCTGCGTTCAACAGGGTTGAGACTGTCAATAGAAAAAATCTAAAGCCCACATCACTTGTTTATTTTTTTGTTATTTTTCATTACATTTTTTTTTTAATTAGGTTAATTGGCGAACTCCCCCGTACCTGTCATCCACACTTTGTGTTCACAACGCAGAACGATGGTCGTGTAACATTGAGCACGTGAATATTGAACTCAAGAGACATTCATTCACTACGTTGTGCCAATTTTCGATTGATCAGAAAAGAGCACGATGATGAATTACGTGTCATCAGGAAAAAAGTTTCAATTCCATCAGTCGATAAAATAAATGTATTGAAGTTTAAGAGGGAAAAATATCCGTTGCAAAAAATGCAGTGCGGGCTTTAGAATTATTATGTAGACAGTCTCTTGAACGTACAGAACAATTACACATCAGATTTTTCATTAGAGCCCTGGTATTCGATCGTTTGAAGAGCTGTAACAGTGGAATGAAATCGCCGCCCATTTCGCCAATTTTTTCTCAGATTCTAGACATATTAAGGAACAAAATGTACAAATTTCAGCCGAATCAGTAACGCAGTTTTGGAGAAAAAAAATATTATAATTTTATTCCATTGAAAAATAGCATAAAACAGAGTAGGAAGATTTTGCAAAAAAATTATTGAAAAGAACGTTAAATACCTTAAATTTTTTGTTCACTTGATTTTTTTACGAGAGCTGTAGTTTTGGCGTTAAAAAATTAACGACAATTAATTTCAGTTTTTTGTAACGGCTGAAATATGCGATAAAAAAATCTGAAAAAATTTGTAATTTTTGTTTTCAGTCAGACCAACATCCTCAACAAATTTGAAAACTTTTTATTGAAATAAAAAATTCGTGTGGTCGACTTGACGTGTTTTACTCCATCTTTTTTCTGTCTCTGTCTCTGTCTCTGTCTCTGTGTCTGTCTCGGACTCTGTCTCTATATTTGTCTTTGTCTTTGACTCTCGCCCTCTCCCCTACATTTCTTCCGTATCCTTGAACCCCGGAAAGGAGAAAAATAACGCTATCCTGCCAGGAAACTAATTAGATTGTCGCACGCGCACACTAGCGTCCATTAGGAAATAAACGTTCAGTACCACGCTCCTTGTGCATTGCAGATACATACAATATCCGTCTAAGCCGAATAAAGATGGAATTTTCGGAATGATGAAAAATTCAATTCCATTCGTCCATTCGCAGGTTTATCGAAAAAAATCCCATTAACTGCACTTCGTGAGACAACCGCCCGCGGGATTGAAGGTAAATTGGATTAAGATAGTTTGAAAAATCAACGGTTTTACATTATCTTCTTGCAACCGAAAGACTAAATACCTGCCTTGGCAATATAGGATAAAAGTGGTGAATATGAGCCGACGCGCTATGATGAACCAGTGCGTAACAACCCACATGTGGAATCGAAAAAATGTATAACTTCATACGCTCACTTATGTTGATATCTGAGATAATATAAGTGTTAAATCATAGTCATGTTAAAATTTAACAACGTTACACGACTTTTCCTATTTTTCAATCATAACCTGCATCCATTTAACTATTAAAAGAGGCGAAAATCCACATTTAAAATTGTTTCTTGGGATATCTATGACTTACATCATGTAGTGAGCACCCTTAACTACAGAGTAGCTAACACCTGGAGACGCTAGCTGCAATTTGTGATTTATGACAGCCAAAACAATTAATAAATGATGGCCCAACGTTCGGTACTGTGAATCACTTTTTTGCATGGCGATAATTAAATAGAATTGATTCCTATTGACCTTAATAAAGTCTGACCCGTGCACAAATTTTTAACGGTACATCATGGATGTAACGATGTTATATCATGGATGGAAGGGCCTGACAGGACCTTACTATAATAACATAATAATCCAACAGTAGGCATATGAATGGTTATAACTTTTCAACGATTATTACTTTTAAAAATCTATAAATGGTGAATCAATAAATTATCTTCCATTGAAAAATGGCTGTCATTGATCATAATCGCAATAATACCATAATTTTATTCTTAAAAAATCGAAGAAATAAAATCATATTTTTACGTATTAGATTTTACTGGTCGACTTTAAACATTACCATGAATGTTTCTTCATCTCAAGATCTTATGTTTTCCCGGAAATTCTCTCTCAGGACGATAAATTTAACCACCAAGGAATGCAAAAATGGATTTTAAGAATTACCTCTCATTTTTACTGCTGTGAAACGAGCTACCGTAATTCGATTTTGACGAGCCACATTTTGCGACCACGATTTCAGAAGATTACAAGAGATGTACTTTTTATGTGCAATGGCAAAAACGACAGATATATAAGGGACAGTCCATAGTACGACGGCTATGCAGTTTACAATCGTTGCTATTTCACGTATGCTAGTTTGGACGAGAAATTCTACAGATGAAGGAAGTAGCGGTGACAGAGAGAAACTGAGAGGCGTATGATAGAGACAGAGAAAGGTGGATAAAGAATGGCAGGAGTGAAGCGCGTCCACCAGAATGAGAATTCTGTTATCAAACGTTCAACGAGCTTCTGTGCAAGCACATGCGGATTGCCAAGAATGCCACGTCCCAACCGACACAGGGCATCAATGGCAAAAAAAACTAGTTGAATGCTCGAGGGTTACGATCCAGCTTATTTGGCATTCAACAGTAGTCATACAATGAACAAATTATATACAACCGAAACTCGTGCTAGTCGATTTATCCACCGAAAAAATAATGTAATTGATTCAGAAAAATGTCTATAATGGATTTCCACAAGCATCTCTTGCAATTTAAATACTGATTTTAATGCTTATAAAATTGTACATGAAATTGAAGAATACCTAAAAAAAATTTACTCGAAAAATAAAAGTAGTTGATACACTTTTTCATGAGTCCGGTAAATGAGTTGTGATAACTATATATTCGGTTCCCGTAAATGAATAAATTGTTTTACTTTCTTTTTAATAGTAAAAGATAAATTTAATTTTTTTGTATATTACATAGGAAGTTTTTGTCACAAGACTTTTCGAAATCTTCCGGTTGATCTGATTTGTATAAGAAATAGTAACAATGAGATTTTATTGCGTTCGTGGTACATAAAAATAAATAAAAATTAGAAAAACAAGAAATACATAAAATAAAAAAAACAGAGTATTACGATATGACTTTGTTAAAGACCACATTAATTTACTTCAGTGGTTTAAAATTGTGTTAAACAATTTTTAAGTGCACTTTCAAACAAATTAAATTTTTTTTGCATTATCGTTTCCACAGTTATAATTATTGAGCATTGCGAGAACGTCAACTCGTATTGGGTCATGCGTACGGATTGTGAATGATAGCGCGGAAGTTATAGCAGAATAGGTATTAAAGTTATGCCCTCTCGCTACTATAAATTATGCATTTGCCGTTTCATGTACGGCAGTTACTATAACCGCCTGTCACTCAAACAAAAACAGTGTAAATCATTGGATAAGGTAAAAACAATAAAATTTCAATGAACCACCATTAAAATGTAGGGCATAACGCAAAAAACTACTCAGTCAAAAATATTTGTTTAATTTAATGTAGTATTAAAAGTTCGATGCGTATACTAGTACGTCGATTTTTTGTTTAATCGAATATTTCGGTTACAGGACCAAAAATTATCGAAAAGTTTTTAAAAATTTAATACTGATTCGATAATGGTAAAACCAAGAAGATTAGAATCGAATGAACTGATTAATTTGAACAATTCATATTGACATAAACCAGTAACAAATTAAATAACAAACAAAAAATAACTGATAATCTGGAAAAGTATAAGATTAAAATAACGCAAGCGTGCAATAAAAATACAAAGAGTTCACAACAAGATAATCCTCGCGCAAAAATAAAAATAAATAATATACAAGTACGTTCAAAATCTAAGACCATTCAAAAATTTAACCTGTTTCCATATAATCCAAGCTACCTTAATGAACCATCTAATGTATGAAACATTTCAACACCAGTACATTAATGTTTCAACAAATTTAAATTAATGATATGTTTATTAAAAAATCTCGTTTAAAAATCTAAACTTCGTTGTAATTTTCTGTACTTCGATTAAATCAGGGTGAATGCACTTTTCGTTGCAATATATGCATTAAATTCTCACAAACGACACCTTGATGAATAACGGAAGATTGACGAGTCGGTCACTGAACACTTTTAATCCAACATCATCCACTATCACGACGTCGCGTCATTTCGTTTTTTTTCTCTTTTCTTCCCGCTTGTAGCCCGCCTTTTTTTTATACTACTTCACTTCGAAATCAATTCAACAGCCACTAATGTAGCCGTATACTGAAGCATAACACGCGTGTGTACTCTGGCGGTATAGTCACCAGTCAGTAAAGGGCGATCGACAACCACAGATATTGCGTTGGTGCACGCAATTCTCTCGGCTCGTCGAGCACGTTACGAGGCCTGGCCAACGACCCTTCGTTAACATCTCGCACTCTCTTTCCTCCACAACTGGCCGAGCACTTTTTATTTTTTTTTAAATTCCACCGTATGAACTAAAACGCTCACTCAACTCTTTTCGAAACACTCGATTTTTCTCCTTTTCACTTATTGATCCCAGACTTCCAGTTTTTTTTTAATTCCCACGTTCTTTAGTCCGATCGTTTTTTTCTTTCTATATCAGATATTACGTGTTCAATTACTTAATGACCATTTTGTGCGTTTTTTTTTTTAATCCTAGCTTATTGAATATTTTTGTTTTCCTTCCTCTTTGATCTCTGTGCAAAAGCACGTGATAAATATAAATCTTGCTAGCTACGCATACATGTGATATTTTGTTTATTTGCTTATTCGTTTACGACTCGCGGCGTTGCACGAGTCAAACTGACTTTGGCTCGTGTATTTAACGCCTTTTTTTGAGGCAACGGTTTGAAATAGTCGAGAAAGAAAAGAAAAAACAATCGTTCAGGGCTGTATTAAAGCTGGCCGCATATATACGAGGCTCTAGGCAATAAACGCTGCCCGAGGAGGAGCGTATAAACACGTAATTTGGTATGGAAATTTCGTAGAATACCGTTTGCATACGCGAGAAATCAATTGCACGATTCGTTCCTTCAACCCTTTTGTGTTAAATTTTTTTGTTGTATTTTTTTTCTTTTTTCAATTAACTCACGAATTCTATTATTAAAGCCAATGTGACGTTCGATCGCTGCCAACAGCCATCGAGGTTCACGAATGAATCAACACGACAGTCCGGAAAAATCATAAAATCATCCTGATTTGCTCAGCAATAAAAAAGAAATTCGGAATGTAATAATTTCTATCTACAAGACAAGAACAATCTTAACTTTTTTTCTTCCTTTAACTCACAAATTCGAATTCTATTATTGCCGGCACTGTCATTCGGTCACGTCCGATGTTTTTTCGAGGTTTACGGATACATCAACACGATAGTGCAATGAGCCACAAAATCATAAAACCATTCTGATTTACACAGTGTTAAAAATCATATCTCAATTTAACAAAACTCCGTCAACAAGATAAATAAACTGAGGGTAAGTTGACTTTTAGCTAGGGATGAGCCCTTTAAGTAAAAACTTGAAAAAGTAAACCACATATGCATTAAATTACTGCACGAATATGCATTATATTACTGACAAATTATGTTCTTAATTATGATACATTATTTTATTAATAATTGTATAGACATCTCGTGATCAGAAATAGATAACTTTATTTGAATCATTAGAACTTGACAACACGATTCCGTTCAGTCACAAATTGATTACCAAACTGACAAAGCACAAAAAATATTCACTTTTTACATGATTCGTTTTAATTTTTTAACCACCAATTCATTTCCATCGTTAACCAAAGTTAACAATTGTATCAACACTATATCCCAATCAGTCGGAAAAATCTTTAAATGACACTGAATTCACTTAGCACAAAAAAAATCGGAATCTAATAATTTCTATTTGCAAGCCAAAAAAACTTAACGAATTCACAAATTCGAATTCTATTATTGCCGGCAATATATCGTTCCATCGCGTCCGATGTTCTTTCGAGGTTAACGAATGCATCAACACGACAGTGCAATGAGCCGAAAAATCATAAAGCGATACTGATTTACACAGCGTTGAAAAAAAAAAAATTCCAATTGAAAAAAACTCCGTCAAAAAGATAAATAAACGGAAGGTAAGTTGACTTTTAGCTAGGGATGAGCCCTTTGAGTAAGAGCTTGAAAAAGTAAACCGCATACGTCGTATTTTAAAAGCAGACACGGATGTCAGGGTTGAAGACAAAGAGGAAAAAAAACTGGGGAATATACCGCATAAACGTTTGCCGTGTAACCGCATTGCCGACGCAGAAGATCGCGACCCTTCTGAGCCAGACGCACACGAGAAAGCCGCATCCGCAGCCCCTAGACCCCACCTCCCTTGACGTTACGCTGTCTGGCACCTGCAGCACTATTTCCCAGCTCTTTTACGTCTGCTAGCTTCGACTCATTGTTCTCTATGTCTGTACCGCGGCCATTTCCCACTTTGTCTAGGTTAGAAACATTTTACACCAAATATACGTAACAAACAATTCATTCTCTTTTCCAGTAAAATAAACAAAAGTAAAGTACAAAAAAAATAAACAAAAAACAAAAAAAACAAAAAATAGTGAAGACGTTATAAATAAAAATACCGTAGATACATAATGCATGTGTAGACCTATATATACACGAGAGTTCTATACGCACGGCGCCTTCTCGCCTAGCCTTGCCGTGACCTTTCGATTTTAAACTTTGTTTGTGTCGAAGGATGAAAGGGGGCGGGGAAAAGGTAAGTTAGTGGCCTTTTCAGACCTATCGAGAGAGCCCTTATAACATTTTGTTGGCATAACTGCGACAATAATCCGACTACACTCTGCAAATCATTTAGCACACATTGTGTCAAGTTGCGTCCACGTTTATACGTTATTTTTACGACGGCAGTTTGCGATCCTAAATATGGGCAACAGTTGTCGTAAGACTGAGAAAAATAGTCCGCCGTTTCTTGATACGTTCCAACAGCACGATTACCGTAGTTGGATAATTGTAATTATACTTTATTATCACACTGAGTTCAAAATGTAGCTGTGTTGACTAAATCTGCCGGCGTTTCCTCGAATTGTTCGTTCGTATAACGAAGAAATGAGTTTGATCAACATTTATTCGCGTGGGGCTAACCAATTATTTTTTTGTTTTCTCAGTACACAATTTTGCCGATAAATGCGGACGCACATAAACACAATTTTTGCGGTATGATTTACATAGAAATAGAAATATATGCACAATATATTCAACATATAGAACTTTTTGGCGCTAAATATATATATATATATTTTACATATATTCCAAATATATATCTTATATATTTTGCATATATTTTTGCACAGATATATGTACAATATATGCAGCATATAGAACTTTTTGGCACCATTTATTATGCACATATTTTTTTTCTATGTGAGCTTTCGTGGATTAAATTTGATTTTTCGCCTTGAATCTATTAGTCCGATAGTTTATTACACTGAAAAGTTGAATAAAACTCGTAAAGGAAAGAGACACAATGAGGGCCGAGTGTGCAGGAGAACTAAAAGAATTGTCTTTACCGAAGGAATATCGATAGCATCGATTTTCCGGTTCGATCATACGATTATCTGAGAGCACAACGTTGACACGCGAGGAACAACACTGGGACGACTCGGCCCCCGAAGCAAGTCTACCACTAACACGCTATTCTCCAAAGCAACATAGTCGTGACAGCGTACCGCAGTGTGTTGCATCTCCGCGTTTACAGTTATAGTAATACTAACACGGGAGTGTTATGCAGAAGAGAGCCATGAAGGTAAATTCCGCGGGTTTTCTTCCCCCCCTTGTGCTGCACTAATGTCCGGAAACCATGAGTCGTTGCGAAGGCCTCGCTCGTTCTCTCAATATATCTTATCTGCACAGCTAAACCCGATGAAAACGAAGGAGAGAAGGGAGCGTTCGCACGATAGCAACAACTCCCAGCACGATTCTACGATTTTGTTTATTGCTACCGATATCCCTGCACGTAGTGCCGAGGCCACGCGATACCGACAATAATAATAACGCTGATAGAGTATTTAACGAAGACAATTTTTTTTCAAAATTTAACGCGCTCGTTTGAATTACCAGCGAGTCGTTAATTTGTTGTTTTCATTCCCGTCCGTTATTTTTAAAATTCACCCTGTACACCGATGCTTCCCTTTTTATATATAAATAAAATTGAATTAATAGCTATTATTATTATTATTATTATTATTTGTATAACTATCGTTATTATTGTTTTAGGTTAGAATTGAATAAGGTATCGAAAAATAATAATTTTTAATGATATTTTGTTTGATTAATAAATATCATAAGATCGCTCGTGGTGGTGCTCACTTGGGCCGTAGGCGGACAGGTAGGGTTAAGTCGCGTGTCGACCGAGGGTTGCCCGAAGGAATCGGGCGCGCACGAGACTCCCGCGCGGAGCTCAACGTTTCGCCTCACTGCCGGGCTCACTGCAGCTTGTGACGCACCATCCCCTTCTACTCCATCCCACCCCTGACGCTTCGCTAGCCAACCCTCCACCTCCACCGCCACCTCTTCCTCCCTCTACTCCTTCTCTGCCTTCCGCATACCCACAACCCTTTAGCGCTCCCGCTCTCTCACTCTCTATCTTTTTCTCTCCCTCTACCTATCATTCTCTCCCTCTCTCTCTCACCCTCACCCAGCCGAGTACGAGTCGCCACCCAACGTGCCCGCACCAACGTTCTACCCCCTGCTGAAGTACACAAGGCAGGCGTCCGACGGCAGCGGCCGGGCCAGCGGCGCACACCTGCGCCGTACATACCCTGCTTGGCTACGCGAAAGCACCACGCTCGCGCTCGCTATAGTTCTCTACTTTCGCCACCATGTAGCATATATATACCCCACAAACGAAACAGCGGGCGGTCACTGAGACAGTGATTGGTCAACGAAAAGCTGAAGGATGAATAAAAAATAAGTACACAAAATTTTTTTGAATTCCCGCTGAAAAAAATATAAAGTTTAATCGATAAAGAAATTGGATAAACAAAAATAGTAATCATAATCATTCGCATATTATAGTCGAGAAATGTCCACACCTTGACAAATTAAGGCTTTGGCGTCGAGACGCTATCGCGTCTCTTGATGATTGCGATTTCGCAATATTTGTTTACCCAATTTGATTATTAATTATATTCACCGAAAAGCTAAAGGTTGACAAATTGGGTAAACAAAAATAGTGAAATGAAATAATAATCATTCGCATATTCTAGACGAGAGATTTCCACACACTAAATGAAGGTCTTGGAGACGAGACGCTACCGCGTAGCTTCATGATTATTATTTCGCAATATTTGTTTACCCAATTTGTTTGTTATTTAAACTTCTTTTTCAGAAATTAATTTTAATACTTTACAATAAGCACTGTCAAGTGGGGTATAGAATACGATATAAGATCTTTCGACGGGAGGTCCCAACTTTCGTAACATGGTATTAAGAAAAAAAGTACCCTGGAAAAAAGTCCCTCAGAAAAAAAGGTCCAGGGAAAAAAGTATCAGGAAAAAAAGTCTTCCGAAAAAAAAATCCCTCGGAAAAAAGTACCCAGAAAAAAGGAACCCTGTAAAAAAGTCCATTGAAAAAAAAGACCCGCGGAAAAAAAGTTCTCAGGAAAAAAAGTACCCCGGAAAAAAAGTCCCCGGAAAAAAGTACCCCGGAAAAAAAGTCCCCGGAAAAAAAGTACCCCGGAAAAAAGTACCCCGGAAGAAAAGTCTCTGGGAAAAAAAGTCCCCGGAAAAAAAGTACCCTGGAGAAAAAGTACCCCGGAAAAAAAGTCCCTCGGAAAAAAAGACCCCGGAAAAAAGTGCCCCGGAAAAAAAGACCCTCGGAAAAAGAGTCCCCGGAAAAAGTTCCCGGAATTAAAAAATCACCTATAACTCAAGAACAGCTCGACGGATCAAACTGAAATTTGGTACACAAGTGGAGCAGTCGACTGTCTTTAGTTACTGCAATTTTCAACAAAATATATCCTGAAATTTTGGTTTTATAGCCTTTTTAATTTTTTTTAATTGTATGAATACTCCTCCGTAAATGTTAGGATACTCGAGATGATTAATCTGAAGAACGACTTTATACATCCCAATTTCAAATAAAATTCGACTTTGCACCCACACCGACCAGATGCTAAATTTGGAGACCGACTTTATACACCCCAATTTCAAATAAAATCCGACTGTGCACCCACACCGACCTATTGCTAAATTTGGAGAGCGACTTCATACACCCCAATTTCAAATAAAATCCGACTTTGTACCCACACTGACCAGATGCTAAATTTGGAGACCAACTTTATACACCCCAATTTCAAATAAAATCCGACTTTGCACCCACACCGACCTAATGCTAAATTTGGAGACCGACTTTATACATCCTTATTTAGGCCTTACATCCTTACATCCTTATAATTCATATTTTGCTGAAGTTAATGCAATAACGTAAATTTTTTAAAATTTCAAAATTCCATAAAATCGGAAGCGATTTTCTGAATTCGGTCTATTTCAATACCAAACAGCATTAAATGTACCTGCACTTATTATGGAGAAGTATTGAGCAAGATATGCTAACATTAACGAAAGAGCATTCACGCTCTTTTTTTTCTTTAAAAAGCTATAAGACTCGAATGTAAGAATACATTTTGTCAAAACTTGCGACAATCAAAGGCGGGCTCCTACCACACTTGTGTACCAAATTTCAGCTGAATCGGTCGAGCGGTTCTTGAGTTATAGGTGATTTTTAAATTCCGGGGACTTTTTTTCCGGAGATTTTTTTCCGCGGTACTTTTTCCGGGGCCCTTTTTTTCCGAACTACTTTTTTCCGAGGGACTTTTTTTCTGAGGTACTTTTTTTCCGGAGACTTTTTTTCCGAGGGACTTTTCTCCGGGGGACTTTTTTTTCGAGGGACTTTTTTCCTTGGTACTTTTTTTCCCTAATACTTTTTTTCCGGGATTCATGTAGCATACAGCACCACAAACGATACAGCCGGCAGTTACTGAGACAGTGGTTGAGCAACAAAGAGCTGAAGGTTGAATAAAAAATAAGAACACAACATTTTTTTAAATTCTCGCTGAAAAAAATATAAAGTTTAATCGATAAAGAAATTGGGTAATCAAAAATAGTAAAATGAAATCATAATCATTCGCATATTGTAGTCGAGAGATGGCCACCCAGTATTTATGAACTGCAAAGATAATGCGATCAAAAAAATGAAAACTGCGGAAACATGCGCCATACGAAGTTTAACCAGAATTCGGCACCCTGCAAGCCCACTCTATAATCCTCACAACACGCTGCTCTATGAAATAACAGGAATTACTCCAATAATAAATCGAACCGAATATCTTAAATGTAAATTCACCACAAGCCAAATCCATAATATTACTGATCTATGTAACCAACCGTTACCAAATGTCAATCGAAAACCGAAACACCCAACTCTCACTATCTATCAGCGATTCGAGAGATTGGTTAATGATAACTTAGAACTAGAATAGTGGGATAAACAAATTCCCGAGATGATACAAAAATATAAACTACCCCATCCTCATAATTCCAGGGCTGAAGAACCCAGGTCGATGGCCCATTGGCAATATAGCTTTATCTAAAACCGTTTGACTGTACTGTATTATGTCTGCGTCCAACAAAAATGTACATTGCATTGTCAATAAATTCTTTTACTACTAGTCGAGAGATTTCCACACCCTTGATAAATTAAGGTCTTGACGTCGATATGCTACCGCTTGTCGTGATGATTATTATTTCGCAATATTTGTCTGTTAATTAAACTCTTTTTTTTCTGCCAGGAATTTAAAAATATTTATAAAACGATTTTTTTTTCATCGTTCAGAAATTAATTTTAACATTTTGCAATAAGCACTGTCAAGGGAGTTACAGAATAATATGGCGGCGATCTTCCAATATTTCGATAACAAACATTTAACTTACCGAATTAACAATTTACCGCACTAAAATATAGTCTAAAACCAGCGCACGTACATCTAAAGTCTTTGTCAATTTTGATTAAGTAAATGTGTGCCGCTTCCAAGAAAATGCGCGACCTGGAAAACTGCATCAATCAGCTACTAAACGCATACATAACTTTCGCAAAATAACACGTAAATTTTTAGAAAAAATACCTGGTATCTCTGCTAATTAATTGAAGCGGCTAATTGCGGCACCCACCTTCGCCGTACATATCCCGCTTGGCTACGCGAAAGCACCACTCTCGGGCTCACTATACTTCTCTATATATATAGTTCTATAATGGCAAACTGTATATATATCCAGTTCGCCACCATATAGATATATATATACACCGCAATCGGTTCAGCAGGCGGTTACTAAGACAGTGATTGGTCAATGAAAAGCTGAGGTTGACAAACAGAATCAACGATGCTTCGCAATTGGTTCACTGGAAGTTGACGCGCTTTAATAACTTCACAAAAGAAACTTTCGAAATATAACTTGTACATTTTTAGAAGGAATACCCGATACCCATGCTAATTACTTGAAGTGACTATTTATGTTGACACGTCTAAATCGAAAAGAACAAAAAGACTTTGGAAAAATAACTTGTAAGGTTTTAGAGGAAATTTGTCGGCGATACTTCCGAATGATTCAAGTACAAAATACAATACAGAAAAAACACCGTTTTTTCATTTATCGAATTTTAATATATAACACGATTTGAAGCGCATAGTGATTAGATAGTTCTACCCTGCTTAGAAAACCCTATTTAGACCAATAGGATGGACAAAAAACACCATTCATACCGATAAAAACCGATACGGCTTCAATAGCACCTTATGAGTTTAATTGGGATCAATGGGATTTTTAAACAGGGTAGGCTTTGCACGCAAAAAACCTTGACGGTCCTACAAACCCGAAATTGTCGTATAAGAGAATTTTCATAAAAAGCGGTATTTTAGAATCTGTACCGGGTCACCTGCAAGGAACACGGAATATTCACTGCCGCAATGAATAACACAGGTTCAACATTTTTCATCTCTTTTTGTTTCACTCAATTTCTCAAATTCTCTCTTATTTTCAATGAAAATAAATTTAATTTTATTAAGTGTTCACATTAAATGCATAAATATATTTCGTAAAGTTATTTACCTAAATATTGTTTTTTGAATAAGAATTTGTGAATCTTCATTTCAATTCTATAAAAATTTTATTTCAGAAGAATCGCACACCACAAATACATCGATTTATTTTGCGGTACCCGAATGTGCATAGTAGTATATAGTTCACGAAGATAACGTGGTATGATATTCACGTCGGTAGCCACCAATGCTACCGCTAGCTACTACTACTACCACTACAACCACCATTACAAACACCTCTCATATCATAGTACCGCGCGCACCGACCCAGCCCTATAGCGTTTACCGCTCTCCCTACAATTATATTGCGTGTATACTATATATATATATCCATGGTTTGCGATCTGCTGCTCGCAGTAGTTGCTACTACCGCCACTGCACCGCCGGCGCATGTTCACCGGCTAACAGCGCAAGCAACCGCGTGCGGCGAAACCGAGTACACGTACAGTGGCCCTTGTACAGTCGCCCTAGCCCTGACTCCACCGGTTTAGTCATCTTCAGATACGTCGTCGTCGTCGTCGTTGTGGATATAGGGCATACTAAAGCTACAGTGAGTTTCGAATCTCTACCGGTGCTAGAGAATTTGCTTGTACAAGAGTTGTTCGGTTCAGTTTGAATGTTCACTGCATACCTACCGCTTGCATTAGTCTTTGTCAGTTTCACCGGAAGGGAAAGGGGCTCCTATGAACATTAACAACTCTGTACATCAAATTTCGTGGTATGTTAACTCGGGTTGAAAATCGTGGTAGGACATAATTGTCGCGGGCTTTTAACAGTGCACATAATGCAACTCAGGAAATATTTCTGAAAGACACTTTATATAAAAGTGTGTAGTTTCATACTCGTCTTTTTGTAATACTACATTATATTCAATTCTACTTTATATTTTTACGCCTGACTGCCCGCCGAGGAAAAAGACCGGTGATATGTGTTTAATAATCAGCTAACGATCAGCTAATCGATGCAATTTTCTATGTCGCGGATGTTCTTAAAAACGACAAGAAATTATTTAACTAAATTTGGCACACAGATTTTTGTAGTACGTGCACTGGTTTTAGGATATAGTTCAGTGCGATAAGCTGTTAATTTAATGAGATTACATATCTTTTATAAAGATCCTGTGTAAATATATCAAAATATCACAAGATGGCCGCCGTTATTGCACTTCACAGCGCTTATGATGAAGTGTCAATATTACTTTAAAAACGATTAAGTAAAAATAATTTTACACAAATTAAAAAACGACCGAAAAAAGGAGTTGAGTAAATGAATAGGGTAAACGAAAAATTGTGAAATAAAAATCATTCGCACATTATAATCAAAAGAATTCCACATCCTTGACGTACTAATCTCCCGACGATAATATGCGAATGATTATTATTCTACATTTTTCGTTTTCCCAATTTGTCTATTAATTAAACTCCTTTTTTCAGTCGAAAGTTTCTTAATTTTTGTAAAATTATCTTTAAGAAATAGTAAAATTATCCCATTTCAATCGATCTTGTTCACACAGTACAACAAAACAAATTTATGTCTTAGAAATAGTAAGAAGATTATTTTAGCCCCATCCGATTATGAAACAACATGTTGATAATAGTATATTGTCGAGCGGCTTCTTCTATTTACCAGCTTATATTCGCCAAACAACGAGCTTGACTTGTATTTCTTCGACATCGCTCATCTCTGCCGCATATTCATCATCTCTCGGCCGAAAGACGCCCCTTGGCACTGTCACGAATCTACATGATATCCGTCCTCATTTTTCCTCCGGCAATTCTTGCTCGTGTGGATCGTTACCACGTTGGTGCTCCTCCTCAACGTTTCATTTTCTTCTTACTCTTTGTGATTTTAAGCGAAGCAGAGTACACAGTGTAGAGTTTATGTCTGTTGTGTGTCGGTGTCGCACTGTTCGCGAGTCAAGCGGTCTGAAAACTTTTGCCTTATGTAGTATATTACAACTACTAGCTATATCTAGCTATATCTAGTGCACTGACAAGCCCGCGAGCTCTTTACTTTACCACATGAGCGCCTCTTCCCACAACGGCAAGTTTCTTCGGACGAGTTAACTACAACAGTATCAAACCATACTTTTTGTTCCTTTTTTTCTCAGTCATTATGAACCAAACTCCTCTGTATGAAAGAGTAGTAGATTCTTGGGTATTTGCGTTGAAGAAATTACTACGGAAAACGGACCTCGCAAAAATTCGAAAAACCTATTGAATGTCTCCTTAGAGCCAGATTACCTCACAATGAGCCTTCTTAAGGTCCCAATCTCACAATCTCTCCCAAATTCGGGCCTGTGAACATTTTTGAAATTTTGAATGAGAAACCCCTCAGAAACTCCATCACTCAACTTCTCAGAAACCCCGTCACTCTACGTCTCAGAAACCCCGTCACTCAAACCCTCAGAAAACCCGTCTCTCTACCCCTCAGAAACTCCGTCACTCTACGTCTCAGAAACCCCGTCACTCAACCCCTCAGGGACCCCCCCGCCCCGTCAGAAATCCCGTCACTCGGGTAACATACAGGTGTCCGAAAAGCGCTCTTTTCTTACGACGAAACTCTCCCTACGCAAAGTCTCTAGCACACTACGGCTCTGAAATCGTTATTAAATCGCAGGCTCGGTGACGAAAGTTAGTGAGATCGCTAAACGAAGTTCTCCAATACGAATGCCTATTTGAGAAAAAAACGGAAATATTTAAATGTCTGTCATCGACAAAATATAAATGCCGACGAATATAAGTTCCATACTCTCTTCTTCGAAGCTCTCTACATCGAATGCTGACCATCCGCCGAGCGCTCCCGAAAAATCAGAATTGAGTGAAAATGTATTCAAGCGTTACTCTCCCTGAACCGATGCGACCCATTACCGACGTCGCAAGGTAATGCCACTCGCCGAGAGATGGCGCTGATTTACATTGCAATTACACATGTAATTGAGCGCCATCTCTCGGCGAGTGGCATTACCTTGCGACGTCGGTAATGGGTCGCATCGGTTCAGGGAAAGTAACACTTGAATACCTTTTCACTCAATTCTGATTTTTCGGGAGAGCTCGGCGGATGGTCAGCATTCGATGTAGAGAGCTTCGAAGAAGAGAGTATGGAGCTTATATTCGTCGGCATTTATATTTTGTCGATAACAGGCATTAAAATATTTACGTTTTTTTCTCAAATAGGCATTCGTATTGGAGAACTTCGTTTAGCGATCTCACTAACTTTCGTCACCGAGTCTGCGATTTAATAACGATTTCAGAGCCGTAGTGTGCTAGAGACTTTGCGTAGGGAGAGTTTCGTCGTAAGAGAAGAGCGCTTTTCGGACACCTGTATGTTACCCCGTCACTCACAATTACCGCCAAAAGTCTTGCGGTTAATTGTAGACCGGTGTAAATCCGGCGCCCTATAGCGATAGTGCATTGTGCTGAAGAACGGGTAGAGATTCGTTAGTTTTTGCAGAGGACGGAGTATCCTAGTGCAATATCATGGTATTGTATAGGCCCGTTTTCGCGCGAAGCACTGAGGGAGGCAACTATATAGATTTTGAATGTTACCGGCATGATTTGCGATCCCGATATAGTTACGAGATGATTTGAGTGAGAGAGGGCTATCGGGTAAGGAATTTTGGGAGACGTGAAGAATTATAATGTCGAGCTTTCGATGATTATTGAAAATAATCAGTCTCGCTCGAGACAAGGCCGAGGTGCCTCGAGTTGTAAATACGCTCCCGTGTTGACGGTTTTTCTGCCGATCACGCTCCCGTCTATTGTTCAGCTCTCGCGCTCGGCGTGTGTAGGGTAGTACGTACGCTACAAGTTCGCGATCGCTGTGAATTTTATTCTTGAAATAAAATCAGTGTTCTCGTGATTTATGTAATGCAGTTTAGTACATTGTTCTCGATTATCGTCCTTTGGATTTCAGTTCTCGCTCCTCGATTTATCGGGAATAATTCTGGTGAGTCGTTTCTGTGTAATAAATTATTTTAATCGATCGCGTCGATTAAAAATCTCGTGTGGCTGAGTATACGGTCAATTAACGATATTCTTCGCGGTACATACGCATTGCTATGCCACGCGTGGTTACCGTTTGTTGCCGTTGCGTCTTGATTGTTCTCGCGCGTTATTGAATGCACCCAAATTATTTATATTCGTTCCCGAATTTATAGTAATTTGTATAAGCTACCGTGATTTGATTTTTCGTCAAGAACGCTTTATACTGAGCCATACCTCGACCCTCTCTACCACAACCTAGTAGTCTGATCAGCCGTACATTTCCGCAACCGTTCGTTCTTGCAAGCGTATCCAGTTGCGTTTGTTAATTTTACGCCACCCCAAAAATGAACTAAGCTACAGCTTCCTTTGTTGGTGTTTTCGATCATTAGTTTTGCTCCGGACTTTCTATTTTATTGGAATCGCGCCTGATTAACTCGATTCCTCGGCTATACCCGTTAATACCGGTGAATCAAAAATTAGCTGGCGCCCACCGGGTTTGCGGATGCGCGAACGAAGGTGGTTTCCGTTTAGTTTATTGTTACCGATTCTGCTCACGTAAAATACGTCACAATATTTATATCTCTCTATATTGTAAAAAGATCTCGCCGCCGCCGTGTCGGATAGTGCCTCATGGGCCCCTGGGTCTGGATTATTCTAAGTCCCTCAAGGGCTCCCGAGCCTGGATTATTGTAAGTCCCGCATGGGCCCTCAAACCTGAACTATTCTCAGACCCACAATGGCTCCCGAGCCTGGATTATTCTAAGTCCCTCAAGGGCCCTCGAGCCTGGATTATTCTAAGTCCCTCAAGGGCCCTCGAGCCTGGATTATTCTAAGTCCCTCAAGGGCCCTCGAGCCTGGATTATTCTAAGTCCCTCATGGACACCCCTGATTACCTACAATTTCCTGTTTGACACACCCAAGCCGAAATTTACGTCCCCCAAGAGCTCCCGAAGCCTGGATTTTTCTAAATTCCGCAAGGGCTTATATATAATGCATTCCATGGCAAGTGGAACATTCTTACCCGAATTTCGCGAAATCCCTCAATGGCCCGCAAGCCCAAATATTCCAAGTCCTTTAGGAGACCTATAAATAAACGGCGATGACAGCGCGCGCGGCGCGCAAACCCCTATTAAAAATTTTTTAAATAAATTAAAATTAAAAAATAAACCATGAAATTTAAAAAAAATCTAAATAAAAAAAATTAAAGTTAAATAAAAATAATTCAAAATTTAAAAAATGTTGAAGAGGCGTTTTCCGTGTCATAGACGAGGGGTTCACATGGGATAGAGGAGAGGTTCGAGAGGGATCGGGGAGAGGTACCCGTGGGATAGAGGACAGGTTCCCGAGGTATATCCAGTTGGCCTTGGAATTTTGAGTGAGTGGTATCAAGTTGGCGATGGAATTGTAAAAAATAGATTCAAAATATTTGACCGAGGTTTTGCAGTTTGCAAAGGAACCGAGGTTACTTTGTAATGGTAACGTAAAGTAAAACTTCGATAAAAGACTTCGAATATTAAATCGGATATTAAAAATGAACACACCGTATATCTAATTCATAGTGGTGTAGACACGATAATATTTTGTAGTGTGTGTTTAAAGATTCTGAGTTCGGAAGGGGGGGTTCAATTCTGAGTTCAATCGTGGTTTTGCAAACCGCAAAACCTCAATTGAATATTTCGAATCTATTTTTTACAATTCCATCACCAACATGATACTACTCGTGTGAAATTCCTCTATCCCTCAGACTTCGAAAAATCCGAGCTTCGGGGGCCCTTAGAGACTTCAAAAAATTTGGACCACGTAGAGCATACATAGGGAAGGACTTGACATGGAATGCCCTATAGGCCTATATATATATATATATATATATATCTCTCTATATTATAAAAAGATCTCGCCGCCGCCGCCGCCGCCGCCGCCGCCGTGTCAAGAATCGAGGGACTTAGAATAATTCGGGCTCAGGGCTTGGCGGAAGGGGGGGGGGGGGGAGGGGGGGTACCCTGCGGGGGGCACCCTTCGGCGCGCGAGCCACAATAAAATCCTAGTATATATATATACTAGGATATTATCGTGGCTCGCGCGCTGCGCGCGCTCGCAATCGCCCCCTACCCAAGGGTGCCACCTCCGAAGGGTGCCCCCCCCCGAAGGGTGTCCCCTCCCCCCCCCCCCCCTTCCGCCAAGCCCTGAGCCCGAATTATTCTAAGTCCCTCGATTCTTGACACGGCGGGGGCGGCGGCGGCGCCGCCGCCGCCGCCGCCGCCGCCGCCGTGTGGTTTTACCTATATATATATAGGTAAAACCACACGGCCACCGCCACCGTATGGTTTTACCTATATATATATATATATAGGTAAAACCATACATGGGGGGACTTGTCATACAATGCCCTACACTACAATGTCATACGCCTATATCCATAAGTATCTCTCCATTTATAATAAAATCGTCCTTTGTTTTTCCTTCCGAACGTCTTTTGTTTTACCTTACGATTGTATTTTTTTCCCATTCCATATCGTCCTTTGTTTCCCCTCCAGATCGTCTTTTGTTTCACGTCCCGATTGCCTTTTGTTTTTTCTCATGATCATATTTTGTTTCACTTGACAATTGCTTTTGGTTTCCCTCCTGATCGTCTTTTGTTTTACGTCCTGACTGCCTTTTGTTTTTTCTCCTGATCGTGGAGTTAACCACTCCGTGTGGTTAGTCCCTCCCGATCATCCTTTGTTTCCCCTTCATATCGTCTTCCGTGTTTCCTACCGACCGTCTTTTGTTTTACCTTACGATTGTATTTTGTTTCCCTTCCATATCGTTCTTTGTTTTCCCTCCAGATTGTCATTTGTTTTTACGGCCAATCGTCTTTTGTTTCCCTTCTATATCGTACTTTGTTTCCCCACCACATCGTCTTCTGTTTCCCCTCCTGATCGTATTTTGTTTCCCTTCCATATCGTACTTTGTTTCCCCACCAGTTCGTCTTTTGTTTCCCCACCAGATCGTCTTCTGTTTCCCCTCCTGATCGTATTTTGTTTCACTTCCCAATTGCCTTTTGGTTTCCCTCCTGATCGTCTTTTGTTTTACCTCCCGATTGCCTCTATCCCGCGGGAACCCTTCCTCTATCCCACGGGAACCCCTCCTCTATCCTTCGGGAACCCCACCTCTATCCGTCGGGTATCCCTCTACTATCCCTCGGGAACCCCACCTCTATCCCTCGGAACCCCCTCCACTTTCCCTCGGGTACCTATCCTCTATCCGACAGGAACCCCTCCGCTATCCCACGGGAACCCTTCCTCTATCCATCGGGAACCCCTCCACTATCCCTCGGGAACCCCTCCACTATCCCTCGTCAACCTCTCCACTATCCCTCGGGAAACCCTCCACTGTCCCACGGGAAACCCTCCTCTATCCCTCGGGCACGCCTCTATTAACCCTCAGGAACCCTTCCTCTATCCCTCGGGAACCCTTCCTCTATCCCTCGGAAACCCCTCCACTATCCATCGGGAACACCTCCCCTATCCCTTGGGAACCCCCCTCTACCCGAGCCCTAGGGTCGGTACTTAGACGGGTGACCGCTCCTAGCTCAAATTATTCTTAGTCCATCGATTCTTGACACGGCGGCGGCGGCGAAATCTTTTTATAATAAAGAGATTCCCCCGTAAGAGTCAACCCCCCAAAGCGTGAGCCCCCGAAAGCGTCAGCCCTCGAAGCGTCAGCCCCCGAAAGTGTCAGCCCTCCAAACATCAGAGCGTCAGTTTCCGGAGGGATATCTTTCAGTAAGGGAATAATTTGTCATACCTATTGCAGAATACGTATCGGAAATATAAAAAAATCAAATTATACAGTGCCTATACTGTTGTCTGTAAAGGGTACCTTTATAGGTAACGAAGAGGCTCAATATGGGTAACCCTAGTGAGTGTTCCACATTTGAGCCTGATTAGGCCCCGAAGTGGACATTTTTTACTATATATTTTGTCGTGGCAGCCTCTGTTGAGCCTAGTAGGGTTCTAGAATGGGTTCCCTATTGTGGATGCCACGTTTATACCTAAGAAGGCCCCTTATTTAATCGCGGCTGCCCGAACTAATTTCCGCACGGGCGAGTATCACGGTTCTTTGACCACCGAGTATTGCGAAAGTCAATAAATAATTAACGAACCAGAAGCTCAGAATAGATTGGTTCAAATAAGCTATTCTATTAAATGTTTAAAATCTAAATACATTCTGACACCCGATCCGAGACACGCATTTTATTTTAACAAAGAAACCTCAATTTAAAATTAATGACTAAACAAATAGTTCAGCCCGTACCCCTGACTAATTAGCCGAAGCTAAGGTACAAAACGGGGCGATTCAAAGTTACGTTAGACGTAACACCATCACGCTATAATTCGAATTCTAAAACGCGAAGTTTATAAATTAAATCGGAAAACGAAGATTCCAAGAACCTAATCTACAAAATTCCAAAAGTTCTATCTGCGCAATTCACAACTGTACCCCAGTAACTTCACGCCAGTATCAAACGTGATGAGCAAGTCACATTCTCCGAATACGCCCGTAGCAACTTCTTGGAATTGTTTCCACATAAAGGAACTGAGCATGAACCTTTATCCAACACCGATGCTGTAATAAATCTTAACAATTCAGAAGCTTTGAAGATATCTGAGCTTATTTTCTTACACCAGAAAACCTCTATACCAGTCAAGAAGACAAACTGTTCTCATCATAATCATTACGAGAGTTGAATTAGATAGAATCATGAGAATAAAAGACTATTTTATAAAAATAACATCCAAATAGTGCAAAATGGCAACGAGACAAATTCATGAAACGTTTCAATATATTTAAAAACGGGGAAAAGTCAGGGAAAAATAAAATTGGTCAGGGTACCTGGGAAAAGTCAGGGAATCTCACAATTGGTCAAGGACAAAATAAATTGGCGCCAAATCTCCCGCAAGAAAATGAAAAGTACATATAAGGAAAGCTTGAAAAAGAAAATTAGAAAAATGATGTACAAAAAAACAGAAATAAACCTTAATACTATAATTACAATTTTAATATTATTTGTCAATTGAACCTGATTGACAATACCTGATGCGGATTTTTTTAACACGATTCTGATCGTTATCGAAGCCCTTCAGAAAAATGTTTTTAAAATGTTATATATTATTATAATAAGTATTATATATCACACGAATTATTATAATAGTGTTTAATATAATATAAAGATTTATGACTCCAAAGATCGTTTACGTAATTTAAGGTTACAAAATAGATACAGAAAAAATATGTTCATTGTTGATCGGAAAAATAAATCATTTATCGAAAACATGCACTTGTTTTGGATACATTTACATTGGCATCATCAATTTAAAAAAATAGAAATCGTTGAAATTTTGGTCAGGCGAAAGTCAGGGAATTTGTTTCGACGAAAAAAACGGCCACCATGTTATCTTTATTATCTCTAAGCATTGATCATGCAAATAAACTGAATTAACGATAATGTCGATATGTATAAGCTTAATACCACTTGAAATGAAACGAATAATAACTTGGCGGCTATTTGAATTTGTTCAGCGTTATCGACAACAATGTCATTTTTATTAATCGGACAGTACTATTTATTATCTTTTATACGCGGTAAATTGATCTATTCGATAAATGTTAAGGCAAATGAAAAAATGTAATTAATAAATCTCAGAAATTCAGTAACACGTTGTTTTGCACTTTATAAATTAATTCAATACCCGTGATTTTTACTAGTTGTTTTCTGTGACCTCGACCCGGAGTATACACTACTATAAGGATAGGGGATAGCGAAAGAGGCAGCGCTTTGTACGAATCCCCCACGGGATTATGCCAAGCTCTGCAGCTCGCATATACACCTATATGAACATATATTCAGTACATCCACGTAAAAGTGTGTGAGTGAACGTGTATTAGCCGTCTCCAGCGGTATGCACATGGATTCTCAAGTATGCAGTTATGTACACAGCCGCAAGGCATTTTCTCGTGCCGGTATATGATTATTGTGTTTGTTGCAGAAACTTTTCATCTATAATTCTACTACTAACTACGAGAATGTAGTTAGTAATAGAATCCGTCGCATTATCTTGATGGCGACGAGACTTCTGAGTTCCGATTTGGTTGCTGATAATCTGATAATCACAAGTAATTGTAAAACAGGAGTATCATCAATATTAATTTGCAGTAGTGCAGTTGAGAAATAAGCTTTTAAAATTTTACTATACTACTATCTACTAATTTACTATACTACATCGAGTAATGATTATTAGATTTTTCTCTCTGTGTACACTCGAGTTCCCGTAGCAATACATTGCTCTCGATTCGCGTGTAGTCTTTTTGCGCTTTTCCCCGGCTCCCATTAGTTAGTCCATTCAAAGGGTTACAGAAAGGTCTGAACGTCAGAACTGTTCCTGCTGCTATCTCTACTTAATTGATCACCCTGTAGTTTGAGCTGAGTGGAACGTCTAAAATATTCTCGACGCTATCACTACATTTTCTATCACCAGATAATTTCATCTTCCGGGAATACGTGCAACGTTGCAACCCGAGATTTTGGAGGGCACATATCCGTCATGAAACTTCATATCGTACGTACGTGCGAAGAATTGAAGTTACGATGTGAAGTCAACATTCAGTAGGTAATCTTACAAAAATAATTCTCTTTAAGACTGCAAGATTCTCGTGGGAGCCAAAAATGTATTTATGTTTTGACATCACCATTTTCATTATCTCGGTATACAACAAAAAAATTATTTTGAAAGAAGACCGAGGTTAGACTTTTTCACAATTACTTTACAAACTAATTTTGGCTAGTTCTATGGGTATCAAAAATAATCTAAAAAACTTTAGAAAGTTCTTGTTGATAGATGACGTGTATCTGTATAAATCCTAGTATTAAAATGGTATTATTTTTTGCATACAATGATGGTAAATATTTACTGATTTTCTTAAAAATGAAACGCATGAAATAGTAAAGGTCGATTCTCGTCGACAAAAAACCGCTAAAGATAAAAATGCTTTGGTACACCCGGTGTTTTTGCAAAGAATACCATCCGAAGTGATCTGTACGCAAAATGCAAAGAACAAACCCACACTTAACCGAAGAAAGTCGCCTTCCAGAAGCACGTACTACGAAAGGAATGTTGGAAGCCTTGCTCACAGAGTCAATATAGGTATAACACGATCTCACCACTGTGCCTCCGGTGGGTGAACCACCGTCATACATATTCGAGCAGGATGGTTATTCCCGACGAGTGCTGAAGGGATAGGTTCGTCACGCGGCTGAACTAGAATCGAAAAGTTACCCTTCTCTGTACGCAAAAAAATCGTAAATCTGTTGATACGCGGACGTTATTCCGACACAAAAAAAAACCGTGGTGCAATCAATTTTACGCAGTTATGACTCTCGACATTCCCGTTTGATCAAACAGAGTCTGCGAGGGCTCAACCGAATCAGTGAGATTTGCATATCTATACTTTCACAGGAAAAAAAACAGGGCAGTATTAAAATAGTTATTTCTATACTGCTTACGTAAAAAACTTGGCTGTTTGTTCCTCTATTCGGTATGTAAAAAAACCAACGCACGCGCAGATCCCAATATTCACAGCTTTTGTGCGTTAGTGCAAAAACGTATTTTCCCACGCACAGGTAAGACGCACCATAAGTCGGTGTTTGACGCAAGCGTACAGAATAATTTGTGTATGGCACGTGCGCAATAGGGTCTTTTTGACTCGAGTGAAATCCCGCTCGATATCGGTGCGTGCATCATTTCACACACGGAATAGTATATTGTGCAACACGGCTCGAAAATTGACAATTGCGACGAGTGTGAGGTTTGCTGTCCGAGCGAAGCGAGGGCTGCAATCACACGAGTCGCAATCACCAATTCGACCCTCGTTGCACATCATACTTTTCGTAAAGAGTGCATGAATCTGCGGCACTTGCAATGGCAGTTGCGCGAGACGAACACTGAAAAGTGAGGTTATGTCTCTAGGGACGAAAACGTCGAAAGTAAAATTCCAAGGGACGAAAGTGAACGAAATGCGAACTGCGCATGTGCGACTCTGTCATATCACCACGGGTTCACATCTGTCATGCTATGAGCAACTTTCAGCTCGCAAGATTGCCATGGAAAGTGCCGCGATTCATGCACGAGTGACGAAAAGAAATGTTTGGTTGTGGCAACTTCGTTTTCGATTTGCTGTACACGATGTCTAAAAAATTAATTGCCTCAACCATATCGAATAGTAACCTCAATTATTCACGATTAGTTCTCGCAAGATTAGTTAGGTTAACTAATCCAATCGTTGGGACTACCACTCGAATAGTTGGGACTACCATTCGAATCGTCGGTATTATCATTCGAATCATCAGTATTACCATTCGAATCGTTGGTATTACCATTTGAGTTGTAACATAAATAGAATAATCTATTGGTTGTGTCAACTCATTTCTTAGTTATGGCAACTAATCTTTTTTCCGTGCACTCATCCCTAATTTCCTATTTACGCCCTTGCAATACAGTCAACTATTGTGTGACAATATCAAAGTGACGGCGGATCAGTGTTTCGCATAATGCCGCTAGATGGCAAATATGGCCAAACCGTGTCTCGCAAGCGAATTGAAGCCATTAAATAAAACTGCGAAGGTATTTTGGATTCGATTGCTTAGTGTTAGTCATCGTAATCCTTGGATGCCCGAAAAGGAAAAAGCTGGCAGATTGTCTTTTTCTCTCAACTCGGAATTTGGGATCTCGAAGAATTAACAAAACTAAAACATGATTATCCATGGTAGGTTCCGCCGACAGACCAAGGCACACACAAATTTGAAGTATTTGGTAATAGCACGACGTGCCAACAACTTGTCTATCTGGGTATATTTACTGAACTCATAAAAAGTGGTTGTACCAACTAATTTTTCGTCTGTAGTACAGGAAAAATGGATGTTTGCTCCCATATATAGCATGCGATTCTTCTTTCCAATTCTGTTGAAAAATAATCGCATTTCTTGCTTGGAACAAGAATGCAAAAATTCCTTATATTCAACCAATGACAAGTACGTGTGTGAAGTAAGGTTTTAATTATTCTCACCGGGCAGAAAGAAGCCGTTTTCCTCCTTAGGGAGTACTAAAACTGCATTGTGCAAGCGTACAAGTCAGAGGTCGAAAATTAACGATTTCGCGCCTAAAATAAGGTTCGTCGAGCGAAATCGGGAAAAAACATGTTTATGCCGTGGAAAGTCATAAGTGACTTTTTTATTCTCAAATCTCTAGGCGCCTCGTTTTATCAGAATCAACAGCGACAGAATCGGGTATAATTACAACACTGTCGACAACGTGTGTCACATGTCTCACTCCGACCCTCACGCTATTGCTCAGCGAGGGTCCCAGAGCCGAGGTGATAACACTAGTTATGTTTTTTGTCCTCAAGGGACCTTGGTATAATCGGACAATTCTGATAAAAATAGCTTTCCATAATTTTCTCGGCGATAGTTTATGTATATGGAGGTCGACTAATTCTGACATGCCCATAACTTGAATAATGCCAGTCTCCTCCGTTGAAGAAGTAAAGAACTAGCCAATATAAAATGAGTGGCTAATTCTAATAAAAACAGGTTTCTATTATTTTCACGATGAAAGTTGATCTGCACGGAGAAAAATTGTTAAATGACACAAGCAACGACCATAGTTAAATATGCTCCATAAAGTAAAATAAACTATCTGGTTGAATCATCGATGAATTAGTAGGCCGAACTAACCAGTTGTCGGACTAACCAATTTGTAGGTTACCTTACCTACATCAATTTTATGAATTATATTTAACCATGTTCGGTAGTTATGGCACCTAGAATAACTTTTTCCGTATGGTACATAATAACCTGAAGGCATGCAACCCAGGATAATTCTATACAGTAATAGAACATCGTCTATGAATGTACAAAGTGGAGTATCGTCGAATCAAAATGACCGGAAAGTGTTGTAGTATTGGACGGAGCGATTGTAATTTCCGGTTTGTATTACGGTGGGCAGTCATATATCGAACGTCGACTAGATGCAGCACACAATAGCAGTATGATAAAAATGATATTTCGATTTGTCATGCAACAATTGTCAATAAACAATATGGGTTATTAGTAATCAGATCGTGGATTTTTTTATTCATTAGTAATGATATATTCTGGACTATGCACAGCTCATTACTAAAATTCGGGCATGTGTCTTCGAGCGGATGTTAATATCATTTACTTTATTAGCGCATTCGTCAGTCCAGATTTATCTGCAACCAAATATTACTGCGATATCCACATCTCCAGGTCGTATTTGATAGTAAAATACGCATTAATTAAAATTCAATGATACTTACACAATATCATCGCTTGGCATTTTGTGAGTCACCAACAATATAGTTTTTTGGTAATTTTTATATACATTAGGATGTAGATTTATTGAATTTTCAACTTCAATTCCTTTTAATATTCCCAATTAATGAAAAAAGTGAATTCAAAAGTACTATTTATTATTATGATTATGGATGTTAGCAATCTTTTACAATTAATCCTTGTGATTCCCCTAGCAATCTCAATCACCGCTGGTTTCCCGTAAAAGAACCCGGGTGGTTTTTTGCAATAAAAAATCTTGAAATCGGTCGTAACGACTGTAAAAACGACTACTAACAAAAAAAAATTCGTTCGATTTTTCGGTGGTCGATGCATCTAAACGACTGTGAAAACAGCTGTTCATAAAATTTATATCCGGTCGTTTTTCGGTAAACGTTGTTGTTTGACAGTCCTTATGCCCAATTTGAGGTTTTATTTTAGTAAAAAAACACCCAGTGATTTTTACGGTAAATCAGCCAAAAACCACAGTTGCCAAGATAGCTAGGGTCGAATCAACAAGTATTTTGCATTTTATTATTGTTATTGTTAGCAGAAGAGAATAACAGACATACTTATCGTGCACATTCATATTCTTATGAACTACAAATATTCAACCTGCATAATCAACTACTGGACTTTCAGAACGCATGGATTTCAGCAGAAATCAACTGCAGCCTCTAAAGGTAAAGTGGCAGTTCTATTTTACCACGCTGACCTATTTAATCTTGTAAAATAAAATAAATTCATGACAATTTTTTGGGGCTTCAGATGGACGACCAAAATCTAACAGAATATTGATTCAACAAGTAAATGACCAATTGTTATTGACAGCGAATTACGATTATCCCATCCTATTCATATGATATTTTTAAATCGATTACTAACGTCTCAAGCATCTTCTATCTTCACCAAATAAAGTTTACATTTATTAATTGATATGATTGAAATGAATCCATTAACTTAAGAAACGAATTGATTCCATTATCTTAAGGCGCAGTGCCAGGTTCACTCAATTTGGGCTCGGGGGATAACAAAAACCGTAATAATTCTATACATTTAATGATTGCTGAAAGTCTTTCTTTTAATTTTTTTTTACTGTTTATTTTACTGCTTTGTTGCCTATTGTGGCACATTGCCTTAATATCAGTGGAGTTAACGCTTACAAGCTTCCTACCGACTGAGTTTGGAGAGGTTCCTATGTGTGACGAGTTTCTTAACGAACGTACAGAACTCTATACAGATAAAAAGAATACTTATGATATGCCAGCTGCTCACCTGATGAGTCCCCATTCTTGGCAAGGTGGCAAACGAAAGAAAATAAACCGGGCTTTCCCTGTAATAAGTACCACTTAAGATCTCCAATGTGTCAGTATTCTAGCTGTGAAAGCCTATTACCATCGTCTAAAAAGATTCAGTGGGATTTTACCATTTCTACCAGACGAAATGATTGCTAAAAAAAAATTATGTATTCTAATAGTGGGAATGTGTATAGTGGCTGTTTGCGAAGCTAATTATTATAGTGATTATTTAAGTAGTCACTACAACGATGTCGCAAAAAAAATATCATCATATGTACGGTAAGGATAATTTTCAGTGGATTTGCAAAAATCCGTTACCGCCCACCGGGTTGACAATTAGTATATGTTTGAGGATAGTTCATCGACCTATTAATTCTTCGATCATTCCATTGAGACAGTAGTTATGGAATATATGTGTGTATATATCTATTTTTTTTATTGATACTAGCCCCTTTTCGGGTCTGTAAGGATCCCCCCCCCCCTAACTTATTCTTATTCCAGTTTCCCTTCCTACCAATTTTTTCCCCTAACTTCTGTTTTTTGCGGTCGCAGCCGACTTAACTACACTGTACCACATTCGCCCCGGATACGGGGAAACTGCGGAAAACCGGTGTCGGTACAGTACGACCCCTTACATTTTTCTGATTCTGCTTCTGATATCGAATTTTGGCCTTCACTATCGCTCATATATTCTACCGCAGAAAATACCGTTTACAAGCCTTTTTACCATGATTTTGAAACAAGGATGCAAAGCAGAACCTTGCACATTGCTTCCTCATTATATTTCGCTTTTTACAAAGCAACCTCTAAGAGAAAGTACGGTAATTGATTTTGGCTTCCTCATAGAGGAAGCTTTGTAAAAAGCTAAATATAATGAGGAAGCAATGTGCAAGGTTCTGCTTTGCATCCTTGTTTTAAATAAATAAATAAGCGCACACTCCCGCTTTGTAAAAATATAATAAAGACGAACGGTCCGGAAGCTCTCTCGAATACTCTATCTTCTCTGTTTTTTTTTTTTTTTTAGAACACGATAGAAATCGGGGTGTTCCGAAATTTCATTGGGAAGCAAGGATATGGATAGTTTATACGACATAAATCGCTACTTTTCGCAATATAGACTGTGCAACTTCGCTATGAAAATATGGTACCGTTCAACATTTTTGGGCTATATCTGACGTATTTTTCTGTTAATCATGAATTTGCTACTCATTCAACTCCCAGCTTGATATTTGGTACCAAAATTCGCATCGCAGAAAAAAAATTTTAAAATTCAAAAAATCAAAATCTCATAAAATTTTAACGTTTTAACCGATCTTAACCAAATTTAATAGGGATCACCAGTGTATGAAAGCTCACCTACATATCAATTTTGAGCTTAATATCTCGAAAATTAAAAGAGTTATCGCGTTAACAGACATTTTTGAAAAAATTCAAAACCGCGTAAAAATTTAACTATTATGGGGAATTTAACAAAAATTGGTATGAACGATGAGGATTGACCCCTCTATCTATGGTGTAAATTTTAGCTCTATATATCGAGGCGTTCCCGAGTTATAAAGGTTTACATTTTTTGACCGTGTAACGTACACACACACACACACACACACACACACACACACACACACACACACACACACACACACACACACGCACGCACGCACGCACGCACGCACGCACGCACGCACGCACGCACGCACGCACGCACGCACGCACGCACGCACGCACGCACGCACGCACGCACGCACGCACGCACGCACGCACGCACGCACGCACGCACGCACGCACGCACGCACGCACGCACGCACGCACGCACGCACGCACGCACGCACGCACGCACGCACGCACGCACGCACGCACGCACGCACGCACGCACGCACGCACGCACGCACGCACGCACGCACGCACGCACGCACGCACGCACGCACGCACGCACGCACGCACGCACGCACGCACGCACGCACGCACGCACGCACGCACGCACGCACGCACGCACGCACGCACGCACGCACGCACGCACGCACGCACGCACGCACGCACGCACGCACGCACGCACGCACGCACGCACACACAGACATTTTTTCTAAATCACTTTTCTCGGCGTTTTGGACCATTCTGAGTGTACTGACATCAAAATCGCGAAAAAAAAATTTTCACAAAAACAAAGCTTCCTCTATGAGGAAGCAAAAATGACTTTTTTCCATTTCTGATTCCAGAATTTACAGATCCGACGTCCGGTCGGAAAATCCAACGTAATTTTTTTTTCTTTAAGATATCTAATTTTGGCCTTCACTAACGTTTTGAAGTCGCATGTTTTACCCCAGAAAAAACCCGTTACACAAGCCTTTTTACCATGATTTTAAAAAAGTGACTTCTTTCCGTTTCTGATTCCAGAATTTACAGATCCGACTGCCGGTCGGAAAATCCAATGTATTTTTTTTTTTTTTTAAGATATCTAATTTTGGCTGTCACTATCGTTTTCAAGTCGTATGGTCTACCCCAGAAAATACCCGTTTCACAAGCCTTTTTATCATGATTTTAAAAAAAGTGACTTTTTTCCGTTTTTGATTTCAGAATTTACGGATCGGACTTCCAGTCGGATAATTCAACTTAATTTTTTTTTTCTTTAAGATATCGAATTTTGGACTTCTCTATCGTTTTCAAGTCACATATTCTACCCGTCATTTTACCATAATTTAAAAAAAAAGTTAATTTTTTTCCGATTCTGATTCCAGAATTCTCTCCCTCTTCCATCCTACAGGACACCCCCCCCCCCCCCCCCCCTCTGGATCCCTCGGGACCGCCCCCCCCCCCCCCTGTCCCGCGGGAAGTCCTCCTATATCCCTCGGGAACAGCTCCTCTATAGGTCCTCAACAGGTGGATTTACGTCCCTCGATTCTCGACGAAATGTTTTTATAATATAAAGATATTGTAATTAAAATAGATATTTTAAACATCAGCAGCAATGATGACCGTAACGCAGATACGAGTTCATGTTACAAAGAACTACGCGAATGTTGGTCAAGGACGAATACTGACATTTCGGATGATGCGATGTCACGAAGAATCGTAAACATACTGTTATCCAGGGCTAAAGTTAGGGTTAGTATTAACTAAAATATATTCACAATACACTATCTCAATGTTATATCTTATTACCATAGTATTCTAGACAACAGCCGTTATATCTTTCTAACATTCATTTTGTATTATGCATCTATATATAATTTTTAAAATGTACATTTTGGTTGGTTGATAAATTAAATGAAGTAATCAACCAAACGCACTTGATGAATTATTGACTTGGACAAGTGTTTAAGAAATAATATATGACGATAATGATGATATATTTTCTAGCAAGAAGGATCGATACTCAGAAGATACATAATAATGGAAACTTCAGAATCTGAGCTACAAGCACTTACAAAATTTGGAGTCGGAGAATTGAAACTCAGAGAAATCGATCCAATTCTAAGTAATGCAATAAAAACTCCCGATTCCGATGGATTGAAAGATTATGTATTCATGATGTATACGTGGATTACTATGTCAGTAAATTACCTGGTCAATCATGTGAGTACTTACACAGACTTACTTCAATCTTTTTATATATTCTTAAAATCCACTTTACTTCTTATAACAATTGCAAAATGCATCATATTTTTATTCAATTGCAGAAAGGTACTGTGGTCAGTATCATCGTTCTCATCGCTTTAGGCAATACTTTATATACCATAAGATGGGACTTTTGGAATATTTTGTTTGCTAGTATTCAAGTCTTATTGTCCACAAGTTTTTTAATAGCATGGTATAAAGTGTCACAGGTATGAATTGAACTTATAAATCTATTCAATTTCAAAGGTCGGATAAGTTGGTAATTAAAAATTTTCTTTGTGTCCTAAAGAATGATAGAATAAATATATCTGAAGACCCGAATGTGCCGATTCAATGCCTACCTCATAAGATGCATTGGATGGATAAAGCATTGGCATGGTTTTACCGTGAGTGTAATAATAATCTAGGCTTAATCGGTTGAACGATCTGGTCATCTTAAATCTCGTTGATTTTCTTCTGATTTTTCCTTCGTCACGAAATAATACAATTCTAAAATTTTTGTTATCCATAAGACGAATAGTTATTTTGATTGTAGATTATGATTGTGATAAGCACTACGCGGATCTAAAATGGCGTTCCTTACACGAAGTTCGACCGGAAGATGCGTATGAAGATGAGCTTATTCAAATGTTGGTTTTGAGTGGTCAATTTCTCAGGTGGATTCCTCATTTCATGACTGGTAACTTTTCTGATAGTAAATTGCATTACAATGATGTATGATATATAAGAAATTGTCTCTTTACGGTTAAATCGTAAGCATAAAAAGTTGAACTCTTTTTATATTATATTACTAGGATTTTATTGTGGCTCGCGCGCTGCGCGCGCTCGCAATCGCCCCCCACCCAAGGGTGCTCCTCCCCTCCCCAAAGGTTCCCGCAGCCTTGGGGGACCTATGTTTTTGGAAAAGGACTTAGAATAATTCGCGGTCGGGGCTTGGCGTAAAGGGGTGGGGCTAGCCCCAAGCCTTTAGCCCCACCCCCTTCCGCCAAGCCCTGAGCCCGAATTATTCTAAGTCCCTCGATTCTTGACACGGCGGCGACGGCGGCGGCGGCGAGATCTTTTTATAATATAGAGAGATATTTATATTATATTATATATTATATTGTTCACGCTGAATTTGTTACAGATCGATTGCCGCAGATATTACCATATATTATCACACTCTTGGTTTTCGGCTATGGAACTCTGTGTTTTTATGAATTCTTCAATTTACTTTATGGATTTTGGAAAGAGCGTAGAAAAATATACTCAGCAATGAAAAACGTACGAACAGTAATGCTTTCGAAAACTTTTTTATCGATGGAAATTTCATGTATGCGCGTATATGTGAATCGTTTGATAAAGGTTTTGTCTGTTCAATTGCAGAACATCTTGAAACTTCTAAGAAACTTACAAACTGAGGTACGTGCGACGACAACGGCAGCATCCAAAATATTGAATTTCCCTCTTGGAAAGAATAATACCAAAAGTGGCCATGGAGATCGACTATCAGACAAGAACATATATTATAGAATATCCTGCGGAATAGGAACCAGTGTGATAATAAAAACGAATGCACGAGAAAAAAGTCTTGAAAAAAGTGAATTGGAATCGAAGATAAGTAGTATTTTAGGAAAGAGTATGGAAGTTGAAGACATTTTGGGGAGAATTGCGTTGGAAGAAAGGGAACAGATAACCGTTGCAATGAAACGAAAAGAAGATAAGAATGAATTAATTGCGAGATGCCATGAGTTGAGAGATAACGGACTTTTTGTGGAAGAGGACGTTATTTTGATCGACAAAATAGCAATGTGGAATATACTTGGATTGACAAATGACGAAAGGTTTAAAAAAGAAGGCAGAATAATTTGTATAAATGGACAATATTGGATCTGGGACGACAAAACGAGGAATTGGTTACGAAGCAAAGTCGTACAAGAATCTGTAAATATTAAGGACAATGTTAAAGAAGAGAAATCGTAAAAGAAAAAGTATTATACGGGAAGATAATAGTAACAATTAAAGGCTGATGTTCGCTATACAATATTACTGTATTCGAACAGTAATGATCATAACATATGCAAGTATTAATATATTTTTAAAGAACATTTTTTATCGCGCAAATGCAATTATGAAAGGTATTATGGCAAACTGTATAAGTATAAGTAATATTTGTACTACTACTAATACAGTAATTAATAATAATTACTGTATAAGTAATAAAAATGAAATGTACTTTTCCATTAATGTTTGTGGTGCAAGGAAAATAAATACTCTTGAAATTTTACTTATCTACATTGTTAAAAATATTTGCAACATCATATTACCTGGAATTTTAATCATCAGAAAATGAGTGTTGAAGAATTACAAATTTTTATATTAAATTTCCAAATGTTGATAGGATTTGTAGTTTAGCACATCACGTTAAGGTGATGTGTTACATATCGTCTGTCTCTCTCAGATCGCCATAAGTGCGAGTGACATAGCCGAATCTTCCCGAAGTGTTATTCTTCGCCACGGTTGATTTTTCGAATAAAAGTCGAGAAGTACTGACTGCAGACTGCCAAGACGCAGTCAGTACTTCTCGTATTTTGCCCAAAATATAAATTGTGGCCCAAAACAACGATGTACAGTTATTGTTGCCGACCGAGCAGTAGCACATCACCTTAAGAACATGTGCTACTGCTCGGTCGGTAAAAACTGCAAAGCGTTGTTCTTGGTCACAATTGATATTTCAGGCAAAAGACGAGATGTACTGACTGCGTTGTGGTAGTCTGCAGTCGGTACTTCTCTACTTTTATTTAAAAAATCAACCGTGGCGAAGAGTAACACTTCGGAAAGATTCAGCTATCTCACTCACTCTATGGCGATCTGAGAGAGACAGACGACATGTAGCACATCATCTTAAGGTGGTAAAAATCTCAATGCTCCTCCCCAAAAACAAACAAAAATTATGCAAATTAGAATTATTTTTAGTTATTTTTTACTTTTTACAAAGCTTCCTCTATATTACGAAGCCAAAATCGATTAATGTACTTCCACATATATGAAAAGCGAAAAAAATAATGAGGAAGCAATGTGTAACGTTCCATTTTGTGCATCCTTCTTTACCGATTGATGCTAAGAAGAAATTACCATCATATGGCAAATCTCTAATCGCGTAATTGACGTACGACAATCGGCTGCTAGTGACATAGTTTTTTTTGTTATACATTGTGTACGGTTAGAAACGTACGAGGAATGGGGGGCTTTAAATCCTAACCTCAATTACGGAAATTTTGACAGTTGTAGTAAATACGTTCGCGCAAAGTAGCAAAATAATATAAGAACAGAAGAACATGGATAGCAGCTCGAGTAAAGTGAGTAGAATAAGGAAAAAATTTGGAACATTTAGAGTCATGAATTTACGAACGATTTTCAGGACGAACCAAGCACTCAGGATGACTCGGACTCCGAGATCATCGAGATTGAACCTCGACTTAAATACGTCAGAATGCAAAACGACGTTAAGCAAATTTTGCAAAACGATGCTGCCAGCTGCATAGCCGTTCATCCCAAAGTATGAAATCACCTTTTCTCAACAATTTTCTCAAAAAAATAACTCCAAAGGTTTCCATCGCATTGCACATTTTCCATGTGCTTAAAAATTTTTTATATTGATATAAACCATAAATTTTTATGTAAAACAGTATATTTCGATACTAAGGACAAAAATCTTTTTGTAGTAATTATAGATTTGTCTTTATGTATTGTTATGCTCAACTATAAAAGTTTTACCATTGTAAAGTTGTAATTGTAATATTTTCTTGCAGTTTTTGTGTCTTGGCTCGCACTGGGGCATGATTCATGTATTGGATCATCAGGGAAATAACATAGTGTCGAGAACTCTTCAAGCGCACACTGTGGCAGTTAATCAGATATCCATAGACCAAAAAGGCGATTTTATAGCATCTTGCAGCGATGATGGCAATATTTTTCTCTATGGTCTCTACAATGGTGAAAATAATCACAAAATGAGCCTGGGTCGAATAGTCAAAAGTATAGCTATCGATCCTCTTTATCACAAGAGTGGGAGCAACAGGAGATTTATCACAGGTTGTCTTATATATCCCTTGAAAAATTTATATTTTTTAATATTTATTATAATGTCATTTATATTATAAACGTCAAAACGTTCATGAGCAATTTTTATTGAAACAAGAAAACCATAGCTTATAACATATTGGAGCACCAAAAAAGAAAATGTTTATGTGTATTTGTGTATAATAACTTTTAAATCTGCAGGCGATGATAAGCTCATTCTCTATGAGAAGACATTCCTGTCTCGTATGAAACTCACGGTATTGGGCGTTGCCGAAGGTGGCGTACGATCTGTTGCTTGGGCCGGACAATTTGTCGCTTGGGCTTCTGATACTGGCGTACGAGTTTACGATTTAAATGCGCGATGCTCCCTGGGATTATTAAAATGGTCGCGGTCCAGCGAGTAAGTTTCTTTTTTCATTAGGATCTTTTCATTTTTTGGATTTTTCTTGACACCAAAACAGTACTCCGAAATAATTCGTTATTACAAAGATTTTCACATGTTTTGTTAAGAGGAGGGAGACAAATCTAATTTCTGATTAACAGATATCTCGTTTGCTTATCTGCTGATGTTATTAAAAATGTATATATTCCTTTGAGCTCTGAAAAAAGTTTTTTTTGCTCTGTGCACAATGGGCTTGGATGAAACTCAACCCAAAAGTGCTTGCAGTTTCCGGTTTTTTTTCAGTGCTTCTATGATGACTCACGAACATTTTGAGGCCAATATGAAAAAAATCGGTTGGCATTATTTTGAAAAAATCTCATTTTTTATATTTATATGACACAGTTATTTCGCTCCTGTCCTACGTAAATACCGCAAATAGGGAATTTTCTTCACTTAAACCTTGTATTACTATGTCTAAAAGAAGGCTCTTTGTCTTTAGTGCAATTGGAAGAAAAACGAAAGTCGAAAAAACATTTTTAAAAATGGAATGATTCATTCGCTACCTTAGTGTACCGTACATGAGTACGCATTGTTTACCACGGCTTTGTTTTGTGTTGTCTGTTTACGTTGTCTTATCGTTCTACTATTTGTTTTGCAGCAGCGCTCCGCCAGAACACTATAGATGCAATTTGCGATGGTCCGGTGACTGGACTCTCCTAATCGGATGGGTAGACGTAGTTAGAATTTGCCAGATACGAAAACGCCTAACACAGGAGATGACGGAACGAGATTCACCGGAATACATAGTCGATCCGGGTTCGTGTCATTATTTTTATTAATTTCAATTGCAATCATTTTAATCGGTCAATATTCAGTAAAGTAATAAAACATTTTGCAATAAAAATCAAAATTGTACTGCGATACAATATAAAGGACACTACAAAGTCTTATAAAATTTATAACGATGAAGGAGTACAAGAATTTATAAGAGGTTTATTAATTGTACACTCATGATACACACGCAACAGACATTGACTCTAGACCACTGCACTCGGCGTTAAAATATCGAGAATTTTTTTTTTTTTTTACGAAAACAACGTTTTCTCTCCGAGGAAATAAAATGTAAAAAACTAAGTAGTTTTTAAATTCGGTAAACTAATAAAAATTGACATTACTAATTTTTAACTATCCTGATGGTGTTAATACGTTTTAGTATCGACTTTCCAAGTGGATTTTTATATATCCGGTATTGCACCTCTCGAAAATCAGTTGGTGCTACTGGGATGCCTTAAAGAGCTCGACGAGGATGGCAAGAGCCAACGTCCGACCCTTCACGTTGTCGAGCCAAAGTATTTGGACTTTGTTCCTGTTTGTGAGAATTGTTTGACGCTGCGAGGGTACAAGGAGTACAGCTGCAACGATTATCACTTGGATTGTTTGGTTGAGGAGAACAGGTAAATTAAAAAAAACAAGAAATACGACTAAATAAGTATAGAGTTACATAAAAACAATATTTATGTTTTTAATGTCGACAACACATGTTAAGTTTAACCCTTTGCGTCACAGTAGGTCACTGAGCGACCCACCTGTTTTCGCTCAGAATTAAATGTTTTAAACTAATTTCTGACAATAATTAATGTTTCATTTAATTTCGGAAACGAAAAATGTGTGACTCAGAGGGTTAAGTAATTAAAAGTATAAACGATAATATTATACTTGATTTCCTTCCTTTTCATATATTTTAGCTGTTAGGAACGTAATTGGCGAATTACTCAAGTTTAAAATTTTTTTAAAATATTTATAAAAACTAAAAACTATCCTTACAAAATAGCCAAAGATTTGATTAGTAATAAAAAAAACACCGATTTAGGACTTTAAAATAGTATGAAAGATCACGAATTTCGACATGATTCAACCGTTTTGCCGCAGATTTTTTATTGTCAGCCCAAAAGACATCGTAATTGCGAGTTTATACGACGCCGACGATAGAATCGAGTGGCTCTTGAGTCACGCTAAATTCGAGGAAGCTCTCGAAGCTGTTACGACAAACAGTGGCAAAGATTGCAGGAGACACACGCTCATTAACGTAGGAAGAGTTTATTTGGATCATTTGTTGGCGAACGGAAAATACGACGAGGCCGGTAAATTGTGTCTCAAAGTTTTGGGCCGGGACAAGAAACTCTGGGAGGAGGAGGTGAGAAGATGAATTTCGTAAAGAGCCAAGTTTTGCAACTCCTTCACTTTTATTTTCAATATTTTCATTTTTTTATTATCATTCAATTTTTGGTTCGATCTTATCACCAGGTTTACAAATTTGCTCGAGTTCATCAACTGCGATCGATATCTGCGTATCTTCCTCGTGGAGACGTTCGTCTTGATCCTCTCATCTATGAAATGGTTCTGTATGAATATTTGAAAATGGATCCTGGCGGTTTTCTCCAATTAGTGAAAGAATGGTCGCCCGAATTATATACAGTAGCAGCGGTTGTTAATGGAGTTTTGGAGCATCTTCTTGTTCACACGCAATGTCACAACGTTCTTCTGGAGGCTCTGGCGATTCTCTATAGCCACGACGGCAAATACGACAGAGCTCTCGCCATGTACCTAAGATTACGTCACAAAGACGTTTTTCAGCTGATACAAAGGCACAATTTGTATAATTCTGTTCACGATATGATCGAGGGGCTCATGGATCTTGACACCGATCAGGCTATTCAATTTTTCCTCGACAAGGTCCCGTCGGAAATAGTCGTCCAGAAACTTCGGAACAATCATCGTTACTTGTATCTCGTAAGTTCCGTCTTTAATTATTTTTTTCTCCCTTAATTTCGAAACGCGGAGCCTCAAATAAATTCGTAAATTTGATTAGCTTCTAAGTCATAATTTTAGAAAGACTTATTCGTTATTAAGTCAGCCGTTTTTTAATTAAAGGAAAGTTAACGAATTACGTTTTTAATGAGGCAGTTTTCAAAATTTTCTTAATATGTATGAAGGCATAATCAGAATTCTAATGATTCTCACAATGTAAGGGGAGATTATTGAAACAAATATAAAGCTCTCAGCACTTTTCAAGTAATTCAACGATAAGCAGTATTTTGCATAAGAAAAACCCCTTGATGCTCCAAAAACAATAATGGGCTAAAAAAATATAATATGATATTTAAGTGAGATCAAAAATCAATGTGCCATTCCAGCTACTTTAGAAACATGTTGTCATTATTATTGCCCTTCTAAAATAGCTAAACAATCGTCATTGGATCATAAAGTAACCTACCTACTGGATGTCTGTAATCTTCTTAGTATTTCGATATTTAAAATTGGCTTCTTCTATTTGCGACATTCAAGTACCTCGATGCTCTCGACAAACGAGATGCCAAGGAGTGCAAGGGCAAATATCATGGAGTGTTAGTGGGTTTGTACGCGGAATACGCGAGAGACAAGCTGCTGCCGCTTCTCCGACGATCCGACAATTATCCCATAGAGCAGGCTCTCGATATATGTAGTCAAAGGCATTTTTATCCTGAAATGGTTTATCTCCTTGGCCGCATGGGCAACATATCTGAAGCTCTGGCGCTGATGACACGCGAGCTCAACGATATGGAGAGTGCAATCGCTTTTTGCCAGGAACACGACGACGAGGAGTTGTGGAACGATCTTGTAAACTATTCGCTCAATAAATCAGGTAAGTCACTACGTTTATTTCTTTTATGTTTTAGTAAATCATTGATTTAATAAAACATTGATATCTAAATATCTTGAATATTAGTTAGTCTCTGTAGAAAATTAGAGCTATATTCCTTAAAGATGTGAATGAGTGCAACAATGTTAATTCTTCGAAAAATTCGAAGTCTTATAAAATCCAGCCCTCTTTATGGATTCCGCTTAAATTCAATATCGATTGCCCTTTCACTTTATTTATAGAGAATTTTTCATATATAAGTAAGAATCATAATAATTGTACGGATGTGAAAATAATGTTTTTACATTAATTACGAATAGCTTCAATTAATTATATTTTTGTACAATATGATAATTTTTACCTATAAGCACGCGGAAAAAAAATGTGTCTTATTTCGGATATCAATTTTTTAAATCACATAAAAAAACAACAAGTAACTACTGACAAGTAAATTTTTTTACTAAACAGAAAATATAACGTTTTTACTGCAAAAAATCGGTACGTACGTCGATCCAAGACTCATGGTGCAGAGAATCGATCCTTCGATGGAAATTCCAGGCCTCAAAAAGGCTCTGGTGAAGATGATGTGCGACTACAATCTTCAGGTATCGGTACAGGAAGGCTACAAAAAAATTCTTGCAAGCGATTACTTTAATCTTCACGAAAGGCTCGTGCGCTCTCACGAGAAGGGAATTTTCGTCGATGACGATCAAATGTGTGGGGCTTGTCATAGAAAAATCATTGTGAGAGGTTTGTAATTATATTCAATTTATAATCGTGATGACTAAAATTCCAATCATAAGTAACAAATTAGTACTGATAATGGTATAATTCATGTTTTTTTAATTTTCATTTTATTGTATTTCAGATCCGAGAAATCTAGTCGTTTTTTATTGCAAACATTTATTTCACGAGGACTGCCTGCCGACTTTGGATCAAGTGGTGAGCCTTTGATTCCTAATACTGTTAATTAGTTTTTTTTAATAAAAATAAGAAATCAACATTTCATTATTCATTTCGCAGGATAATTGTGTAATTTGCAATCCTCAGAAGGTCACAGAGCCAGGCAGACAATGATACAGGTGAGGTTCACAACAATAAAATAAAATGATTAATTATCGGAAGAGCTGTTATTCCCTTCGGATGATTCGGGATGAGCCGCGAAACTCCTAAAGTGTTGAATCGTGAAGTCAATAACGTCTAAGGGTTTTACTGTGAAAATAAAAAAATACAATAATGTGTGTAAAACAATACATTTTTAACGTGGAAAATTTGAAAATTTTTACCGTTTAGCAAAGATTGAGTGTAATCTGCAATAATTTTCTTGATCTCTGGATGATCAACAAAATAATTCGTTTGCTGATCGACAGTGCAGGTCTGAAAAACGAACAAATGAAAAAAATAGCATCAAGTACTCGAGTATGGCAAATCGCTGTTGATAAAAAATCCTTTTGCTTCCCTATAGAGGAATTATTTAGATACTTAAGAATAAAATCAAAGTAAAGCTTACTTTTCTGTCTAAATATTTGCCAAGAAGTTCGAAATCCTCGGGCCAAAAGTCTCGCAACGGTTCTCTTAGGCCGCTGTCTTTTTTATTATTAATAATTCGCGGATCTACAAGCGGATTTATTCGCAATAGAAACGGAACTTTGAGCCAATCATGTCTCAATATTCTTCCTTGTTTTGTCAAGAGAGTTTTGGACTCTCTATTTTGACACGCGTTCTCTGCATTCTGATTCCTTCGCTCTACGGTGTATACCTCAAGGCTTCTACCGTCGAGCTTCATCCATTCCGCGGAATTGCATCTCTGTTTTTTTAAATGATAAATTTAAATATAATAGCGTTTTTAAAATATTCACATTGAGAAGTTAAAGAGATGAATCAATTTACGTAGTCGCAAGCCTCAATTTTCCCATCAATCGTCATAGATTCGAGACTGAATGAGCCGCGATAATTCACCAATGCTAAATATCTCATCAAAACAATATTTCCTGCTTCGCTGAGCAACTTCGAGTGGCTTTCGAAGAGAATATCGACGGTGTGAGACGACGAATTACAGGGACAATTCCTTTCGACTATTATGTGATAGGAGTCATCCTCACTTCCGATAAAAAGGCATTTTCTGTATGTACCATCTGCGCGATTCAAAAATCTAAGACAAAAAGAGTTTCTTCCTTCACAAACGATTGGAAATTTGCCTGGCGATATAAAACAAAAAAATAGAGAATAAAATTATTTTTAGATTACATGATCATACTCAGAGTTGTAAATGCCTAATACTTATAGAAACAATGATGATGATACGATCAGCTCTATAATTATGATTTTATAATAACATGTAGCGATTGTAATACGATGATTAAACTTTGGAATGGCTGCAACAATTATTATTTTTCAATAAAAATTCACGGTAATCCTTTCGAAAAAATAAATAAAAAAAAGTAATGCATTACTTATTACTTCCATTTTTCCACTATTTCTTGCAATACTAAACCGAAAATTAGTATTTTTTTCAGCTATTCAAATGTTTACACTCTATTTTATAATCACTACATATTATTATTATGAAATCATAATTACAAAACAAATTGTACTGTAAACTATATCTCATGGATTAATGGGGATTTACAACTCTGATCATACTATGACATCGAATGACTAGCGAAGTATACATTTTTTGACTATGTTATTACGAAATAGTTCGCCATGAGAAATTATCGCCCGGATGTTTAATTGTTAACTCTTCGTATCTGGGTAACTAACTCGTTTCTTTTTTCTTCCAGACACTGGAAATTTTCGGTAAGAGTACCGATGAGATTTGAGCCACCTGCGAAGCAGCCGTCGATATTCATCGAAGCTGCAACATTAACGAGAAAATCTCGCGACTCAGGGCCGATTTTTTCGATTGTGATGCAATAGCCACCGATGGGTTTGGTGTCCGAGCTAAGCTCATTCTTCGCGCAAATCAAGAGATTCTCAGTGAAGCACAGTGCCTCGTTCGTGGAAGCATCTACAATAAATAATGCAGATAATGACTTGTAAATATCCTCGGTCTGTTTCTTTTCTCTGTGAAATGTATTATAAAAAACCATAACAATGACGTAATCGTCGAGTCGAACGACAATTAGGAAAGTATTTTTTTATGCTTGCATGAATTCGCGTATCACGGCCTCTCTCTCTTGTCTGTTTCTATTTATACTAAAAAAAAACATTAGGTTTGTCTGTTTCCACACCAAAAGCAACTTCGCGCTATTACCAACGATTTTATTTGTTTAACCGGAAGTATTAGTACAAAATCTCTCAGATTTCATCCAGAAATTAATTAACCAGTTTCGAGAACCTTTATAAAATTGAATTTAGTTTGATTCTGTTACTATAAAGTTGCAACACAATTACATTGCAACTTTTTATAAAGTTGCAACACAATTATATTGCTACAATTACTGCAACCGGGCTAAATATTTATAAATACTGATTTACAAACTTTTAGTATTTGATTTCTGGTATGCAACTCTTTTCTTCTCTTTCAATTAATATACTTTGGATTGTTACTTCTGGTGAAACTAACATAATCTTAGCGACTAGCAAACGTTCGAGGTTGAATTTGCCGTAAAAACGAATAGACCTGTAAGCGCTTTCTCTTTTGCTAGTCGTAGTGACGATCAGCATAGCCGATCCTATTAATGATGATGATAGTCATCGACGGCTTAAAAACGGAAAGCAAGTCATGTGTGTAAATATTCTTAGTTGCCATTGTAGAACTATGTGATACAGATACGTGGATAAATATATAATATATTAATTAATGCCAGTCATTCGTTTCTTCATTTCTTCGTAGCAAATCCTTCTTTTTTCGTCGTAATTATTGAAGAACTAATTAGAGGCCGAAAGTGTCGATCTTACCTTTCACAAGATTGGGGATGTGGGTATCAAGGTTGAAAGATTTTTTGGCATGCGTTTCCTCCACACCGTCCGGCATTATTTTGTTGCATATTATCACAGAAAACAGCAATTGCGTTGTACTTAATTATATTACTGTAAAAATGTCTTAGGGACCGATTTTTTTCTTTTTCTCACATCGAAACTATTGATGACAGATCTAAAAATCGGAGAAAAAGAAAAACGAAAACTCGATATTATATCTGGTGTCAAACTACAGCTTTTCATTATTTTTACACGAGCAAAAAAGAGCTTTCTTAGAACGAGCCCTAAATAATACTTTTCGACACTAGGAAGAAAAAAAAATTCTCTGGAACGTTGAACGAAACTGTTTAATAGAATGTCGGGAAATGGTACACTTTTCTTGACGGAGGACTGAGAAGGTAGTTTTTAAAATGACTCGAAAAAGCGCTTTTCTAAATACTTGAAAAAAGTAATGCTAAAGTCGCCTGAAAAGGTGTTTTATGAAGACCTTTGAAAACTTTTTTTATAAAGGTAATTTAATTTATATAGATTGCCGTGTGTTGATGTGTTTAGTGTATCGCTCGTGTAGAATCGATTTGCGGAGTAACGGTGAGCTGTCTTCAATAAAAACGTTTTCTGAAAGTTTTTTTAACTATTTTTTTCAAATAATTTATAAATAACTTCAATTCAATAACATTGATAATTTTATTTAATGTTAAATTGCCAATTTTATTGAATTATAAATTTTTTTAAATTGTTAAATCTAATAAATTATAAATTCTATTAATTTTTCAATTTTATTGAATTAAACATATTGTTGCATTGTTAATTTAAAAACAAATAATCTATCTATGAATTCGAATATTTAATTAAATAGAACTATATCGGCGCAATATGCATATGGGTCAGCAGAAAAGTTGCGCGTGTTGATTCCTCGGTTACCGGGGTGATAATCGTAGCCAACAACACTGAGAACGCGCAATCGGAGCAAGTGTGTTAACGAGAGTGAAAGCGATTTATAGTAGCTTAAAATGTCTCTCCACGCTAACCCTTTGTTATATTTGAATATGGGAGGTGAAATGCTGTACGTTTTACAACAACGATTAAAAGCTCAAAGAATAGCGCTACACAAAAGCGTTCAAGGCAAGTGCTTGTGCAATAACAATTATTGAGAAAAAAAAATGTTTAAACGGGCCAACCTTTTTACAGTACTGGAAGAAGTGAGTACGACTCTACTCAATCCAGAAATCGTAACAAGACTTTTTCAACAACCGGCACCACTTGATCTTTCTGCAATCCGTACGATTCTTGAAAAGGCTGTGCTCTCATCAATAATGAGACTGGACGAAATGAGCATGAACAAACTTTTCGATCTCATGACAATGATCGTAAAGTATCAAATTCAAATGGCTACCGGACCCAGGGAACTTCTGCTCATTACATTGAATCATCTTGATGCTATAAGAGATATGCCATTGGATGCGAATGGGCATCAGATGCTCGTAGTCGTGCATCGAATGCTCCTTCAAGTACGTATTTTTCAAGATCTCGTTACCTCCGAAACACAATAGTATACTATAATTATTGAAGCATTTTTTATCTCCCTGTACATAGCAAGTTTGGAAAGTATTATGGAAATATTATTTAAAAGTGATTTTTCCATAATATTTTGAAATCTTTATCAATATTGAAAAAATATTGGAGTAATGCTGAAGTCCATGCTCAAATAATTTCATATCTGGTTTTCTAAAACATAATATTGTAATATTTCACTGAGTTGGAAATGTAACTTTACGATTAAATGTTTTATTTTCTAATGTAATATTGGAGACATACCAACAATGTTTCTGCGATATTTTATGCTACGTGGAAGTAAATATCTATGAAGTATATTCCTCAAAATTCCTTCTTTCAGTTTACCTTTAAAAAATGAAAAATATAATTAAACATTTATTCTACAGTTGTACGGAAATTTAACATACGACGAATTGTGGCAAGCACGTCAAGCTTGTTTGATCCAATTGGATAGTTACAACGTCAGAGTCTCGATATTGCTGAAACTGGGTCTTCAAAAAGAAGACGGAACTCTCGTACCTCCGAAGGGTCGCAATTATAACGAGAGATACGAGGAGCGAAGAGAGGATTTGTGGAATCTCCGAATATTGGAAAATTCGTGTCAAGGATGCAACGTAGGCTCGCTTCGATTCGTTGGCGATCGAGTTACTTTTCTCGGCACTAACGTCTATACACCGTCTTGTAGAATTAACGAAAAAATAGATAAAGAATCTGTAACCGGTAAAAACAGCAGGAGGATTCGTTTACCGAAAGGAGGAGCGAGCAGTAAAGCCGAATTGGCAATGTTGGCTGTACAATTGGGAAACGGAAATACGGAAGCTTCTAATTCCGCTTCATCGCCTGAAACTCAATCTCGACCGTTCACCTTGCAACTATTCTCCGATGATGCCTCCGAAATTATTCAGACAGATGAAACTAACGAAGAACGCGACGAAATAAATCCTAAGAAAAATGTAGATGATGATAACGAGCAAAAAAAATCAGCGAGCGAAGCCAAACCATCGTCCAATAATCATTACAAAGCTCAATTGGATAATATTTATACCGACTTGATTGTCTATGAAGAAAAGGAAACTGGCGTCGTGCGGGGAATGGAATTACTCGAGCTTATGGATCAACTGGAATAGCAATTTTAAGTCAGGGGGATTTCGAAACGTCTATCGACATTGTACAATAATTTATGGAATACCTTCTTATTTCTCTATTTTCAAAATAGGTAAACATTTTGTTACTAATGCGGTAGAAAATTCGAAAAAAAATATTAATATCGAATTATTGATGAAATAAATTAATTAATGCGGTAATTTTTAAAGAAATGGCTCGTTGCAACCCTGAGAAGTATTAAATCGCTCCCAATGATAAGGGAAATCTTATTCTGGTTACTTGAAATTGAGAGGAACGAAGCCAAATCATCGTCCAATAATCATCATGAAGCTCAATTGGATAATATTTATAACGACTTGATTGTATATGAGGAAAAGGAGACTGATGTCGTGCAAGACGTTAAATTACTCGAGCTTATGAATCAACTAAAATAGATATTTACATTCAGGGTTTTACCGAAAAGTTCATCGGCACTGTAAAATCACTTTTAAGGAATAGCTTCTTTTACGCTTTCAATAAAATGTATAAACATTTTGTTATTAATACGGCATAGACATTCTAAAAAAAATGAATATCAAATAATTGACTGTTAAGTCCTGGCTATTTTTCTCCCTATTCTCGATTATTATTCACTTTAATTATCATCCTAATTAATTATTCATCTGATTTGCTAATTTTTGAACTTTCAATATTGTTCTTTCTTCACCGTTTTTTGAAAGGACGTTAAATTAAATTAATCAATTAGGAATGAGCATTAATTCAATGGAAACGTATTTAAAATACTTTTCATACTATAAATTGTGATTTACTTTTATGCTAATCTTTACTGTTTCTTTTTTTTTAGAAATAATACATTTAATTACTTCTTTCTAACATATTCTAATATTTTATACCTAAATAACATAATTACTAAGCCGTCAAAGGGTTTCAAATACAATTTCATTGAATAAATGACAAGAAAAAAGTCCTTTGTCGGTGGTGCATACACTGTTGTAGCAAGTATTTCTGTATTTTGGTCTTATATTCTAAAATAAAAGAATTTACGCTTTGGAAATCCGCTTCTATCAACAATTATTTTCGACGAATATCTAGATTCTAGATATAAAATAGATACATAATATTACAAACGAGTTGTACGAAAAAATTATTACGTCCAGCTCAACTGGACATATCGAGAATGTACTTGATACCCGTTTTTCCGTCGAGTTGTAGAGTTTTTTCAATGGCTTCGTGGTAATTGCTCAACGGCACGAGCTTGTGTACCGCCGCTTCCAATTCTTTCGATTGGAATAATTTTCCAAGATGTTCGAGCATATCCCATCGCTCTTGGCTCTCTGAATTGTTCTTGGTCCACGCTGACATCCAAAATCCCTTGACTGTGATATCCTAAGACAAAAAGAAATATAAACATGTATTTATAGTCGATTATAAGTGAAGAGGGAGGCATTTAGCAACATGCTAAATGCCATTTTTACGACATGTCAGTGTTGTAAGCTATGGTCGTTGCACTATTAAGGAAGTTGGAACGCTTCTCACTAATCAAATCAGTGCTAAATTTTTGAAAGCGTTTCTACAATTTCCGATGGTTCAATGAACTATTCCAAGGTGTTTTTTATGTTGCATTTCCACTCGTCTGCAGGCATTACGCTTATTGCAGGGTCGGCCCGGATCAGTAGCCAGTAACCCCTGGGGGTCTGGTCCGGATCAGTAACCAGGCCCCCATGCGGCCGCATCCGACTTCCCCCTCTATATCGCATTTGCCATAGCATTTATGCTATGGGCATAGGGAAACTGCGGAAAACCTATGCCGATATAGCCGGTCTCGAGCTCGCCTCCCGGCACTGGAGCTACGTCACGTTTCGTCGAGAACGTAAACACGGAGGTGTTGCTAACACATTCTAACATGTTCCAAGGTGTTACTAACACATCAGCATTACTTCATATACAAATACGTAATATGAAAAGTAAAGCGACTGATATCTACCAATGCTCGATGTCATATTATCTAATCTAGTTTTGAAAAAAAGATGCAATGCAAAATTTGCATATATCAGTCAGCATACTATTCGAATAACGCCTGTGAATCTTCTTATTTATTAACAACTGATTCCGCTACGTAAGTAATCCCTCGGAACTGTTAATTAAACCCCTAGAAATTGTAAAATCAGAGACAAATCGTAGTGTGAAGGCAACATTAATTTCCTTTTTAACTTGGCGTCGAGTCGCTACCGCGACTCTTGATAGTGCATTAAATTTTACCACTGACTAGTTGACTAGTTGTGAATTGCTTCACCCTCTTTAAGGAGTTTGAAACGTTTTAAGCAATTAGTCGCTTAGCAGTATTAGTTTTTTATATGTATATACTAAGATTGTATTGTGGCTCGCGCGCTGCGCGCGCTCGCAATGGCCCCCCCACCCGAGGGTGCCACCTCGTAAGGGTGCCCCCCCACAAAGGTGCCCCCCACAATGGTGCCCCCCCCCCCAGGGTGCCCTCCACCCCTGTGGGACCCATGTTTTTGGAAAAGGACTTAGAATAATTCGGGCTCGGGGGTTGGCGGAAAGGGGTGAGGCTAGCCCCACAGGGGCTGCAGCTAGCCCCAAGCCTTTAGCCCCACCCCCTTCCGCCAAGCCCCGAGCCCGAATTATTCTAAGTCCCTCGATTCTTGACACGGCGGCGGCGACGGCGGCGGCGAGATCTTTTTATAATATAGAGAGAAATACATCCGCAGTCTCTTAAGAGCATGATACACCGGCAGGAATTTCTTCGTCCAATGTTAAACGCCTATAGGTCTGTCTCTCTCGCACTATTTGTTTTTTTATTCTCACAAAAAAACGACTGAATCGATTGAGGAGCCAGAAGCTTAGCCCAATTCTACGATACTATCGCGTATTACCTCAAAATGCAAGCCCAATCTATGTTGTTTTTTGAGAGAAAACAGCTTTTGAAATATCTGCGGGGCGGAGGGGAGTATCACTGCCTCTTAAGGAGGTTGGAGCGCTCCACACTAATTAAATCAGTGCTAAATTTTTAAAATCGTTTCTACAACTTCAGATGGTTTAATAATCTGTTCCAAGGTGTTAATCACATAGCAGAATTAGTTTTTGATATTCAAATACATTCACAGCTGTGGTATCAACAGTAAATCGATCAATATCTGCAAATTTCCGATGTTATGTTTTTTCATCCAGTTTTTTAAAAGGATAAACCGTAATATCAGTCCGATTATGACGACCAATAGCTCATTTTGTTTACTAAAAGATATTCTATCGATTGGCCGTCTATTTTTTTAAAATCGTATTAGTAGTTCAAAAGATACAACCGTTTCTTTATCCTATCATAACCTAACATCAAGTATACAAATGGCTGTAACTTTTGAACCCCTGATACTATAGAAAATCCGGACAGTCAATCGATTAAGGATCTTCCACTGATCAAAATGAGCTATGTTTTGTCATAATCGGATTGTTATTACGGTTTACCCTTTTACAAAACTCGATGAAAAAACATAGCATCGGAAATTTGGAGATGTTGATCGATTTACTGTTCATATGACAGCTGTGAATGTATTTGAATATCAAGAACTAATGCTGCTATGTGATTAACACCTTGGAACAGATTATTAAACCATCTGAAATTGTAGAAACGCTTTGAAAAATTTAGTACTGATTTGACTAGTGTGGAGCGCTCGAACCTCCTTAATTGAACGACAACTACGCGAACAAAAAAAAATGCATCATCTAGTTTGACTGTGACATAAATCTGTTTTGATGATAACTTCATACACTTAGATGGACTTCTTAGAGAGAAAAAAACGTCACAAGTTCGTAATAAAATATACAATTTTTCCTGTTTAGTTGATAAAATAAAATAAAAAATAAAGGTAATACAGATTATGACAGCGGCGAACCGAAAAAACTACCTTAAATATGAGAGCCGAAGTTGGAACGGTAACTGGTTCTCGGGACATTCCTCCGTAAGTGACCATCGTTCCGCCGTGACCAACATGTCGAAGAACATCGACTGCATTTTGTCCACCGACGCAGTTAAGCGCAAGAATCGGGTTTGGCAGCTCTTTACTTTTGAATAAATCCGTCTTGCGAATTTCCTGCTCAGTCAGAACTTTGTCCGCGCCCAGTCGTGTCAATTCGCTCTGTAACAATAAAACGATCATGTAAACTTCAGTGTTGTAGCTTACTTAACGCCAGTGTTGTAAATCTCCATTAATTTATGAAATAAAGTTCATAGGACAGCAATTATAAAATTATGTTAGACCATTTGAATTGCTGGAAAATAACAAACTCTCAATCAAATATTCGAATTGTGCAATAATGGAAAGAGTAAAAATACTATAAAATTTTTATGAAAATTAATATTTTTATTTTGCAGTTATTAAAAATGTTACGAATTTAATTACAGTCATCGCACGTTATTATTGTTACAACTTGATCAAAAAGACAATTGTATCATCAACTTTATTTCTAAAAGAATCAGGAATGTACAACGCTGCTTACCACTTTTTAATTAATTAATTTCCCCTTACTTTGAGCCGATCAATGTCTGGCCTATCACGAACGACGCTCACACTCTTCAGCTTCCAAATTCTACATAGTTGGATGACAAATTGTCCGACCGCCGAGTTACCACCGTTTTGAATAACACTGTCACCGGGCTTCAAATCTACAAAGTCCTTGAGCATTCTGTAAGCCGTGCATGGATTTACGTTGATCATACTCGCTTCTATGTTGCCCAAAGTGTCAGGCACCTGGCAAAAATCGTATTTGCATAAAGAAAGAGTAATATCTGAGTTGCTAATAATGAGAGCAATACTTTCTTATGAAGTCTACAGTCACTCTATTATTAACTTATGTGCATAAAAACATATTCAAAACTCACGATTTTGCTTGCATTTCTCAAAATAAAAACCGGAAATTTTTAAATATTTTCTCAATTAAAAAAAAAGCCATGTATATGTAAAAAATAAATCAAATTAATTTTATGAAAAACAAAAAAATGTTATTGGAATTTGTAAACAATTTTTTTTACTCAAACAGTCAAAAATGATTTTTTTTTACATTTAGCTTTTAATGAACATTGCAAGTCTTTTAACTTCAAAATGGTTTGCACAAACTGATGGTCTCCTTACAGAAGACATTTTTGTGATAAAGTCGTTAAGGCAATAGAAGAAAAACTCTCAGAAGCTGCATATTAAATAATAAACAAGTGTGAGAAAATATCAATCACAATTAAATCCAAGCCCTTCTTTAAACCACCCAATAACAAAGTATCTCTATTAATGAAGTTCTCCTCACAGAGGAAATTTTTGTGATAATGTAGATAAGGCAAGTGAAAAGAACCTTCAAAAGCTGATCAGAAGGATAAGTAGCATATGATGTCCAAGTACCAGTGTTGTTAGCATTAGGAACAACTCTGTCACCTATGCAGAAATTTTGGACATTGGAACCAATTTGCGAAACCTCTCCTACACCTTCGTTTCCAGCTGTAGCTGGTAGTTTTGGCTTGCTAGGATATTTTCCTTGAATGGTATTAATATCCGCTGGATTAACCGGTGCTAAAAGCCATTTTACCAGTACCTAATAGAGAAATTTTAAGAAGCATAAAAATGATACTGTTGGCATGTCGCTACATAAAACAATGTGCTTTTACCTCGTTGGGTCCAGGCTCTTTTGCCAAACATTCTGTTAGCTGGAGAACTTTGGTCGGTTCACCATATTCTTTGTATTGCAAAGATTTGCCAGAAGCATTTAAGCTCATAGTTGTGCTTAACTTTCGAACAACCAAATAATTCTGTCTGAGAGTGTTCATTATTAAGTTACTAACAATCCTGACCTTCATTTTTTCAACTCGGCGACGATCAATTCAATCGTCAGTGTTTATAACCTAAATAAGCGAAAAAGTACTTTGATCTTGTACTCGACGACGTGACGTACCGGCACGATCTGTTATACAGATCCAGCGGTAATCCTCTTTCGCGTCTACGCTTTTAGTTCCAATTTGCGCCACAAGAGACGTGATAGGTCATCGTAGGTTTTGTGCGACAGAGACGGCAACATTTTTCATCTGTCTCTCCCGAAAATTCAAACTTACATATCTTAAAAACGGCTTTAATAGCTGGCCTGAAATTTGGCACACATGTGAAGCAGGTAGACGGTTTTGCTTATGATTTTCAAAAAAAATATTCAAATATGTTTAAATTTCATTTAACTTTGCTGTTATTTTCGCAAAATGTACGCGCTCAAGCTTCCGTAGATTTTTAGCTATGGAGTTAAATAATTTTTGATAAATAAAGTTATGATAAAGGAATATCGGTATTGAATTTGGGATGAACCTATAAAAAAAGTTCGGTTTTTATAGAATTTTGAATTTCCAAAAAAAACCTATATTTTACTCTAACCTACGTTAAATCTCACCAAATCTACTGAAATCTTGTGTACAGATTAAAAATAACATATACATTATGTTACAAGGGAGGGGAGTGCAACTGTACATCGGGAGTGAAGTTTGAATTGAGAAATTCACACGAGGTGAAAAAAGTTGCACCCCTCCCATGTAACATACTACACTTTTCTCCTGATTTCGCTAAAAAATAATCACATTTCGTGTGTGCAACAAGGACGGAGAATAAGCTCATTTTTAACAAATGACGACACGCATGCGTAGTACGGTTTTTATTACTCCCGCCGGGCAGGACTCAGCTGATTACCTCCCTAGGGAGTAGGGAGAGGACTGCACATGCGTACGTCATTCGTAAAAAATAGGCGATTTCTCGCCCGCGTTGCGGACACGAAATGAGTTTATTTTAGTGGAGTCGAGAGAAAAAAAATATATATAAGGCACACTGTCAGTTCAGCGAATTTTTCCTGAACCTCTCTGATATTTATTTTTTATGAATTTTTGAATTCATAAAAAATTGACTCGACGCCGTTAAAAAGAAAATTAATGTTGCCATCATACGATGATTCCGTCTGATATATATTTCTTAAGGAAATTGATCAACTGAACAATTTTTTTTACTAATGTTGCTTCTACATCTACTACAAATTTCAGTTTTTATTGCAAAATTGTGTGCAGAACTCCCAAAAAGTTCGCCAATGTGAAGAACTCAAATAACGAGACAATAAAAAAATGTTACTTCTCGAAACCCCTTGATACCGTTTTTTAATTCACTCCAGTAGTAATTATATATTTTGATTCTATTCTGTTAAAATATAGTACCTTCCAACACAAGGGAGAAAAAAGTAAACTGTTTTTCCCTCAATGTTAAACGAACATTCTGTACAACATCGGGAAACTGCAGTTCCCACGAATTACAGGTAGCAAAGTGTGCACTTTTTTGTAAGAGAAACGGAAAATGATGTTTTAAAACGTAAAAATTTAATGCTACACTTTCATTCAAAGCTTCATTAAAAATGTATATTTTGTGTATTGTAGTTTTCTTGTGCGATCTTTTCGGTTCAAGATATTTAAAGAAAGTACTCTCAAGTACTAAGCCAACGACCATACCATGCTGAAAACACCAGTTTTCTATCGTCTTGTCTCGAGTAGTACTATTATTTAACTGTATATAAAAAATATTATCCTGTCAGGATAAAAAGAAAAAATCTTGCTAAACTGACGGAGAATGTCATAAATTCAGTCCTGTCGTTAAAAAAACGAATACAAATTTCTCTGCCAAAATTGATCTCACAAATAAAATAGGCGAACATTGAGCTTCCATCCTACAATTTACACTTCGTCGCGTAATTTCGAAAGATCAATGGTAGCGAATAAATTTGCTATACTAAAATTCAGTTATCTACTTCGCACTTATGGCGATCTGAAATACACAGAGATCATATACCACATCTATTTAAAGATTGAAAAAAAGAAAAACATTTTCTCGGCTGTAATAATATTTTCCCTGTTCTCTTTTGAAAATAGTTCATATATTTTACAATAGACATAGTTAATATGCAATCCGTGTGACAGGTTTTGTTTCTCGAGGATCGTGGAGAGCAGAGTTGTCAGCGCTGCTGGAAGATGCCAAAAATAATAAGGCAAGGCAAGCTACACGAGACAAAAGAATAAATAAACCAACATGAACATATTGTAGTACTTGGATTTACAATTCTTTTCTACGGATATCAACAATCGCTTAAAACCACATTAGCTCGATCGTCCGCTAGATGTACATAAACGTGATTAATCAACCTTGCAGTACGTAGTTTGGTAGTGTAATTGTCTCTACATAGATAACGCAGTAGTTATCAAACCGTTGGCCGATGAATCTGAGAAGGAAGTGCCGCTGCATCCACTTTGTAATTCTTGCAATCATTTCCCCTCAAATATGTCACAATTTGCAAAAATATACGAGTGTACATTGATCTATTTATTTATATTGTATATAAGAGTATGTGGGGAGAACGATAAACGCGCGAATCGTATCGGTCGATCGTTTAACTCATCACTCTCATTATTTTTTAATCATCCGGATCACTCTGAATGCTCTCACCATTCGTGATAAGCAAAGCGTCATCTTCGGTTTCGTTATAATCGATCGAGAGAATGCTTTCGCGTCGTTTTTTTTTGTGCTGACGACGCTCGTCGTCACTATCCGCTGCACTTTTTTCTCTCTTGGCTGTCCTATCGCGAAGTAGACGTCGCGTTGACGTTCTCGAGGTGGTTTTTTCGTCACCGTTACTCTTACCAACTACACTCTCATTTTTCGTCGTCGAGCTCTTGTCTTTAGTCCTTGTCGAGAGCCTTTGTGGCCGACGCGTTTCACACGATTCGATAACCGATAATTGTGGTGCAGGTGCAGGTGTTGGAGCTGGTGGGGCTGTTTCCTTCTCTTCTTCCTCCTCTTCGCGATCGCTAAGCTCTTCGTTGTCGACTTTGATTATCAGAGCTGCAGAGTCGTTTGAACTTTCGTCGGGTTCATCAGGCCGGCGTTGTATTCTCGTTGGGGATTGGCTCTCGGTTTCCTTGAAAGTTTCCGGTGCGGTTGCTGCGGAAATTGTGGATGGCGAAAGAGGACAACGGGAAATGGGCGGAGTTCGGCCACTGAAATCGACACTACGATAATCTGATATAGTGTCGATTTTTTTGTCAGTCACGACTGACTCAACAGCCTCGGAAATATCTTTGTTCGGTTCTTCCTTTTTTACCGATGTAGTGTTCGCCAAGGACAGCCCGTTTGAGAGATTGTTGTCGGTGGGCGGCGGCGGCGGCGGTGGTGGATCTGCTTGAGGCGGCGGAGGCGGTGGTGGCGGCGGTTGCGGAGTATGTTGCGGCTGAGGTGGTTGCGGAAGTCCTGGGCACGAAGACGTCGATACCGATGTTGAGGCAGATTTGAAAGCATTGTTCTCTTGTTGCAAAAGACTCACGGATTCGCGAGCCTTTCGAAGTTCCTGTTGCAAGAAGTATATCGTGCTCTGCATACCCTCGACGTCTTCGTCGAGATCCTGTAAAAACTCGTCGAGCTCTGACGGACAACTTTCTGTTAGTAATGTGACGGTAATATTCGCAAGTCGACAGTAGAGCTGGGGGAAAGTATCAAGAGTATTTTTGTATAACATAATTTTCATCACGCGTTTTGCTCGGTAAAAACTGAGCAGGCTAATCCTACATATAATAAGGCAAACATCCCAATCGCTGGACACTTAACGGCGAGATTCCTCTATCATCGAACATAGAAAATCTTATTTCCGTCTTTTTTACACAGTGCAAGTCCAGTCACTGGAACAGGTCCAGCCGTTGGAACGTTTGCCTTAGACTACGTTAAAAGAATTACACTTTACGCTTCGCGCACGAAAAACTCTCTTTCCTCGCCTTGTAAGGCAAAAACGTATGCAATATTCGGGAGGGAAACATTTTCTCAGCTCGTGGGAATGCAGCACTCGCCTTCGGCTCGCATTGCAAACTCACACTCGCGAGAAATGTGTTTCCCTCCCTCGGATATACTATTTCAATTACTAGACCTTACAAGCGCGGTTCTTTAGAATCAGTCTGCATGACAACTTTCTTACAGTCTTTCAGCAATTTTGGAGATAAAATGAACTTTTTTTTCACACTTACACTTCCCCTCGTCCAGTGAGTATCAAAATCTGTTTATCCATTTTTTTAAGGAACGTGCAAACTCAGTAGTGGAAGCTCGTCTAAAAGAGGTTTTCCACACTTATATCGTCATATACTATTATGATTCATGAAGGAAATACAACAAAAAAATCGGATAAATAAAACTAACACGAATCAAAAAATAACACTTTTTTTACGTAGGAGTATATGATAGTCTCGTCTATACACGAATCATTGTTTTTTTTTCGATATTCGATACAGTGCTTATAATGCTTAGTACTTTCACTCAGCTTTAGTCGACGAATTGGAGTTTATTTCCATATTAAAAATGGACGACGATAAAAGAACAAATATTTAAAAAAGGCCTTACCGGATTGCGACTTTTTAACTTCTTCGCTGAAGCTCTTTTGAAGAGCGAGTTCGCCTTCCAATTTTGCTATTCTACCACTGGCTATCATCCGACCAAGTTCCTCATTTTCTTGATAAAGAAGCCTACATTTAGCCATGAGCCTCTTTCCGGTATTGCTGAAATTCACAATAAACGAACGAGTTTTAGCTTTCTATGTATCGTAGATATTTTTTAATATTTTTTTATAATGATTAAAAATCGGATGTTTAGAATGTCTTCATCTGTAAGTTCCATATTACACATACAAGGTTCCATGATCACAAAAAGGGTCATTTCAGTAAAAATTGCCTCAAAAAATTCTCGGGAACGGAAATTTCTCTCAATCTTATACCAATACCGCTAAGATGGTGCTAGGCAAATTGGCAGCTTGGGGTAGTGAGGCTCGGCGTTAGATTAAGTTCAAGATTTTTTTAAGTCTAATTATAAGCATACACTGTATTTCTCTAATTTTATTTTATTACTATTTTTATTTCATTTTTTGTTTTTGTTTTTTTTTCTCCTTATGTAATGTAACTAACTATATACCAGTGCTCTTAGGGGATTTATCCCAGAGCATAAAATAAATTTCATTTCATTTAATTTCAATCGTAAATTCCTTAAAAAAAACTATATTAATTTTTAACAAAACTAAATCATCCAAAAAAGTAATCCAAAAAGCAGCGAATTCATTCCACAATCTAAAAAGATATCGAGCTTCCGAAGATTTGTTAAACTATTTTTTTTAAACTGTATTATTAAACAGTATTAGTAATGTTGATTTTTCAATGATTTTCATCAGATACTGAAATCTTGCCGTTATGAAACTTTAATTTTTAGAATAAACGAAAGAAGACTACCTGTCGGGTGTAAATTTCCAGGCGCTAAGTTCATTCTGTGTATCCTCGAGTTTCGCTTTGGTACTCAGCAATTCCTGGCGCAATTTTTTGATAAGAATGTTGACCGCTGGATCGAGTAGCGCAGATCTGAGTGCCGATGCCGTGGGTGTTTGAACTGCTCTCATTTCCGTCAATTGATTCTAAAGAAAAAAAATCGTCGTCAATAAATTTTATACCCACGCGAATGCCACTTGGAAAGGAATTAACGAAATCGAGCATACAACGTATCCCAATAGCTGTTGCTCCTTGGAAGCGAGTCTCCTTACGAGAATTCTCTCTCTGTGCGATATTTCACAGCACTGCTGTCTGTATTTTTCTTCAGAATCCCTCAGACACGCTATTTCCCCTAAAATAGAAAACGAATATGCCGGAATATTCAATATGTTAACCACAGAAGAATATCTATTAAATATAAATTATTTCTAATCGGAATTAACTATTCGTAATGGCCATAGCGCCACTTTCCCCGGCCCTTTGAAAACATAACGTCATTCTTGTTCTTTTACTTTTTTTTTTACATATTCCCAGCCCAGATACATTTACTCAATTTAGTAAAGAAAAAAATATATACACAAAAAAGGAAACAAATCTGTATCGAATTACGAGGACAATTCGTACCGGTTGTGTACCGGCGAAAAATTGAAATTTGAATGATCTTCGTATCGCGATAGTTTGCAATAATAATTCGTTTATCACGTGCATCTTCCTTTTTTTTTGGGTCAATTCTCATGTATCTTGGTGTGACAATAGCCGCATACTTTTCATTTTGAAGAATCGATGTCTCTGTATTTTCTCTTATTCTCTCCCTTCTCTCCCTCTCTGTCTGCCTGTCTCTGAATCTCTTATGACGCGTCGTGGCTGCTTCTCTTCTGTCTCCACTCGGAATTGGCATTTCATATTTCTCGTACACTGGATTGCCCAAATTTGTTAAACCATTTTCGTCCTCGTTTCTTTCTCTCCCTCCCTGAGTAAATTCTCCCTGAGTATTCTGTTCCATTAACAGAACCGCCAAGAAATATCGGTAAACTTTTTTTTTTCGTTTTTCTTCGATTTAAAGAAATGTTGTTTTCGCGTCACAGCGAGAATTGCAATTGAATAGAAGAAATAAGACTTAAACAACCAGAAAGAAAAAAAAACGATATGAATCACAACACTTCACTGGCACCACTCAAAGACATGAAGAAACATCACAAATTTCTCCCACTCACAAAAGACATTTGTATCGATAGAATGGAAGCACTTGATCACAGCCATTGCCACTGAATTATCAATCTACCACAGTACTAATGGTATCGCACTATTAATAACATAATAATGGGAAGAAAGAGATTCATCTTTTGATTGGGACTCAAACCCAATTTACAAACGTTATATAAAGCGTCACAGACACTAACACTTACCGCGGGAATTTCCCGCGCATGACACTGCTTACCCTCTGTACAATCTTACCCCAATAGAGATCATAACATCTTGCATTAAAATGGCATTTTACTCTCTATATTAAATAAAGTCTAATGACATAATTCATGATTTGTTTTCGAAGCTTAAATCAAGGCTTGATCGTTGAAACAACAACTTTTTTTTTTTCATGGGCTTTGTTACATTGCATACATTTGAGTTGACGCTTCGATAGACGATTTCAATAATGTTTATACTAAAATATACTCGATATTTTTCGGCTTTTTCGTTTCATACACTTTCTGTATATTACAAAAGAATTACATGAGAAAAAAAGGCATCAGTTTTCGTATCTTCTTTAGGCTGTGATAACTCTATAAGCATTCAAACATCTTGAATTATAGATGGATCTTTAAGATTAATTCAATAATATCTGGAGAGAGATTAATTTTTTTGGAATGTGAAAAGTAAAGAGACATTGATATATATATTGTACCCCTTTTTTTCTCTTCAGTTTTTGTTTCTTCTTGACACAATTATGTGGTATTGAAGAAAATTAACTTTTGGGTTTGTACTATAAACACGTTCTTCGACAAGCCCATCTCAATGAGAATTTGAGCTGCTGAAAATGTTATACGGATTTTTTCATATACCATATGACGATTTGTATAAATTCTCTCCAATTTTAGATCTCTGGTGTTCTTCTATATTTCTGTACAACAGAGCTGGGCTGTATTTCGTCATTTTTTTGTACTAAGTTTTTGTTTTAAGTACCAAAATACTTTTTGGTATTTTAAGTACTTTTATAATGTGCACAGTGCTTTTACTATTGTCTTTGCAAATACATTTGCCTGAATATTTCCTAAATACAAAGGTAGAATTTTAACGTCATTTAGGAGCATTGTTTAATAATACTTTAAAAAGAACATTGTTCAATTCAGTAATGCTTTTTCCAAAATTTAGTAAAAACTCATTTTTCAAAATATTTAATCCACATTTTGAGTACAAAGTTTATTGTATACTTTAAATCCTTTAAAGTACTTCATCCAGCTCTGCTATAGACAGAAAGAAATAATAAAATCATTTGATTATATCGACAGAGATCTCTTTGAAGAATGAATTCCCGTCATTCTTGACTTCCCCTTAATAAATAACACAATAATATGTTACTCGTTTCCAATAGACTAAAAAGTTTAGAACAAGTATACGCAATTTAAGAGGAAAGGGCTGAAAGATCTTAGCGTCTCTACGAGCTTGTCGATTGTCATTATCAAACCCTTTTAAGATATTTGTTTGTAGAGCGAGGGGATATGCCTCTCTCGTCTGAACTCAGTACCTTCCTGGGCTGCGATCTGCGCCTCTAGACACTCGACATACAAGTCCTGATCATGCCACTTGGCCGCCAAATCGTCCCTCGATGCTGTTTCCAACTGTTGCTCCGTGAGTTTGATTCTGAGCCTTCGTGGATGTTTCGGCGAACGTGGACTGGCATTTCCACTGTTCTTGACATTGTCTTTATCCTTGATGATCGCAGTTGGTGCGATACCTGTAACCACCGATGTAACAGTGGCTGATCCTCCACCGACGAACGAATTGCAACCTCCAGCTTCCGTAGCTGTCGAACCGAGTATTCCTGATGCAGTTGTCGACCCGGAGATGCCAAATCCGGATGATGATATAATCGCTGTTGACGAAGTAGTCGCGACGTTCGTTGTAACGCTTCGCAAATTTTCACCAGTTATTGAAGCGAGGCTCGATGAAGTTACACTGACATTGCCATCGTTATTGTTGATGCCGACGCCGCTAGCTCCGTTTCGGGGGCTTTGTCCTTCCGGAGGTGAAAATGGAACACCGCCACCCGTTGATTTGGTCTCCGGACTCGCTTCTGCCATCGCAACCGGCACTTGGAAAAACACCGAATTACGATGTATATGTAACTATTCGCTGTCGTTTGCGCGGGCCCGCGACAGCCACCCACGACGCTAACCGATGAATGTCCAACTGGATTGTCGATATTATCCCCAACGTTAATAGCTCAATATCGGTCAAACGCACGAGACGCTTCTCCGAGCGCGAAGCTCCTCCTCGTCCCGGACTCTCGACACGGATAATCTGCAATTGCAAGAGAAAACAAAAAACCGTATGTCAGCACACCGACACCTTTCATTTTGTGTTATTAGCGAGGTGTAAGAGAGACTAGGGGGCGTCAGCATTAGATATGTGCGCGGTTAATATAACCGGTTATTTTACCGTATTTTTACTGTATTTTCGCGGTTATTATTGGAAAAATTACCGGCTCTGTCATATAACTTTTCCCGCTATGTTTTCGAATTCACATTTTAGCTCGACAGTGAAAATTCAGATGATTAATCAGATGATAAAGGGTAAAATGATTTTGGTGATTAAGAGCATGTGAAACACCTTCCCCCCGACCATTCCGGTCTCAATCGGCATCAAAAACTGTAATCAACTTTTTTCATGCATGCTGACATTTTACAGCTTCAAAAAGAGTTTTATCGAATGCGGATATCACTGGAGCACTCGACGAAACTCTTTTTGAAGCTGTAAAATGTCAGTATGCGTGAAAAAAGTTGATTACAGTTTTTATTACCGACTGCGGCATTTCACATGTTCTTAAGGCGAGGTGAAACCTACTCAGTCGGTAACAAAAACTGTAAACAATCTTTCAGAGGACATCGAACGTTTTTTGATTAAAAAAAAGTTTTACATCATTGGTCTCTTAATTCTGCATGATGTAAAACTTGAATTTTTCCCAAAAAATGTCCAGTTTCTGAGAATTCTTGTTCCGAAAGATATTCGCTATCCTTCTCGCACTCATGAATATTTCACCTCGCCTTAAGATGATGTGCTACATGTCGTCTGTTTCCCTCAGATTGCCATAAGTGCGAGTGAGATAGCTAAATCTTTCCGAAGTGTTATTCTTCGCCACGGTTGATTTTTCGAATAAAAATCGAGAAGTACTGACTGGAGAGTACCAAGACGCAGTTAGTACCTCTCGCCTTTTGCCTGAAATATCAATTGCGACCAAGAACAACGCTTTACCGTGGCGAAGAATAACACTTCGGGAAGATTCAGCTATCTCACTTGTACTTATGGCAATCTGAGAGAGACAGACGATATGTAACACACCACCTTAAGGTGATGTGCTACACCGACTGAGTCACCGTGAGTGCGAGAGAGAATCTGCCATTGGTAGTCGCAGTGGAGCGAGAGAGAACTACAAAATCGTGTAGCATATCACGTTAAGGGGAAGGTGAAAAAAACTGTAATCGACGTTTTTGACGCATGGTTGTATTTGGAGTTTCAAGAAAAGTTTTATCGAATGCAGATGTCGCTGGTTGATTCGATGAAACTCTTTTTGAAGCTGAAAAATGTCACCATGCGTGAAAAAAAGTCGATTGAAGTTTTTATTACCAACTGCCTGATTTCACATGCTCTTAATCCTAGGTCGTGAGGAAGCTTTTAGAAGCTCGTTTTCTAAGTATTTTGAAAAACACTTTTTTATAACTCTTACACAGAATGTCCCATGTTTCCCGGGACATTCCACATGCGCAAAAGTATCTAAGATGCTTTTGTGTGCGTAAAAGCATCTTATTAAGAGTTAATTAATGTTGCCTTCACACGACGATTTGTCTATTATACTTTTGCGTGCGAAAAAGCATCATGGATACTGTTGCAAAGCCTTTTGCGTACGATAAAGTATCGTAGATACTGTTGGAAAGCCTTTTGCATGCGAAAAAGCATCTTAGATAGTTTTGCGCACACTTCTGCGTGATCAAAATTATCTACATCGGTAATACGCATGCGCAGTATATTCTCGCACGCGTCATACTTCAATACGCCATTTTCGCCACGCATTACAAGCGCGAAACGCGGGACATTCCGTGCATGAGTTATAAAAAGTATATTTTCGGAGTACTGTAAAAAACAACTTTTAGAAAATGTAAAAGGAGCACTCTTTAAAAGTACTTCCAAAAAGTACTTCGTGCTTCACTTAAAATCAATGGTCTTAGTACGTTTTTTTCTTAAGTACGTTTAAATACAACGCCCAGTTATGATCGTAATTTGACAAAAATCAATTTCATCGAAAAATATTACAGTAAAAATATGGTATATTTTGTTATTGGTCAAATTGTCGCGCCAGGATGTTCCGGTATTTTTCCCAGAATACAACAGTGTACGGACAAATTAAAAGGTCATCGTTCTGCTACATTCTAGTCAAATCAATGCTAAAAATGTAGCTGGTTAATTGCGTTTCGATAAACATTGATAGTTCTGTTGATTGTTCTGATGAGTGGATGGCACATCAGCATGAATTCTTAATGAGTTGAGGAAAGAATACTCTAATAAACAACTAAATAAATTTCAACTTTTCTTCTCTTCCGTCTCTCTCACTCTCGTTGGGTCTTCTATACGTGAAAACATAACCCTACTTATTGAAATTACCAACGTACATTTACGGGATGTTTCCGGAAGTGCACACTTTATAAGTCATTAATTATAATAATTTTACCACATTCTATTATGGTCAAATCTATATTAAATACAAAATTTTTTCATTATTTCTTAAAACTGTTTCCTTCAAATTTTATATGAACGATTTGGTCCATGAGTCGAAAATTCGTCAAACGAAGTACTTTTTATTTTGTTCCAAAATCAATTATGTATAAAAACAATATAAAACATAGATAAAAACATCGAAAGATGCAATTTGGATGAGTTTCTTTTCTGGCTCATATGTATTAGTAATTTTTTTAATCCCAGATTTTAATAAAATCGAAAAAATTTTAAGATTCTTTTGACTTTGGCGACTCATACTGCTCTACCTTTAACGCACATGAATTTCTAATATTTTACGTGCGATCATTGAATTGGGTTTATCAAATTGTCTCATACCTATTTACAAATCGATTCAAAAAATGTGAGAAGAATAAATATTTCTACATTAGATCATTTATCAATTGCTACCTCAATTTGCAGGGTTAATTTATTGAGAAGGTAGAGTGCTCGACGAGAGTCTTGACTGCTGCTGTAACGTAGTATCCAACATGTTCCAATTTCTCGTCGAAATTTGATGGAAATACTGCACTTTTAAGTTTGCTGAAGATTATTCATCGCGAAAATCATGGGAAACCGGTTGTAAAAACCATGGGCCCGATGATGTACATGCATTTGCGACACCGAACGCATATCGCATATGTATTATATTAGACACACACGCACACACCAGGTTTTGGTATTCCTGTTCGCTCTCTTGAAGACCACGAGAATATCTGCTACCACCGAGTCTGACACGTTACGAATCGCCTCAGTTCGATCGAATGTTATTTGTTGTGAAGAGGCTATCGGTACCCAAGGATACTAAGTAACTTGTAACTCTACATGCGCGAATCCGAAGGAACGTCTCTGTCGAAGACGATCACCAAAACTACCACAAACTACGAAGTTCTACGGAAATACCGCTTACGATATTTATTTGGGACAATCGGGTTTTACTCGAAATACGACTCGAGCGTAGATCTAGATTTCCGCCAACGACGCGCCTCTTGTGCTCGAAATATTCATTAATTTGTTCTCGAATTTAATTGATGTTCATGTACCTGCTCAGTCGGTAACGAAAACTGTAAAGCATTTTTTTTTCTCTTGGCCACTATTGCAAAAACAAGAACATTTGACTGTGTCTCAGAATTCTGCCATTCGTCATTCTTGTATTTTATCCGAATATTTAAACATGGTGGAGAAATTTGATTCGGAAGGATTAAAACATTCCGATGTGTTATTATTCTCCATCATTGTTGATTTATTAGATAAAAATGAGAGGCGTTTAAGGTAATGTGACACATGTTCGAAAACTGCAATCGATATCGAAAACTGTAATCAAATCTACTCAAAGCCGGTTAATATTTCAGACAAAAGCAAATTAGCTTTGACTTCGTCTATCTACGACGGAGTAAAACCTATTTTTTTTTCATCTAAAATATTAAGCGCCACTGAGTAGTTTTGATTACAGTTTTTTATACCGATTGCAGTTTCCCAGCAGTTTTCGAACATGTGTCACATCACCTTAATGCGGAATTATAAAACACAATAAGCACTCTCTCTTTTTGTCCAGGAAATCAATTGATACCAAGAATAACGATTTGCTGTTTCCATTACCGACCGAGCAGTGTATAAAACAACTTTTGACATATCCACTCACATTCATATATAAAACGTATAAAACTAAAGACAGCTCATGCTTTAGGTAGCTAAAATAACGTCTATATAAATTTGTCAGTCTATACAGCATTAACTGAGCTACAATCTAGTATTGTATACATATGTGCTACTGCCTAAACACGTAATCTCCAACCAATCTCAAAGCGCCAAATACACCATCCCTTCCCATGCCATTTGCTTCCGCGATGTGGTAAATCATTCTTATACATACGTGGCCCAAACTGGACTATATACTATATAAATATATATATATATATATACAGATGCGATTGGCGTTATATAAACAGTCACTTTTCTCGAGCTGTAGAAAGCTAGTGTAGTCGATTGTTGTATTGGTGCTCCCATGTATAATTTGATTGGTGATGCTTAGATACACGAACGTGCAACGCGAGTGACTACATTACACGCGGCGTGAAACGGCAAAAATAAATCAATTACCAGTGAACCATTGAAAAGTGTCGTTGCGTGTACTATAGGATATTCGATGTTGTTGATGTTGTTACACATATTGCATATATATTACTTTTCTAGTACAATTTGAAATTTAACAAAATACATCATAGCTTCACGAGACAATTAGTCGAGTGCGTTAAGCTAATTGCTTATAATACTCACACATATTAACTATATATGTTTTTAAACGTACGTCCAGTCACGCGAGAAAAATAAATAAAAAAACATCGCGAGAATTGTCAGAAGTGGGAGATGCGCGTCAAGTGTGAGCGCAAAATTGTGTGATATCCCGAGAAAGGTGATTGAGGGGAGTGCGGGACAATAAAGTCAGCCGAGCAATTCAGTGGACTTCATATCGTCGTTTTCCCCAATTGCTCGTGAAATAAATATTATTTGTGTCTCTCCCGTTACGATAAATTTGCAATTATAAACGCCTGATTTTGTGTAGCAACTCGAAAAAGGAAATCATTTATCTTCGCATTATAATTAAGTTAATTTCGTGATGACTTTGGAGTTCGGTTGTCAAGTGTTGTGACATTGCGGAAGATCAATTCTTCGATCGTCGCTGGCTTAAATTAGGTGCACGAGTGTCGATAAAGTGTTACGGGGACTTTATAGAGTTCACCCCTAAATAACTAATACTAGTATTTTAAGTACGTCGCGATCGTTTGATCCTTGTAAATTTATACGTGTGTATGTGTGTTTATGTACATTACGAATCAAACACACGGCGACGACGCCTGCTTTGTGATAATTGTACTGGAATCGCGTGATAGGAAACGAGTGGACAGAGCGCTAGCTCCGTTATTAAACAAAAACGCCTGTGGCTTATCTACGAGATTGAGAATGGATTCTACGGAAGACCGAAATAACGATACTCATGTCAGGTTACTTGTCAAGGCACCTGATCAACAAATTGATGATCAAATTGTTCAGTGCAAACTGGACTGGAGCGTAGCGATGCTTAAGGATCATCTTGCTCAAGTTTATCCCGGCAATCCAGTGAGAATAATTTTTGTCTATTTTCTAACTAATTACATTTCTGCAATGTACAACCAGAAATGCTTGTCGCTTTTGTATCGACGAGCCAATTTTTTTTTCAAATTTGATATTCATGGGTAACGGAACCCAGAACCCAGAAATGGTCCAAAGTCTCAAATAGATTTGAGTATTATGCTCAAGGTTATTAGAATTTAAACATTTTGCACTGAAGCCTAAATAATTTTGTAAATACATGTGTTACTGGCCAGATACTGTGACAGAAAAAAAACATTTGTAAAGGTGAAATCTGTTTAGATAAATAAACGTTTCCTGGAGCATAGCGTTTTTGAGCTTAAGGATCATGTTGCTCAAGTTTATCCCAGCAAGTCAGTGAAAATAATTTTGTATATTTTCTAACTAAATATTACAGTTCTGCAATGTATAACCAGAAATAGTTGTCGCTTTTAAATTGGGAAATCAATATTTAAAAAATGTTGACACTCATGTTTACTGGAACATAGTAATGCTTAAGGATCATCTTCTTCAATATGTGATGTGGAAATAGATATGAAGCATCATTGAGAAATGGACACACAGAATTTGGCCAAAAACCATGTTATTTATATACCTGAGCATGAGATATGGTCATTTCATACCAAGTGGGCCACTCAAATTTAGTGCAGTCGCAATAAGTCTTTATAAGTTTTTCAAAGGTTGTTTAGAGTTTCACGAACAACCATCAATTATTTCATAATTTTAGCACCTTTTTTTTATTTACTTTTTAAAAATTTACCGTATATTTATAATTATGGTTCGTACGTACAAAAAACATGTTTCCATATAAAATTTAAGTTCATCAATGTACTTTTTAATAAAAAAAATTTCCATAACCACAGAGAAAAAATTGCATGATGGCAAATGAATGGCCCATTTGGTATAGATTGACCCATATTCTATAGTAACTTTTTTTGGAGCTAGAAAAATAAAGCATGCTCTTTGTTGGGATATAGTGTATCATTCCTAATATTTTTACAAATTTTTAAAGTTCTTTTGGTGAAATAAAATTTCCACCAATTTTCTATACTATCAATTTTTTTTCAATAATAATAATCTCATTAAGCTAATTATTTGAATCTATGAGAAAGCTCAACAATCTTAGTATCATGGTCATACAATAATATATTGTCCATATTATATTTAAAATATATGTAACAAATCAGAATGTGTAAAATATTAACAATATTTTATTGCAGAGACACACAGATCAAAAGATCATATTTTCCGGACAATTATTAAGCGACTCGATGATATTGAAGGATGTGCTGCAGCAATATTACAACAAAGATGATCGATCGTTTATCGTTCATCTCGTTTGTGGTGGTCAATGGAGAGAGTCGACAACGGCGAAAACGAAAACAAACATTGGAATTAGCGGGTCGGGTAACACCACCAACGTTCAGAGTCCGGTAAACGCTACTGCTGCACCCTCGCCTCCTCAGCCAACGCCAGTTGAACAATATTACAGTCAGCTTAACAATCAACAAATGGCGTGGATGCAGCAAGCTTACGCACATTATCTCACTCAGTATACACAATTGTAAGCACTCATTATTATCTAAAAATCATACAATCTTTTTACCTTTATTGTTTCCGCATATTGGAAGCAATGTTTTTGGGGGGAAAAACAAATTTCGACATTTTTCGTGTTTTCGTGTTTCAGGGCACTAGAAATAGTCTCTGACGCCGAGAAATAATTATTCATAAAAAAATGTCTGAATGGTTGAGTGTAGCAGGCTTGCAAAAATCAAGCTTCTATATCTAAAAAACAATTTTATATTATGTAACGTTTAACACAATAACTGAATCAAATTTTCTAATTTGATTAGACCTCAAATTTTTCGAGAGAAGACTGCACGTTCTAGATGTCGCAATTTTTTTAGTTGTCGAGTTAAATAGTTCTTCATTCATAAAGATAAAGTAAAATTCAAATCTGTTTATACATTTAACTCGAATTCAATACCGATCGCCTTTTAACATCCGTATTGAATATTTATATATAATTCCTTTATTTAACAAGGGACGATCGGTATTAGATTTGAGCTTGATCTATAAAGAAGTTTGGACTTTTTGCTTCATTTAAGTTGCAATCGTCACATGAGAATTTCGAGTTGAAACCGATAAATCCTATATTTCCTATATAAATAATTAGGGGCTCATTTAATGAGCTTTCCCCGAATTATACTATATTTTAAAAAAAAGTAAACTTGTGGAGGTGCTGTTTTGGTATCACACTGACACACCTCCAGAAATTAAAATTTTGTAGAGGAAGCTTTGTAAGAAGATAAAAATGATTCAATGGTGCCGGATATAAGGTGTTAAATTTACTAGAGATCGATAAAGGCGTTCGGATTCTCCGTCAATTTAAATTTTTTATGTTGTAACTGCTTCTACCTTCGGAACATCTGCCAAAGCAGTCTAAAGCTTCAGGCACATACGGAATAACTTTCAAGGATATTGCTTATCGAATTTGGTAAACAATGACAGAAATGTTTGATTTTTATGAAGCAATAAACTTGTTATATTACCGATTTCCGAGGCTTCTGACAGTTGTTTGGAAATATGTTTATCTCGAATCGACAATCAATTTTAAAGTTTTTGAAACCCTATTTAAGCGTGCAAATTCAATTTCTTTCTTATTTTTCGTCTTTTTCAAAGTTTGCTCTACGAGAAACGCAGAATTAAATTATAACTTATAATTTTAAAAAACAAAGGGAATCTTATAATTTATAAGATTCCCTTTATTTTTTTTATAATAAGACAACCTTTTAAGATAACGAATTGATGGGGATTTAATGGTATTTCAGTATGGCCACTCAGGGAATACAATTCCAAAGTACATCGCCGTACCCGCGGCCTTTAAACGCAGCAAGGGCGAGTGATGCTGCGAATAACAATAACGCGGTTACAAACAACAATAATGCAGAGGAAAACGACGATAACGAGGACCGAGCAGCTCGGGGAGCGCGAGTTGCTGGACCTCCAGGAGCAGCAGCTGCAGGAGATGCAAACGCTGTAAACAACAACAATAATGTGCCAGCTGACGAAGCGCCGGGTGGTGCAGCACTGAATCGCGACTGGCTCGATATTATCGATATGCTTTCGAGGATTGTCGTACTGTCGAGCATCGTATACTTCTATTCCTCACCGTCGAGATTTCTTATTGTTACTTTCCTCGGCTTCGTCATTTATCTGTAAGTTTTTATATATTTATCCATATTCACTTAGAGTCACCTAAAAATCATAAAAATAAAAGGGTGCTGCAATTACATATATCAACTTACAACTAAAAAAACAACAACATTTACAATATTTTTATAAACGAATAGTATATGCCACAAGTGCGTAAAATGCGATTTTACGAACGAGTAACGATCGGGTGCACGAGTCGCCGGCGAAGCCGGACACGAGTGTTATACGATCGCTACGAGTACGAAAAACGTACGCACGTGTCGCATACGATATTTTTTGACGTAGTATGCGTAAAATTCTTAAAAAAGTAATGTACGTCATGTAGACATTGAGCGGGTGCAAGGCCGCAGGCCCTGCTGGGGGGCCAGGCGGTGAAGCCCCCGGTGGGGGGGTTGAGGGGGGCGGCGCCACCCATTCAAGAAAATACTTTTTCAAATGACTCGATCTCGATTTACATTTCGATGACAATACTATATTATTTATGACAATACTTTCATAAATTAGAAGAAACGAGCAAATATTCGAAGTATTAATAGTAAATTTTCACAATATTGATAGTCAATACAACTTCACAAAATTTTACAAAACAAAACAATACAAAAGAAATAGTTAACAAATGCGTTACAACGTAATTGATTCATTCAATTTGACGATTGACGATACATTACTGTACGCCACAATTATTCACGTTAACAGTAACAGATTTTTCTCCATCGTTTTCCCCGTGTTTTCCCGTGTTGACTACTCATGTACACCGGAATATACCATAGGAAGGTCGCAGAACATATTTCCCCATCAAATATGACGATTAAAAACTTTTTTTAAATTTTACGCATACTGGTGTGTGGATATTCATTTTACACACCAAAAACGTCGAAAATACTTTTTTATTAGCAAAATTTATTGGCATAAATGTTTCAACTTGCAATAACATTCAACCGATACTGATAAATCAATCTGAAATGCTTATTCTCTTTGTAAGGAAAAAAATGCAATTGCAATGTGATTTTATTATCTCGATTTCAAGATTACTCGATATCTTCAAATTCGAAGTAGTGATGTTAATTTTATAAAATATTTTGGTTTCTCAGAGTCCAGGGAGGATTCTTTAGAGGACAACCGGTGTTTCTCGCAGAGAACAATAACGCAAGAGTGGAAAATAACAATCAGCTAGGGCAGAATGAGCCCGCGGGTCAGGCTCCGGCTGCTCAAATACCGCCTCAACAAGCACCAAGAAATGCTACGGCAGTACCTGCAGGAGGTCACGGCGAAGCAGCGAGAACGAATGTCAATGAGGAAAATGAGAGGCCCGGTGCTTGGGCCTTCACTTGGACATTTTTCAGTTCGTTCTTCGCTTCTCTCATTCCCGATCAACCGAATGTTATTTAATTTATCTTATTAACATATAATATATATATATATATATATTTTCGTAACTCCCTCTCTCGCTTTTCCTAATTGTCAATCGCCAAAGTGAATATTTCGGATAAAATGTTGAACGGGATTTGATTTAATATGAATATGAGAAAAAAAAAATATCTAATTTTAATCAACATTAATTCGATGGAATGTCGCGATCGTTCCTCACTTTTTCCTATATACATTTAAAATACGCCCGCTAGCTTAGAAAATTCCAGCTCTTGTGCGTGTTTTCTAAATGGCGATTTACGTCGAATCGCCATAAGTCTAACTTTCGTTGATTATTTCAATGACAAGTGAGAGTTTCGCGATGTACGGAATATAATCGCGTCCACTAACCAAATCGAGTTGATAAAAAAGAAAAGAAAAATGAGGCTTGTAATATGTGTATAGAGCCGCTAAACAGTTGTACGATATTATAAATATTACTCGAGTTTATAAAAAAATCTTTGTTTTTGTTTTTATTTCTGGTGTTGATTAATTGACACAACGATTAATAATGTATATAAAAACAAACGTACGAATGAACGCGAATATGAATATAAATATATGTAGATATGATAACGTATGGAAAAAAATATATATGTAGGAGCACCTGCATCATACTTGGGCCATTTCTTACGATATTATAACACCCTTTAACGATTACCCGCCGTAGCGTCCCGCGACATTAGAATGAGAGTTTATAAGTCTATTTATAATAAAGATAAAAGTTGCATTGTTGTTCTATTGTGATATATATATATATTACATATACCTCGTAAGTAGGGATAAATGTGGAGACACGTGGAGACGATAAACCGTGTATATTATATACAATCTGTATATTACGCGTACTGCAAATGTACTGAAAAAAAAACTTTATGAAATTGCTAATAAAGTGTCAGGAAAAGATGGTCAACATATGTTTCTATGAATCGTGAATAATGATAACTGCGAGAACTGCTGAACGTACTTCCATTATTTCTTCATAATTTCATGCCGATTAAGGTAGTTCTGTCGTGAAGGCAATCCAAACTCATATGCATGAATTTTTGACATGTTGTAATTTAGATATTCAATTTTACTTGCACAAAATCTTGAAGGCTTTTACCGAGTATTTGAATGAACAATTAAAACTTGAAAATCGATCTTTCTAGACGGCGCTCATGGGAGGGCTGGAAAAATTGATCTTTAAATCGAAAATTAACATACTTAGATCAAAGATAGAGAACAAATAAAAAGTACTACGGATTCGCAATTTATTCAGGAATTGATGCGTCATGAAAAAAGGTGAAGTCTCCGGAATAATGTTTAATTGAAACAAGATCAAAGTGCACGATACCGGGCCAAATGACGTTTCCTAACCTAATTATTGTAAAAATGAAGTCAAATCCGCACTAAACATATCAACTATTTACAAATAATCGTTTTAATCTGATTGCGACAATTTCGAAGGATTCTTGATTATTGTTGATATTATTATTGCGGCAGTCAAAGTAATGCGTATGATTATTTTTTAATGTCATATAGACTCTGAGATTTATGACTCCGGCGTACCGACAGAACTACCTTAAGTCCGTTTCTCTTCTATCGTTTCATCCTTAAGGTGATCCTATGGACGATGCACTTTCAATACCATCGTTCTGAAATTCTTATAGAATGTTCGCCAATATTTTAAACAATTTTCGGCAAAATTTGAATCTGATAGCCTACCGTACTTCGGAAATATTCAATGCCAAAGTTGTTCATGCAATATACGCCATAGATTACACTCGCTTAAAAAGAATAGCTGATGAAATGCCAAAAAATTGTGTCGAGAAGAGAATTTCCTTCCCCAACTGGTGTCGAAATTTCAAGTTGATTGCCTACTTTAATTTTGAGATATCAGAGAAAGCATCTGATGTTCTCTCTCTCTCTGACTCATGCATTTTCGCGTTATCGCGCTCTCTCGCATCAACACGTTGATTGTTTGTCTTGCACGGAAAACAATTGATATCTGCCCCTCTGACACCCGGGTAGCGGGCTTCCATAGGAATCCTCTTCTAATACTTTAAAATGTAGCTATAATAAGAAGTCTATCATAATGAATCTTGAATGTGATAAATATTTGAGTCCAAAGATTTGTGGATGAATCTTTTTTCAATGAAAAATGTAATATTATTAATATTCTACGATCGTATATTTTTATTATTACATTTAATACAAAAATTATATTATTTATAGTAAATTCGCAAACCAAAGTCCGTATTCGGCCCGACAGAATTTTTTAAAATAATTTTCTATCATTTATTGTTAGCAGGTATTCAGAGCTCCTATCCTAAATTTTTGTATTTCATAAAGAAAAGCCATGCATGGATTAACAGCTAGTCTCGTATAAAATCCGAATCTCTATAAATTCAGCACAAATTCGATACCGTTTGCCTTTTAATATGACGTTATCAGTGAAGATCTATTGAGAATTGCGACTGCTAAGAATTTGCGGCAAATTGGGGCGTGCATAGTTTTCGTTCGATCCTTTTAAAGCCCTATTAATATTTCTATACATTTCAAATATTATATAAATGATTACAAACACAAGAAACGTAACTGATCTACGTGCAACTTCAATGATAAAGCCGTCCTTGAGATATAGAAGTTTGATTTTTGCAAACAATTCAGGTATTATTTAAAAATCATTTTTCTCAATGTTTCAGTGCAATTTTATTGTCACGAGATCAAAAACCCAAGGCTTTCTGAGTAAATAAAGAAGTGAGCAAACAAAATTATATGTAGAGTATATTTATCAGTATAAATGAAGAGTTTCCTGTTACCCAAATTTTCTCTCTCTCTCTTCCGCAGACACGTTCTCTCAGTTTGAATATACCGCGAGATTGTCGAGTTGAGTTGCGGTGTGAGATAGCCATAAGAGTAGACTGTACGTTTCGTACGCCCAATAAATTCTCATCTCCAAAAAACACCAGGATAATATAAAAGGTTATTGTTTAAACATATTATTTTTATCAGACGTGAATTCTTTTCTTTGATAATTGTGTTTCAATAGAGTATTACATCGTCTATTCAATAGTTTTAAAGATATACCTTGTGGCCGCATAACCTCGTAACTGTAATTTTTTTTAATTATATATATCGTGGCTCACGTACGTCCTTACGAGGATCCACAATGTGGGTGATGAAATACATAATCGAAAGATCTGAAATGCTTGAGGTTTATGAAATTTCGATTGTTATTGCAGATGGGTGAAGATAAAGTACCTGCAGAGACTGCTGCTGAAGGGTTTGTATTTCATCCCATTTTTAATTTTTATTTTTTTAATGCCTGTTCTTCATTAGTATAGAATATATAAATATTTCACTGTACATATGAGTTGATGTTCATGAACATAGTTATTATGTGTCATTATTATTAACCCACTGCGTAGCATCGTTTTATGACAATGTATGTTCATATTTATTTATTTAATATTCATATGTCCAATTCAAAATATGATGAATAAATGTAGAAAAAATTTATAACATTCAATAGATAAAGTATATAAATATTTCACGGTATTTATAAGTTGTAGCTCGCGAACAGTTTTTATGTGTCATTATTATTAACCCATTGCGAATCATCGTTTTATGACAATGTATGTTCATATGTATTTATTTAATTTAATTTTTAAATTAAATATTCAATCCAGAATATCTAAGCCAGAATATGATGAATAAATGTAGAAAAAATGTATAACATTTAATACAATACGCTGTACATATGCCATTGGATATACATAATAATACGTTCAATATCTAAATATTGTTCAGAATATTAATATGTCATAATTAAAATCCATATATTAATTTCTATATTATCTCTACAAGGCAAATATGCTGGACTATATGACTTTGAATCAATCAATATGTTAACGTTATATTATTTATCTCATAGAAGTTTTATATAGAAGATCATTTTGTACCTGAGACTCTTAGTCGTTGCAACAGATGAAAAATTATTTGTATTTTTTCATTTCATTTGTTTGCTCTCCTGTTGTATAGAGTATTTTACTATGTATATAAGTTATAGCTTATTGAACTAATTTTTATATTGCATCATTAACCCATTGTGTACCATTCTTAAAAATGTGCTTATATATTTAATATCTACATGTCTGTCAAAAATACAATAAATTAACTTAAGGAATAAATGCAAGACATTCACAATGGATTGATACAATTATAATTAAAATCCAAAGATACATTTATATTTTATCTCTGTAAGGCCATTATGAGAGCCTATATGACTTTGAATTAATTAGTATGTTATCTATACATTATTTATGTTATCTAGAAAGCAATTTTGTATCTGAAGTTCACAGTTTGCAGAAAAAATGAAAAATAATTTTTTTTTATTATTGAACTTTATATTGTGTATTGCTTAACTTGTATAATTGAAATTGCATTGACTAAATTAATTTCTAAATCTATAATAATAATATATATTTGCAATTCCCCCTTTTTTTTTTTTTTTTTACATGTGTTTTGTGTGTGTGTGGGCTGTGTGTGTGTGTGTGTGAGCTGGGGTTTGCGAGGCCATCGACCGAGGTCTTTCAGTCTTCTAAATCTAAATTCTTACATATAAATATAAAATGCAATTTTATGCCAAAGAATTATTTTCAGTACATAGGAACAAATTGGCGAAAGATAAACATTAAATAAAATTGAAAGAGTGTTATTCAATGAAAAAGAAAATTATCTTCTTTTTATAATATTTATGGTGTTATATATTGAATATCAGTTAAATTTAAACTCAACCATACTTTAATTGGCTTTGTATTCAAATATTACACAATTCCAGCTTACGTTTTACCAAAGGTAAATGTTACATTCCATTTTTTTGAAACAAATTTCCATCCCCAAAAATGTTCAATCTATATTTATACGATTATCATAAGTAATTGTAAATAAAGAGAAAACACGGTTTAAAATGCGCTTGCACTGAGCTGCTAAGGCAGTTGTTATGGTTAAAAATGATCTCTAAAGAGTATCTTTATCATGTGGCCAACTTGACCCACCTATTTGACCTGTTTAAAGTGCAGCGCATAAAGAGACATTTATATCAATCTATTTATCTGCAGAGTCACAGTCGTGAGTGTTCTCTGGAAGGTTCATAATAGTTGTTGTGAAAACATTGCAATGTACAGTTTGCTTTGCTTGTAATCAACATTTTTTGGCTGCTATTCATAAATTGATTTGCTAATTTTTTACAAACTGTAAACAACTATAAAGTACAAAAGGTCGAAGTAAATTTTACGCGCATACCGAACGACTAAAAAATTATTAAAAATAACGTCTTAAAAGTTCGGCGATTTTTTGCGAATCTGTAAAAATAACTTGATCGCGTTAAAGAATCCAGAACCGAAAATTATTTATTAACAGATGTTTGAAACATATGAACGATAGTAAAAAAATATAAACGTTTGCCTGATGGATACCGTTCGATTCCAAATTAAAGATGAATTTATTAGCAATTGTGCGTTTCTTCACTGTAGGTAAGGGGAAAAAAACAATTGTTAAAAAAAGTTTAATCAATTAATATTAATTAAGATGAAATATCTTATGTTAGAAACGAGCCGTCGAAGAAAGCTCTGAAAAAACAGCAAAAAGAGGCAGAGAAAGCTGCGAAAAAGGCCGAGAGAAAGGCTCAAACGGTAAATATGATCATTCATTTTTTGAGCAAGTATTAAAGACTATTCGAAATTAACAATAGCACAAGAAGTTGCTTGAATTAAAATTCGTAGAATTAACAGCGATAATAATAATAAATATTCACTTAAATATATATGTATTTTGAAATTTTATTTTGGAAATTCGAAATAGTACGATATGCGTGTATATATATATTTTTATAATTCCGATTGCAGCAGCAGCAAGTTGAGGAGAATGCTGATGGAGCCGAAGACATTTCCGCCGGGAAATACGGGCAAAACCCGTTGATCCAGAGCTCCGAAGATCACGCAGATCGGAAATTCATCCACGTTAGAGATCTCGAGGCGAAATTGGCGAATCAAGTCGTCTGGCTTCGTGGTCGTTTGCATACTAGCAGAGCGAAAGGCGAGTATACTAGAAGCTTAGAATATTTGGGAATTTAATGGATCAGTACTGAGATTTTTTACGCGGAAACTGGAACATTTAATCACATTTACATAAATAAGAATACGATTTTTCGAACGTGTTTAGATAAATTCTGCATCATACTTGTACATTAAATTTAATATTTTCTATACCGATATGTAAAATTTAAATACAATTTTGTTTGAAATGTCAGTAGAAAATCTTGTATTAAATAATTACAGTGATAATAATAATTAAGGAGTTTGAAGCGAAACGAATTTTGAGAGAAAGGCTTACGAAAATTTGCCACTGATTTGACACAAAATGTTTTTGTAAATAAAATATATTCTTGCAGGAAAACAATGCTTTTTCGTACTGCGAGAACAAGCTTATACAGTGCAGGGCTTAGTCGCAGTAAACGAGAGTACCAGCAAGCAAATGGTAAAATTCGTTTCTGGAATAACGAAAGAATCGATAATCGACGTGAAGGCGACAATTAAGTGCGTTCCAACGAAAATCGAAGGCTGCACGCAAAAAGATGTCGAGTTGCACGTCGAAAATATTTACGTCGTTAGCGCATCAAAGGGACAATTGCCATTGCAAATCGAAGATGCCGCAAGACCGGTAAACGAGAACGAAGAATCCACATTGAATATCAAGGTCAATCAGGATACGCGTCTCGATAATAGAGTTCTCGACCTTCGCACACCCGCGAATCAGGCTATTTTCCGCGTTGAAGCAGCGGTTTGCAAAATATTTCGTGATATTCTCACAGAGAAGGTAAGTGTCGGTTTAATGGGTTTCACGCATACTTTCTCGTCCAAAAATATAATACGATAAATTTTCGGCACTTTGCAATAAGAGATACATTTTTAGAACATGGATGTCGTTGAAAATAGTGATATTTGTTTTTTAAATACTCATAATAATGCTGAGAAAGTATTAATAAATTAGTTACTGAAAATAGTTCAACAAACTTTGAGAAGACTTGTTTTTTCAATCATGAGAATTGAATTTCCCGATGTCTCCGAAAATTTATTACATATAATTTTTTAATTTTTATTTGTATCCCTTTGGTAGGGTGAATGCACCAGTAATTGAACAGTCACCATTGAATGAACAACAGCTTTTTGAGAGTTGATGAGAAATTTTTACGACTTGGCTGAACATTAGATTTTTAATTTGTCTCGTTTTTTAGATATCTACTGCGATTATTTTATCGCAGAAACCTATTTTCGACTAAAAAGTGTAGGTTAGATTGGCCCATTTATTTACTGCGGGTTTATGATTATTGGCTTTTAGTATTCATTTTTATATACTTTGTGATTAAAATACGATATTTTTTTAAATGCACCGCATAGTTCAACACCGTGGGAAGCCGTTAAAATTTTTGTAGACAGTCTGGAAATATTACATTTTATAGAAACCCATGATAAACAAATCGATCCTCTTAACTGTTCATTTACTGGTAACTTTACTCTATTCCTAATTTTTCAAACTTTTTAAAATTTATTATTTCTCAGGGTTTCGTCGAAATTCACACGCCGAAAATAATCTCAGCGGCGAGTGAGGGTGGTGCCAATGTTTTTACCGTCTCGTACTTTAAAAATTCGGCTTATCTCGCGCAATCGCCACAGCTTTACAAGCAGATGGCCATCGCCGCGGATTTCGACAAAGTTTTCACTGTAGGAGCTGGTAAGTTACGAAAATAATAAAATTAATTTTCGCTTGATTCGTACTAATTCCACACATACTCAAGTTAATGTTGTTAATAGTTTTCAGAGCCGAAGATTCGAATACGCACAGGCACTTAACGGAATACGTGGGACTTGATCTTGAAATGGCCTTCAAGTATCATTATCACGAGGTCGTTGACACGATTGGACTTATGTTTACGGAGATGTTCCGCCGTCTTCGTGATTTGTTAGTGAAATATCATTTTCATCAAATACATTTCTTTGTGGATACCAAAATACGCGGTAGCGTCTCGAGACAAGTACATTTACCTACTTAGACGGCTTTATTTTTACTGAGTTTCTTCTGTATGTACATTAGTCAAAAAAAAAAAAAATGTGTGTTAAAGTTGGTGACGAAGCAGCATAATCGAGACTCATCTTTTTCGGTTGAAGAATCAGTTAATTTCAATGAGTTTTGCTCAAAATTTCGATGGCAATGATCGTCAATGTTGCTAATAGGACGATCCCTTTTATTTGTATGTCTTCTGTAGCTATACGAACGATATTGCGGCTGTAAGTCAGCAATATCCGGTGGAGCCTTTCAAATTTTTGGATCCGCCTCTTCGACTCGAATTCCCGCAGGCTATTAAATTGCTCGCCGAGGCCGGAGTAACTCTTGGCGAAGAAGATGACTTATCGACACCGGACGAAAAGCTTCTTGGAAAAATTGTCAAGGCAAAAGTAATTGTTTTTCGTTTCGTTTTCGTTTGTCGATCAAAATGTGTGTGTGTGTGTGTGTATATAAAGGACGTTTTGAGGATCAAATGAACGTTAAGAACCAGCTCCTAGAAATAGTGATTTTATCTCGAACGATTATTGGAGATAGTGATTTAAAAAAAAGCTCATCCTAATTTTTGTTGTAGAGAATTTTTTTAAAGCTCAACCTGGTAAGAAAGATTGACAAAAATATTGATACTTTTCAGTTAATTAGGTCCCAAAAAAATCTTGACATTCATATACCATTATACATATTCCATTATATATTATTTACGTATTATTTTATTTTATTTTTTATCATTTTAGTACGATACCGACTTCTACATACTGGACAAGTATCCGCTCGCTGTAAGACCGTTCTACACGATGCCCGATCCAAAAAATCCGGTAAGATATTAATCGATACAAATTGCACTGCGTACATTTATCTCCGAATAATAAACTTTTCGGGTTTTAAAGAAATCATCCAACTCGTACGACATGTTTATGAGAGGCGAGGAGATCATTTCGGGAGCTCAGCGTATCCACGATCCTGAATTTCTGACCGAACGGGCCAAACACCACGGAATTGGTATGACTTATATTTTACTTAACGTGATGTGCTACTCGTTTTTATCGTTTTCTTTAGCTCTACTGCATCGGCCAATTCTAAGAAAATTAATAACGATTATTAATCTATAATAATTTTTAATATTGACTTATTGATGTTGACACATATTTCTCATTTCAGATCTCGAGAAAATCAAAGCCTACATTGACTCTTTTAGATACGGTTGCCCGCCCCATGCTGGCGGCGGTATCGGTATGGAACGTGTCGTCATGCTTTATCTGGGTCTTGACAACATTAGAAAGGTGTCAATGTTCCCCCGTGACCCAAAGAGAATAACACCATAATTTGTCATGCTCTGATTGTCAATAACAACAGCAGCAACAGCAGCAACAAAAACTTTACTACATGTACATACGCTACATTAAATTGAAGAATTGAATATATAATCTACATTATATACAGCCACTGTTATAAAACATTTTATTAAAATTTCTAAGGAACATATTTATTTATTGATAATATTTAACGTGCAAAGCCTAAATACAGTTTGACGTTTTACACCCAAACAAGGAGTGCAAATTAACACTATGTGTGAAACGGAGTGTGGCGAGCTTTCAAAACGTTGCGGACCTAATGTACCTGTGATTATTCAGGTACTACCGCATGGAAAGGAGATATGTGCATAAATATATCTGACATCAAATTTTTTGACAGTTAATACTATATCAGAAATATATTCTACGTATTTTTAGGATATCCCTCAGATACATCTTTTACAAGTATACATTTTACAATATATCTGCGTTAGAAAATATATTCGTGAAAAATATCTGGGCTAAATCTATTGTATTGTTAGATATATAATCTTACAATATATCTGATATCTCTCTATATTATAAAAAGATCCGCCGCCGCCGTCTCAAGAATCGAGCGATATATAGGCGATTCCGTGTCAAGTCCCATATACGATCCATCAGGTCCGAATTTTTCACTCCCTTATGAGACCATTTTAAAAAAAGTCAATGCGAGTGCGCGAGCCACAATAACTCCTAGTTTAGATATATCTTACAATATATCAAGTATTGCAAGATATATAATTTTACAATATATCTGAGTTATAGAATTTTTTGTAAAAATATATCTTATGAAGAACCCGTTGATTCTTGAAATAACAAACTCTCTGTCTTCTTTCTATAAGAAAGAAAAGAAATGTCTACCGATTATTTTGAGATAATTTCGAAGTCAATAAACCCTCCAGAAGACCTTCGTTTTGGAAAATAATCTCAGACTCTTTCGAGGTCATAAGTTTTTTATTTATTTTTTTTCTATGGGAAGTATGAAATTGTGCCATTGTTCTATAACGTTATTAAATAGAATAAGGTCTTAAGATTATTTCAAGACAATTTCGAAAGTTCTTCGTGTTACGAAAAAACGGATATCTTATAATATATCAGATATTGTAAGATATATAATTTTACAATATATCTGGGTTATAGAATTTTTTGTAAAATTATATGGGCATATCTCACAAACCTTTGACTTTCGTGTAACTCGACTGCGGAATGCGATAGTAATTTACACAGAATGAATTACGCGAGTAACAAACTTTTACTAAGATGTACGAAACATAATCTATCTGAAAAAAAAAAGAATTTAATTTTTTAATGCACCAATAGACTTTTATCCTGGTTCAAATGCGGAAATTAACAACATTTTCGCTTCTAACTCTGATTTTCTCGTCTCTTCATACGTATGTAGCATTGATATACATCTTCAGAAAAATTAGAATAAAATCTTGAAATTCTGGTAAGGTGCAATGAACATAATGTACCTAACTGTAATCGCCAAACATGTCAGAAAATTAAGCGGGTGTCCTTGAACGTCTGTCACTCGGTTTCGATGGTGAACCTGACATCCACCGTTATATGATGCAGGAATATCAGCACAAGCTAATTCAGCCAAATGAATTAGATGCACATGAAGGTAGAATCATCACGGATTGAATGAAGTGAAATTTATGTCGAAGAGTCAATTATTTTGCTCGGAACGTTCTGCGACATGGACTCATATTGCTGCGTGGAGAATAAATGTCAGGTTTTTCGCACCGTTATCCGGCCAAACTAGTCAAGGAAGATAATTAAATTCCATCTGAGTACGTTATTCTTATCACGACTTAGATGTTCGCAGATGTGGCCGACCTCAAGACGAGAAGCAATTTTTTTCTGGGTCAAAATGTATTCAATTGTCAGGTTCGAGAATGTCAGGTTTATAAATTCGCATAATAAATTCAAACTATTATCGATCCTAAATTATCTAAATTATATTTTGAGTTAGTAGAGTCATTACCAGTCATACTTTTCATTTTCTGCATACGAATTGAGTAAAATTGAATTAGAAAAATGATCTATTGGAAGGGATAAAACTATGCCTTCAAATGGGTCATTTAAAAAAAAAAGTTAAATTGAAAGTAAGTTAAACACTTGTAAAACACAATAAAACATAGTTCCTACAATGAATTAGCACCAAATAAATTATTTTTAGTTAAAATGATATTATGTTTTTGTATGCGAACACCCTGTATATGATGCTTTGTCCATGAACGAATATTATTTTCTAAAGGTCTTAAGATGAGTACAAAAAATTGACGATCCTGTGCTTCTATAACTAGATTTTTATTCTTTGAGGCCGTGAAAGTCGAAGGTTTGTGAGATACGCCCATATCTTATGAAGAACCCATTGATTCTTGAAATAACAAACTCTCTGTCTTCTGTATATAGCGCTTTTTAAGAGAAGAAGTGTCTACAGATCATTTCGAGACAATTTCGAAGACAATAAACCCTCCGGAAGACCTTCGTTTCGGAAAATAATCTCAGCCTCTTTCGAGGTCATAAGTTTTTTATTTATTTTTTTCTATAGGAAGTATGAAATTGTGCCATTGTTCTATAACGTTATTAAAGATAATAAGGTCTTACGGTTATTTTAAGACAATTTCCAAGCGAATAGACCCTTCGGAAGTTCTTCGTTTTACGAAAAAACGAATGTTCTACTTTTTTTTTCTCTGGAAACGCAAAAGAATTCGGGGATCCTCGTATTCATTCGTGAAGCCCGGTATGGTCGTGTCTGAGCTTCCACCTAACTATCTACTTGCGCCATTTGTTACGTTATTTCTCCACTGCACAGCTGGGAGCAGCTGACGAACAACGGTAAGCTCGCAGTTTCGTTTTAATTTTTTTAAAATGGTTAAACACAACTCTAGTTATAATAGTAAATCATCAAAAGCTTCGAAATTAACAAATTATTCCTTTCACTAAAGTGTTATAATCTTTCAAGTCATATAACCTCAAAATTTTTGTTACCATTGTCGGCTTTTAACAATTCTATGCATTTTGTGGCGTGTCCATTTCGCGACTAAAATTCAGTTATTTTTTTTATGTCATAATGAAATTCTATTTACGACTTTACAGTTAAAGAACATTTTATTATACAGTTTTGACAACTGACACGTGCTAACTGAGGCGCATGCGCGGTACTTATTGGACGATAAATTTTTTTGGCATAATTCTCATAAAAAAATTAAATTAAAAAAAAAATTTGAGTTAAAAAATTTGTTTTCTAAATTTTTTATACGAATTTTTCGGATACATGCTGAATATCTCGGTCATTTTTGCCGAATACTTTTGAAACACATAATTTACAAGAGAATTTCATCATACTTCAGGATTTTCCAGAATATATTCTGCAGAAATTTGAACACATAATTTTTTGGCCATTAGTTTTTTTTTCCCCTCTTCTTTAAGTCTCATCTGCATTATCTACAAATAGTTGTAAGAAAAGTTCGAAAGAAAAAAAACTATTTTCTCTGATAAATTTTATTCATTCAGATAAAACTCAGACATTCCCTCAAAGTTTTGAAAGCTACAAGTTTCAAAATGTAAATGTTAAAAAAAAAAAAAAAATTCTTACGTTTTTAGCGAGACATGCACTAAAAATCTGAGATTTTTAAAAATCCTCGCTATTCACAGATTCAATTAGCAAAATTATAAATAATTTGAAAAAAAGTTGCTAAAATTTGGAGAAAAATGCGCATAATTTTGCGATATATACAAAATTTTCATTGTTGAGTCCTTTTCGGAAAAAGTTGAGCGATAATAAAAATACAATGCACGCAGAAAAATTGGTCCGATTAAAAAAGAAAAAAATTCGGAATTTATGTAGTAGAAGTTTCACCAAGAGTTGAACCTATATGGTGTGTTATCGTATTTCAGAGACGACTATGGTTGAACTAACTGCCGAAGAAAAGTATAATCTGGTGACGAGAAACCTGGCCGAGTGGCTTGGCGACGAGAAGCTCAAAACGATACTCGCAGAGCGAGATTTGAAGCTCTACTGGGGAACGGCAACCACAGGAAAGCCGCATATTGGCTATTTCACGCCTATATCGAAAATCGGTGATTTTCTTAAAGCCGGAGCTCACGTAACCATCTTATTCGCCGATCTCCACGCCTATCTCGACAATATGAAAGCTCCGTGGGATCTGCTTTCACTTAGGGTCCAATACTATGAGGCTGTTATCAAATCTATGTTAAAATCCATAGGCGTTCCGCTGGATAAACTCAAATTTGTTAAAGGCACTGACTATCAGCTATCAAAGTGAGTAATCATAATTAAAATTCAACAAAAAAGAGGAACAAAACTGCTCATGCTTAAACATTGCTATTTGTTACAAACAATAAATGCATCAAAGAGTTTTTGTTATAAATGTATCTAAAACTTTACAGAAATATCAATTTTTATGAATTTCACAAATTCGTCGTGCCAGTAGTAACAAAATTATTTAAGACTCACTGTCCTTAGAAAGAAAAATCTCTATGAGCATCTCCATAAAGAAAAAAGAGCATTTTTTAGTTACCGCTCTAATGAGCAAAAATCTACTGTGCAGATTTAATAAAAAATTGTTTATTTACTAACGTTCCATTTTTAGGGAATATACCCTTGATATGTATCGTCTGAGCTCGACCGTAACTGAGCATGATGCGAAAAAAGCTGGTGCTGAAGTCGTGAAGCAAGTCGCAAGCCCGTTGCTCTCTGGACTTCTCTATCCTGGCCTTCAGGTCCTGGACGAACAGTACCTCGATGTAGACGCTCAATTTGGTGGCGTGGATCAGCGAAAGATCTTCACTTTCGCCGAAAAGTATCTGCCGATTCTCGGCTACGAAAAGCGCGTACATCTAATGAATCCCATGAGTAAGTTGCTTTCAAATAGTTCGAAATATTTTCGATATCGTAGAAGAGTAAAAATATAGTTAATAGTAAAAAGTTTGAAAATATATGGTTAATCTCTATGGTTAAAATTTGACTCATATTATGTTCGTCAATAAATTCACTACTACTAAAATTATAAAAATGGATTTTTGCGGCATAGTTCCAGGATTGGCTGGTGCAAAAATGTCCTCATCCGAGGAAGACTCCAAAATTGATCTCCTCGACAACGCGGCGGCGATTAAGAAAAAGCTGAAGAAAGCTTTTTGCGAACCCGGCAATATTGTCGATAATGGTATCCTCGCCTTTTCGAAGCACGTTATATTTCCGCTTATGAAGGAAGGCGAGAAATATCTCGTACCGAGAAACGCCGATTTTGGTGAGTTTATTTGTTACTATATAAAAAATGACCACACACTTTCTTTCATGAATTTTAAAAAGCTGAATTTTTATTTCTCCTTACATTTTGTGAAATGTTATAACAATAAAAGAAGGCCTGTTGCTTTAGTTATGTGACAAGTTTTGGGTCTAAACATACTCAAACGAAAATATCGAGAAAAAAAATGTTTTTATGATACCAAAGTTCTCTCTATAAGGAAGAAATTATAGTAATCGGTGATTCTGCAGGAGGAGACGTGCTTTTTGAAAAATACGAGGATCTCGAGGCGGCATTTGCTAAAGAAGAGATTCATCCTGGTGATCTCAAAGCAGCAGCGGAAGTCTATATAAATAAATTGCTCGATCCAATTCGCAAGGAATTCGAGTCGGATTCGAAACTGAAGAGTCTGAGCAGCAAGGCTTATCCTCCGCCACAGAAAGGTATAAGCAAATCGAATGAAATTTATTTTTATTAACTGTGACGTATTTTTCGTGAGCACACTCCAAATTAAAAATAAATGGAGAACTATAATCCAAGGAACGATAAACGAGAACATAATGGCGTCCAGCGTGGGGTGATTTTTTTTTAAATCGCGTTCACGCAACACTCAACACGATATTAAAACTTCGATAATGTTTGCTACAGAGAAAAAGCAACAAGCTCCGGCAAACGCCGAAATTGAACCATCAAGATTGGACATTCGTGTGGGAAAAATCGTCGAGGTTTCGAAACATCCGGATGCGGATTCTCTTTACGTTGAAAAAATAGATCTCGCCGAAGAGGGCGGACCTCGTACGATTGTCAGCGGTCTTGTAAATTTCGTACCTATCGAGGAAATGAAGGATCGAATGGTCGTCGTGCTTGCCAACTTGAAACCAGCGAATTTGCGAGGAGTTGCGTCTCACGGAATGGTTCTCTGCGCCTCTGCGTAAGTATATATTGATAACAATCTTCAAATACGGATGGGCAATTTTTATTAAAAATATCGATCTTTAAGAAAGACTATCGCTGAACTATAAAATGTCCGATCAAATCTTTATCTGCCATCACAGATTTTTAAAGAGGAATTAAACGGAAATCTTATAGAAAAACTGCTCACTTCATAGTTTAATTGTATTATTCACATATGTATCGATTAAATATCACAGTTTTGAATATTGTTACTTGTGTATCATATCATAAGGATTTCAATGCATTTATAAAGCTATGATTACGGGAACTCCACGGAAAAGTTATGAGTTAAAGATTACTTTTGACAAATTACGTATATTGTGATCAAAAAATGTTTTCAACAAATATTTATTCTAATATTATCCATCCGTGACTCTTATAACAAATAAATACTAAGATTATAAAAACTTTCACGTGATTAGCGAGGAACCGGAGAGAAAAGTAGAACCTCTGAGACCACCAAAGGACAGTGTACCTGGGGAGCGCGTTTTCGTCGAGGGATATGAAACAGGCACACCTGATGCGACACTCAATCCTAAGAAGAAAGTCTGGGAGAAATTGGCGGTCGATCTATTGGTCGACAGCAACGGCGAGGCTAGCTGGAGTGGCAATGCTTTACTTACGAAATCTAGCGGTAAATTAACCGCAGACAGTCTCAAGAATGTTCCAATTAAGTAGCATTTCTTTATTTATTTACTTTCCCATTTGTTTTTTTATCAAATAAAACTGTAACCTCCGATTTACGTGAAATACGGGGGATAATTGAAAAATAAAGAAACCTTGTTTTTCGCTTTTGCTTCTACAGAGATTATTATCAATGATCGATGATGATGAGCTCGTCGATTCCCCAATCCTCGTAACTGTTGTCGGGTAAATAGCGACGAATGACGATAGGAATTTTTCGTTGTTTAAGCTCCTTCATCGCAATTTGTAGGGGATCAGTTTCTCCTTCTAGCTCGACCATCACTGGTGCACACATGGCTATCTGAAGCGCTCGAGTGCCCAGAACTCTGGCTCTTTCGTATCTATAATAAAATCACCATTGTCACAACTTTTATGCTCCTGCTTTACTGTTCTTATTTTTATCCTATTGATACGGCTGTGACGAAGATTTACGGGGGCTCAGCAATTATTGCTCATGTGAAGTCTTGAGACTTAATAATAAATGTCACTTGATAAACACAAAAAAGAATGTAGAACCTTGCACATTGCTTCCTCATTATTTTTTTCTTTTTACAAAGCTATGTCTATGAGGAAATGTGTTAAGATAGAGGAACCTTGGTAAAAAGTGAAAAATAATGAGGAACTAATGTGCAAGGGTCTACTTTGCATTCTTGTTTTTAGAACCCACTATCTTGTAATTTGCACAAGCCCAAGGGATAATGAAATTTTTCAAAACATTTTAAACACCGTAAAATTTGAACGGCTAGACAGATTTGCAACAAATTTGTACTCAAATCTTTTTCGATGATAGTCTACATGTGAACAAAATTTGAGATAAATCTGTGAAAAATAAAAATAGAAAAAAAAAATTTGTGACGGTATTTTTTCTTTTTTTATTCACCGAAATCGAAATTGACCGACGATATCGAGTCCTTTGACTAAATAATAATTTGACTAAAATAGAAATATAAAATCTCATAACGTTCTTAGACATTTCTTATACTTCAAATGGACTATCAAAACATATGCTTCCAAGGGTGCGAATAGCCAAGTGCAGACCAACAGTCACAGGGTTTCAAATGCTACCAATAGCAAAAAAATTCACATTTTTTGTTCTTGATAAAATGTGTACCAGATTGTCAAATATGAAATTAAAAGAGCAAATAACCCATTAAATTAAACACGAAGACAATAATTTTTTTGTCGAAATACATAATGCGTCGTTTAGTGGTGACAGAATCGACTAGGGATAATTGTTGATTCAAAGATTGGTTCAAATCGATTAGTCACCAGCAAAGTTCTTGTTAAAAGTCAGTTAAGGTAGTTCTGTCGTGAATGCAATCCAAACTCATATGCATGAATTTTTCACATGTTGTAATTTAGCTATTCAATTTTACTTGCACAAAATCTTGAAGGCTTTTACAGAGTATTTGAATGAACAAATAAAACTTGAAAATCGATCTTTTTACACATCGCTCACGGGAGGGCTGAAAAAATTGATCTTTAAATAGAAAATTAACATACTTAGATCAAAGATAGAGAAAAAATAAAAAGTACTACAGATTTGCAAATCATTCAGGAATTGATGCATCATGAAAAAATATGAAGTCTCCGAAATAATGTTTAATTGAACCAAGGTCAAAGTGCACGATACCGGACGAAATGACGTTTCCTAACCTAATTATCGTAAAAATGAAGTCAAATCCGCACTAAACATATCAACTATTTACAAATAATCGTTTTAATTTGATTACGACAATCCAAAGGATTCTCGATTATTTTGTTATATTATTATTGAGGCAGTCAAAGTGATGCGTATGATTATTTTTTAATGTCATATAGACTCTGAGATTTATGACTCCGGCGTACCGACAGAACTACCTTAAACACTTACTTTTTTTTTGTTTAAAACTCGGTTATTTTCGGTGATTTTCTGTTAAAATTATGGTGACAGAGATTGCCAGGGTTTTTATAATGTGCTACCATAATAATAATAAAAATAATATTAGCTGTATACTTTGTCATATATCTTGTGGTGATTCTCTTGGATTTCTGAACGCCTCCAGAAACTTCGCCAGGAGCCAAAAGTTCGATATTTTCGACATCTTCTTCTTGGGCGTCCAATTCGATATTGTCATCATCGTCGGCATCGTCGAATTCGTCTGCAACTCTTTTACACAAGTTGGTTTTACAATCTCGCAAGAAAGATTTCAGACTCAATGCGAAAAATCATCTTTTATTGGTTATCTCCGTTATCCAAATTATACTCACTCGTCTCCGTCAAAATCCTCGTCTGCCATTTTAATTATTCAACTTATTCGTTATTTAATTAAGTTTATCCGACGATCGTCGTTTCCGATCTTTTTTTAAAATATCAGGACTTGCTGCTTGTTTTTTTTTAATACACGAAAACACGCGAGTTGCCGCAACTTTGCGGACATCAAACAACAACAACGCGGATAATGTAACGGATTCTGATACGCGATCCGCGAGCGCGCCGCACGCGCAGCACCCCCGCGAGACCGGGCGCGTTAATTCAAATCGAAAAAGCAGAGAGAGCGAGAGACAAATATAGTGGCTTGGGCGAGCTGACTACTGATAAAGTATAAAACATGATTAATTGTAAATGCGGCATTATGAACATTATTTGTGATATATAGATATTATTAAATATACGAATATACCAGTATTTTCCCACGTACGCCAAGCGGAAATGCCGCGCTGCGAAGAAACGTGCTAGACATAAAAGAATCTGCCTACGCTCCTTGTACAACAATAAAGAAACGCACTAGAGTCTGCTTTCCTAAGTCGAGTCGTGACGATTCAAGTGTCCTTCATATGGGCCCAGAATGTGAATCCCTTAAAAGAGCGTCTTTGCTAGACGCACAGATAGTAAAATGTAAATTGTAGAAAGCCGAGACATCCTTAGTTTCAACGTACAAGGCGAGCTCCATCGCCAGACACTCCAAAGGGCCAACCGTACTTCGACGGTGGGCCATGTGGTGTCCAAATTGCAGCCAAGGAACAATAGCCACTTTCTAGCTCGGGGGTGACGCGGACGCTTGACGCAAGCGTCTCGCACGCTCGCGCGTGGGAGCAAGCGTTCGCGTCGAACTGAGGGTTGATTGGCTAAGGGTGGGCCCGTGGGGCGTAACTCCTGGCCCACCAGCAGACCGCGAGGCCCGCGAGCCTAGAGTTAACGCGGAGAGACGGCAGATTCTTGAGACTAGTCGAGCGCGACGGAACTGTCTTCGAGAAAACTGTAGTTATTATTTTGCACTAAGATAAATCAAAGTTTATAAATTCCTTTGAATAAATAGAGTGTTCGAGTTCGTGTTTAATTCCGAGTTACAATTGTGTTTTTTCCCCAACTAATTTCGAATACAGGTCATCCCGGACGAGGTGAGCTTCGCTCTTCGACGTGGATTGGACATCGGTGGTAACCACTCTCGTGCTGGTCAGAATTCGGATGTTCGAATTCTCGCGTTCGAATTCTCGAAAATAGACCGAAAGCGTTACAATAAGGTTTTCGAAGCGCCATCCATTGGCCAATTTTAGCACTACTAGAAAACTTCCGCGCGCTGCGCGCGCAAGTATAGTACATGCGTCGGTGCAGCGATCTTATTTAATACATATAATATATATAATCAGAATTCCCAAAAATTAAGAGATCTAACATATTTCTCCAATAATTCCAAATCTTATCGAATCGGAAACTCTTTATAGATTTGACACAAATTCATTACCAATTGTCCTTTAACATTCTTTCAATTATAAATTAGTATTTAGCTTGATAACTTCAAATTTGCGAGGTCTGGAGCATTTCCAGACTTTAGAAAAAAATGTAAAGTCCCATCATTATATGGGGCTTTACATTTTTAGTAAAGCAGTACGACCTCTTTGCTCAAAGAAATAAATACAGGATTTCCAATTCTGAAAGCCTGGCATGGATTTTGCTAAAAGTGACAGTGAACAAAGAGGTCTGATTTACTTGACTGCAGAATTTCAATCCTCCCCGATCTCTTCTCTTATCATCTTATTCACGATTGTTCTGTTGATCCGCATGTAGTGACTCCGCGTACGCCTGGTTTTGTTGCTGCCATAGAGACTACGTTGCACGTTGTCGTATCTTAAGCCTAGTTTAATATTCGCAATTAACACATAATCCGGAAACCCCGAAATATTGTAGTCAACCAACTTGGGAATTCATATGCTTAACAAAACTGTCAGAATTGCAATTGTCAAACGTGTTAAACACGAACTCGGTCTCGGTCTCGATCTGATCTCGCACCAATTTGGACCAATCACAACGCGAATACCGTGACAACAATGGACCAACTCGCAATTCGTTAAAATCTCGCAACATACTCTTTAGAGAAGGAAAAAAAAGAAAAAATGTAGCAAATGTAGTACGTAAACGTATCAATTTATTTATTCGGTACGCGTCTTTAACAACTATTTAAATAAATAGAACATCTTTTGCTTCGCCTCTTTGAGCTAAAAAGAAGAAAAAAAATTCAGCAACAACAACACAATCCCCGAAACTGAAAGTTTGTACTTTTCCTTCGAACAGATATATATATTTTTTTATCACAGGGCGTTGCAAAATAAATTGATGGTTTTATTTTCGACTCGTCTTCGAAAATTAAGTTTGTGCCTAAAACACAGATCTGAAATGTTTATTTAAAATAAAATTAACTTTGATATCGCTCAAATTTACTAATTTCCTTACTTTCGAACTGACTACTTGTTTATTATATATATATATGTAATATATATATAAATGTTTATGCATCTTCTTACAAATACGGTGGGTTATTAAAACAAATCGTTATTATCAAAATATATATATATATATATATATATATATATATATATATATATATATATATTCTTACAAATACTTACCGTATTTGTAAGAAGATGCATAAACATTTCATTTAATAAATACGAAACATATTTTCTATAAATTTTAATTAAAAGGGTTACGAAAATCTAGGAAAAAATAGGGTGATCATTTTCTCCTTTTAAAAATTTTTAAGCAAGGCCATGCAAATTTAAAAAATATTTTATACATTTATTTCTACCAAAATGACAACACATTCTGAGAAAATAATTCTTGTAAAATAATTTAGGGCATTAATAAACAAATGTAATGGATTCAAAAGTACTGGATTTGCTTACAATTCTGATCATGATCCGTACTATTTATTTATAAATCGTAATTTTTGTCTTTTTATTATAGTGTTATATAAACAAACATCAGTCTAAAAAAAAGACGCATGGCGTATTAAAATTTGAAGTCCTTCAAGAATGTCGGATATTGTTTTCATTAAATTAGGGCAACTTCTAAATGTCTGACATGGCGTTAATTTTTTTAACCCGATTTTTGTTCACGTAGCACAACAAAATGTAATGACTGGCGTCACGGTTTAAATATTTCATAAAATACTGATTTTTACGGAAATTAATAATTTCAACCCCTTTGAGAAACCTTATTATTATTATTATTATTCTTTTTAAATGACAATTTCGTGACTTAATTTCTGAGGAAGAACGATGAACCAAATCATCGATATATTGTGCGACTCCCTAATATATATAAATATATATATACGTATGTATATATAGGTATAACAAACATGTATATTTGTCCCAATTAGCGAAGCATAATTTCGGAAACGATTTAATTCCGAGTCACTAAATTTGTTGCTAAAGACTGTCAGAATCGCATTGAGCTTTTCGCGCAGCATCATTGCATTTGGCTCAGGATTTAAAAAAAAGCTCGAAGGAATGGAACGAGAACGAAAGAAAAAAGAAACTGCGTTTGCCGCTTTCGGCAAAAGCGAAAAGCAAAGAGGATCGTGCAAACAGCAACAACGGCAGCGGTTATTGACTAGAAAAGAAGTCATCATCCGAAATAATTCGGCGACTCGTTTCGCTCATTCGGACTGCCGATGAAGAAGTATGGAGGAAGGTGGTGCTGACGCTGAAACAGCGGCCGACACAAGTTGCCCTTCTTCGTCTTCTATTTCCTCGAGTTCCTCCAAATCGTCGACCTCTTCGCTAATAAGATAATCCTCGGCTTCGGCGACTTCTTCCTCGCGTGCCGGTTCCGGTGCCTCGCGTGCGTCCTGCACAGCGTGAACTTTGAGATGATCCTTCAGTGCAAAAGCACGTCCGTACGATGCCCCGCATATGTAACAACTAAACTTGAAATTGTTGTCTTTTTTGTGTGTCTGAATGTGAGCGCGGGCGGCGTAAAGCGAAGCGAAAGGACGAGAACACTCTGTGCAACGGAAAGGCTTCGTGTGGCTGTTCTTGTGGCCGGCCAATTGAACTCTTGTCTTAAAAGTTTTTGGACAGTATGGACACGTATACGCGCGCTCTTCGCCGTGGGTCAATAAATGATGATTGTACACCGACGAGGCCTTGAATCTTTTGCCGCAGTGCTGACAAGCGTACGGCCGCACTCCAGTGTGTGTTCTCATATGAAGGGTCAGACAATAAGAGACTCGGAACGTTTTTCCGCATACCTGTTACAGAATAAGGAAAACAATTTTTATGACAGATAGTGGCCCTGTTTTCCTGGATTCACGATTTTCACGATTCTATTTCGGAGTGCGATTTTAACTACGTTATAGATCATTTATCATGTGGTATTTGATAAAATTTGAAGGTGCAAAAGCCACGAATGAGTTTAAAGTTCTTTTTATTCATTCTCGAGAATGAAGAATGAAAACCTATTTCTGATTGTACTCGGCGAATAAAGCTCAAACGAAAAATTGTTATGTATAGTAACTTTTTTGTTTCAGTCGTGCAGGACACTTTGCGCTTCGCGTAATTTACACGTATTAATACATTTTTGTGTTATCAATTTCGTTGTTGTTATCCAGTCTATATTCATTTGCTCCTGTGCTTATTATTTTTAACAGGTATCTGCTAATTGAAGAAGAATGTATCGTCAACCCTACTATTAAATATATTCACAAAGTTTCGTTTGCATTTAAATGTTCAAATATGGATATTTTACAAGGATACTCATGGGAAAGTTTCTCACTTGACAGTTTAATTGCATGATTTAGATATGTAGCGGTTTGATAGCACCGTTATAAATATTGCTACTTGTGGTTGAGGTCATAAGAATTCCAATGCAGTCATAAAAGCGTCGTTTCCGAGAATATTGCGGAGAAATGATAAGTTAATGTTTTTTGTTTGTAGTTTTTAATACTCACCTCACAAGCGTGTGGTTTTTCTCCCGTGTGTATTCTCTCGTGTTTCACTTTTTCGTGAGGTCTCGTGAATCTCCTTCCGCAGTGCTGACACTGATAAGGCTTTTGCGAATCCTGAACGCTATCTGCAGCGTTTTCTCCTGTATTCGGTCCCGCTTTACTCGATTCTTCTTTTCCTTGATTCGTGGACGGTACTTGCTGCTGCTGAGAAGTTGGAGGAATTTGTTGTTGTTGTGATTGTTGTTGTTGCTGTTGTTGTTGTTGTTGTTGTTGCTGCTGTTGCTGCTGTGATTGACTGAGTTCAATATGCACTGCAGCGTGCATCGCGAGACTATCGGACGAATCGAATTTACGATTACAAACGGAGCAGGTTACCGAATCACCTGTGTGAAGTGACATGTGAGCTTTTCTGTAAGATTCCGAGAGTGTTTTACCTGAAATTAAAAAAAAAATCAAATTATTTATGTTTTTCTTCCTTTCATTTCTAAAAACAATGTACCCAACAACGGATGAAACCGAAATTTCCTAACATTTTTAATTTCTCCTGGTGAAAAACAGAAAGTTTTTTTCCATTATGATTTGTTTCACTACTTAGCAATTTAGGGCATATTCATTTGAAAAAATGTTTATATATCGGAGCGGGGAATTTGCATAAAAAAATATAATAAAAAAATTTCACATTTTCAATGCAAGTTTAACTTTTTATTTAAACAAAAAAATTGATTTATCTGAGTATGAGGAATATTAGTGAGGTTTAGGGAATAAAGTCGCCGAACTGACAGCCTCATATAGCTTATTTTCAAAATTTTCATGATTTTAATAAATCTTCATGAATTAAAAAAATTTCTATGAAATCAGGGAATTTATATGAAATTTGCGAATGTATTATGAAAAGTAACAATTCTCATGTATTCGAAGAGTTTTATTAAGCTTGAGAATATTATAAAATTTCAGTGAAATTTTATTAGGAATTCAGCGAGTAATTAAAGCTATTAAAATAGATGGTTATAAAAAAATTACCACACTCAAGGCACGTGAAATTGCCATTTGCAGTTCCCTCCGGTGCATCGACGTGTCTCGCTCTTACAGGCGCGTGCATTCTCGAGTGAAGTCGCAGGCTCTTGTGAGACGAAAATTGCGTTCCACAAGTCGGACAAACAAAATTTTTGTTACTTTCCCCTTGTTCGTTTTCGCCGTCGTGAATACGCGAATGTAACTGTAGAGCTTTCGCGCTCGCGAACGCTCGATCACAGAGATCACATTTATTATTACCATCGGGACAAACGTGAATGCGAAAATCACCGAGTTTGGAAAATTGTTCGAGGCACCTGTTGCATCTGTACATTCGTTGAGGAACACTCGAAGAGTTTGTGCGACTCGTTGGGCTTTTCGAACGAACTTTGACTCCTTCGACGTTAGAGAAAAATTTTTCAATCATCGGTCCGCTCTTAGAGGCTTGTTGATGTTGCTGAAGTTGCAATTGCGAAACAGCAACGGAGCCACGATCCCAAAATCTCTCGATTTGCACGACTTTTCTTGTGTAAAGTCGTCCCTCGCTGTCCACGCATTCTTCGGTTCTTAAAGTGTTCATCGTTTGACGTTGACGAGGAGGAAGACTCGAAGTTTCTGAGACAACGGAGCGATTAACGTTTGCTGAACCGCTCGAGCTATCACCCACCATATTCGTTATACACGATGATTCTTCTTCCGGCAATTCTTCCATCTGCTGTTCCGCCATTTCGAGGACGACTTCTTGACCGTCGTGATACTCTTTAATATGCTCGAGTACACTATTGAAACTCATACCACAACTACTGCAACTGAACAGCGCCTCAGATTCTTCCTAAAATAAACGAAAAATCATTCGTTTAACGTCGAGGGTATTTTTCTCAATTTCACGGTTCGGTACAAGTTACAATATTAGCTTCGTGTTGTTAGCAATTTTACGCTTTACAATCACTTAGTTAGAAATTCAGAAAAAAAACGCAGTGCAAAAGAACTTTTCTATTGATTTTCTCGTCATTCGCAATTCCTAGTATCAATCAATTCGGTAACAATTGACTTTATTTGTATAAATAAAACCGCAGTTAAATGTAGCTGTTGATTTTCTATTCATTTACAAATTCTGATGACAATCACATCCATAACAATTAAGTTTTTTTCTCTGCAGATAAAAATAGAATTCAACACAGCTTTCTATTGATCTTATACTGAATTTTTATTTATAGAAAATAGTCTATCGTCATTAACGTTAAATTGGAGTTTAGCTATGGTTAAAATGTAACGTTTGCTTTATACAAGTTTTAAACGAATATTAAGAAATACTGAAATACAAAGTCAATGGAATTGGAGTTTAATGCGAATTTAATCATTCTTCACTAACTCTTGCAAATACAAAATAAAAAGATTAAAAAACGAATCTTGGAAAGCCAACTAAACATTTACTTAACTGAAAATCGAATTCTTTCCCTTTCTTTTTTCACCACAGATGCGTTGATACTATTTATTTTTGCATTTTCATTTCTTCTGGTCGTTACTTTAATTTTAACTTTTCTTTACCTCGCATATCTCCTGTTTCACCCGAAGATGTCCTGCATCCTCGAGTTCGTCAACTTGATCATCCAATCGTTCGATTCCTACCATCGGACCCGAGTCCTCGGCATCGATCCGATCATCATCTTCTACGAATTCTTCGGTATCGTCCTCCAACATCGCAATTACGCCTTTTTCAACTTTTACGTGTGCTCGATTATCCTCGGCGCAAACCTCAATTCCGTGCAGTATTTCTCCGCTGCTTTTTTCTTTCTCGGAATCTTGAGGGGTTTCCAAATTGCCCAAACTGCCGCGACTGTCACAAGTATCCTCTATCTTCGTTTTATCTGCAACTTTAGTATCCCCTAAGAATAATTAATGAAAGTCAAGTATTTATTTATTGTATTTATTTTGTGTTTAATTGCTTTCTCATATAGGAATTTTTGTCGTGGAATGATCTTTTTTCGACTTTTTCAATGCTATTGTGTTCAAAATGTGCCGAAACGTCCAGAAAACCCATTTGAAAAAAAATGTGTTTGTGTGTGTGAGATTCAAATGTTTATAATTTAGAAACAGCTTCAGTCATAGTGTTGATATTTTGCTGTCAAGTAAAGCTATACGACTTTATTATTTACTGCTGTTTTGTTATATTCGCATGCTCGCATTTTTCAAGATATGGAAAATGTTGGACTATTTTTATTATTTTTAAAGAATTATAAACAATACTACACAAAATACAAATATGTTAAGCCTAATTAGAGAGTGGGATGAATGTTTGATATTTTTTAATGAATTATTTGCCATTTTTAAATTCTTTTTTTTTGCTGAGTTACTTATGAAATGTTAGTGTTTCTATATCTGAATGTGATATAGAAACCTTACACTGATTTTTGTTTGTTTTTATGTTATGTGATCATTTTTTGGTGTAAAAAAAACATCCAAACTCCTCAGATATTCTTCAATGACATTCCTTAATTTTGACTCGACTCCAGTTCTATGAACTGGAGTGTAATTTACCATGTTCATCCATTTCGATAGTTCGTGGTTCTCCGACAATGATAATACCATCCTCGTCGACCGTCGCCAGAAAGTCATGTTCCAATTTATCGATTTGGTTTTTCTTCTGTAATCAATTGACAAACTTTTATTACAACCGAACCATTAAAAATTAAAAAAAAAAAGAAAAAAATCAATCCAAAGATAATGAAAAAATAAAATACCTCCAAAATGATGTCCTGTTGTTCTTTTTTTTCTTCGGTTTGCATGAGACAATTTTTTTCAGAACTTTCTCCGCAACAATCTAGATGCCGAATCAATGCGGCAACTGAATCAAAACGTTCAGCGCAGTTGGGGCAATAAAGATTGTCCGTCATGCTCAGCAAATGATATTTCAATGATTGAGAGTCGTCAAATGTCTCTCCGCAACACATAGGACACACAAGGCTCAAAGAACCCATTTTTTCGAGAAATATTGAAAAACACTTTTTTTTAAGGGTAAAAAAACACTCCTTAAGATGGTACAAAGATATCGTTTTTTGTAAATTGGAAATTCACTCGTATTATTCAATAATGTATTTATTTTATTTAGCGACTGATTTTTGTTGTGAAGGAGGATTTCTAGCCTGATCTGAGATAAAGAAATGAAGAGAGATGACCCGGCGGCAGAGATTTCTCTCGTACATATGCGAAATACGAGACCTAACCTATGATGGACAGTAAAAAATAATATGTCACGCAACGATATATTGAAAATTAGTCCGTAATAATCGGGAAAACAACATTATTCGTATTTATTCGTGGATGTTTGGTTAATGTTAAGTTCGCGTACAATTGTTCGATTAAAAAAAAACAAAACAAACGACGACAGACGGTAAAAACAGTGAGGGATAGTTTTGTCCCTCGCGTTACACTTTCGGTCGAAAGCATCTCATCACGCACGCTAACGCACACGCACACACTAACCGAGTAGCAGCAACAATCGTGTCAAGACATTTTTGAGGTAGAGTTAGGGGTCGTATTTAAATATTTCGCTGCTATAAATGATCGAATTGAAATTTCAGAAACTGTACAACACAGTGAAAATTTCTTCTTGAAAATTATAACGTAAAGTTTCAACTGGTTTTCAACATTTTCATATGCATTGCTCTCATATTGTCTATCCCTGCCATTTTCAATGAATAATTGTAGAATGAATGATTTTTCATCATTTTTCAAAGTTTCATCATATTTTCGAAGTACGTTGACTTTTTTTTGGTGATTTTTTAAAAATTATTCTTAGTTTTACTTTCTTATAAAGAAAACTATGTTTTCGTGAATTTTTTTTTTTTTTCGTGATTTTCATGTTCGAGAAATTTACGTTTTGCTCTAACTCACGTAAAATATCACCGAATCGATCGAAATTTTCTACAGCCTAACAATAGAACTCAGCGCTCCTACGTAAATTTCGTAATGATTGGTAAAGACGTTCGAATTTTATGGCATTTTGAATATTTTCATAAATTTACATTTTGCTATAACTCACGTTAAGTAACATAAGATAAATTGAAAATTATTTGAATGCAAAGATTTGTGGATGAAACTTTTGTTTTTATGCAAAATGTAATATTATTAATATATTACTCCTACGATCGCGTATTTATTTAAATAAATTTAATACAAAAATTATATTATTTAGAATAATATTATAGGATATGGAAGAAACATTACATTTTTTAGAAAAAATGTAAAACGTTGTTTCCGCATTAATTTTTATCTTTCGCAACGCCGTCTCTATGAGGAAGTTTCTTTATTTTATTTTCGGCTTTCTCATAGAGGAAGCTTTACGAAAGGTGAAAATGATTCACGAAGCAATGTGCAAAGTTCTACTTGGCATCCTTATTTTAAATACAAATTAAAGAAGTACGAAAACAAAAATTTTCATAAATTCAAAATCCTATAAAATCTAAACCGCTTTATTTATTTCGCTTAAATTCAATACCGATCGTCATTTCTCATTGCTTTATTCGTCAAAAACTGTTTAAGCTCATTATCTAAAAAATTGTGGCAGCTAGAGAACATACAGAGATTTTTTGAAAAATTCAATGTCTTATAAAATCTGAACCACTTTACCAATCTTTACCAAATACGATATCTACTATAACTGGATCTTAATTTTACCTTGCAAAAGATTTTAGCAGGCTTGGTCGAACATAACTTGAATAAGAACGAAAACAATTTTTTTTCGAAAATTCAAAATTTTATAAAATCTAAACCGCTTTATGGATTTCGCTCAAATTCAATGCCAACGTTCATTTTTCATTTCTCTATTTGTCCAGAACTATTTAGCTCATTAGCTGAAAAATTTTGGAAGCTAGAGAACATACAGACATTTTTCGAAAAATTGAAAGGCGTATAAAATCTGAATTTTTGGTTTTTTTTTTTCAATTTTTTCGAAAATGTATACATAGGAAGGGGCGTTGCTCTCTACCAGCGTGCAAAATTTCAGCTTGATTGTTAAAGCTGTTTTCGAGATATAGCGGTTTGAATCTTGCAAGCGTGCCACACACACACATACATACATACGTACATCCGGACATTTTTTCTAAACCACTTTTCTCGACGTTTTGGACCATTCAGAGCATTCCGATATGGACACAAAGCTGCCCCTGGTAATAATAAATGATAGAAAATGATTATAAAAAATTCTATCGTTCCAAATACGGACTTTGGTTCGTGAATTTACGATGTACTATCATAAATTTACGATCGAAATCCTATATGTTTCGTCCATATCCTATAATATTACTGTAAATAATAAAATTTTTGTATTTAATTTAATAATAAAATATACGATTGTACGTATATACCCATAATGTACTATTCCAAGCAAAAAAAAAAAAAAGAAATCAACCGAATAATTATGTTTTTTTTCTGGTTACCCATCTTTGTAGTGACCGCGGCCCAAGCTGTTTAACTTTCATGATCTCTGATAGACTGCCTAACTATTCCATCCAAACTCGTTCTTGTAATATAATATACATCAATAATATATAAGCCGCTTCATGTATTTATGAGTAACAACAGTTAATTGAGCAGTTTTTTAGCATCATTCTTACTAAATTATTTATGTTAATTAACTCTATAAGAATGCTTCACGTATACATTCCTTACCGAAAGTTTTATTTTATCCGTATTTGAGTACTTCGCAATACGAGAAAAATCTAATAAATAATCAAGCATATCAAGATAAGCATAAGAGCATTGATTTCGGATAATAAGAGGTCTAAGAATTTATTAAAAAATCAGTTTAAAAAAAATTATAAAATATTATAAATCCGTTAGTGTACCATACATCCCGATAACGTATCTATCGTATTTAACCAATAGAAAACGAAAACTAAAGGAAACTAATAACAACTATTCAATTTGTATAAATTGATTAAAGTCCGAATAGATAGAGATGATAACATACGATTAAATCCCATTCAAATTCTATCGATCTTTTTCAATCTCTATAATATATTTTTACCAGGGTGCCTTATGAGGAAACAAAAAAAATGAAAGTTCGGCGAAATAATAAAAACCGTTGGATTTTTATTTTATAATTAATTAATATTTACAAACGTTTCGTTTCTTTGTGTGAATAACATTAAGACGAGAGATTAAATACTAAATTCTAATCGACGTGTTCATGCTGAGCGTTGCTCTCTCGCCACGTGTTTTGTACAAGCTCGACAAATTGTCGCCACCAGTGACTCTGAAAGGTAAAATAAATTACGCAAGCTGCGATGAAGATCCATGACACGACGAGACAGTAATCCGTCTCGTTTGAAGGAGTGCTTCGTACGGGTCCGCCGAAATCAGCGGAAGTTACGTAGAGCGAAGCGTTTGGCTCTAAAGTCGTGTAAGTTGTTACAAAGCGCGCAAACATTTCCAGGGTATAGGAAGTGTCGTTGAATTTTACAAGCGGTTTGCCGTTGTAGATGAACATCAAAGTTGGAACGCCGACAATACCAAATTGGGTATTGAAACTGTAATTAAAGTTAAAGATAAATATTTTTTTAAAATACCAATTGGTAATGAATATTTCAAACGGAATGGCTTGTCCAGTAAATGAATGACTTGTCCAGTAAATGTACGATTAGTTGTACTTTAGGCGTCCAGTAATTTTTTTTATTAAGCCTTTGGTTTCTTTGTCGTTAACTGAGATTTTTTTTTTTTCAAAATTATTACTCCAAAATCGAGTTTTATGTTAAAGTTAATAGCAATTGTCTCTTGCGAATAAGAGAAAGAAACTTGCGGTGGAAAACATCATTTTAATAACGAATTTTGGCATATCTTGGATATATAATCATATCTCGCTTAGGCAGATATGATTTTTAACGATTTTTAGATTATCCAGATTATTAATGATATATTTCTCGTGCAGATAATTTTTTAACAAGTTTTTGTTTTCTTTGGAAGAATAGTTGTTTTTTATTGTTTGAGGTACTGGTAAAGACATGCACGAATCATCTAGATTTCATGTAGCCATAAAATTAGTGGATTTTCATCAATTCATTGGACGAGACGCCTTTAAAATTTTTTTTTATATCTTGTTCTAATTTACTTTTGATACTTTGAAGCGTCTATGGCTACAGCTTTGATGTGAGGGAAGAACCTCGGTAGGGCATTGAAGTGCGGAGCAGCTTGGCTGCTAAAGACGCACCATCTCGCGTAAAAAAGCACGAGCAAACAAGTTCTGGGCGGAGATTGTTCATCGGCGTTTTTTGTCTCCGATCGATTGGTTGGTGCGGCCAATTTTAAAAGTTCCATAAGTCTGCTAGCATTGACCACCTGTGTCGACGAAGCTTTCATATTTAAATAATTCTTTCGAAACTCGACACAGTTACAAATCTCGTGGTATTAAATCGGTTCGTAAATTCGGCATACGTAAAACTCATGGTAAGGGTATGAATTTCTTAAATATTCTCTACTCATTTCATTTTATATTTCTAATCGTTATTCTGAAAAAATTGAATTTATCCTCGTTTGTCTATCTATCTGAAAAAAAAGCCCAGAGTTTTTTTCGCAAAACATCCGCGCGTTTTATCGACAATTTTTTAAAATTGGATTTCATAAAAAATCTCTGATTTTTCTCTAAAATGAATTGTGAGCTTTGATGATTTTCATACCATTTTTCACACTTCTATATTTTGTAGTTATTATTGGAAAAATTTCACTTTTCATTTCTTTCTGCAATATAGTTTTATTAACTGTTAGAGGAAATTCACTCTGACAAAAGAAAATAAGGGTTTTTCAGCAGAAAAATGACTAACCGGATGAGTACATATGTGTAAAGAATTTTTGTTTTCTGAAATATTCTGAATTGCAATATACAAGAACTTGTGAAAAAAAAGACTAAGTTGTCCAAACAAACATACAAACAATATATATTAGATATTCAAAAAAGAAACTGGTAAAGTTTAAAGAGTAATCAGAATGTTGTCAAATATATTTTGAAAACTATGGATATATGATTAAACTGTTTGTTAAAATATGCATTTCAGGATATATTTAGTGAAAAATTGCTATATATATTCAGCATATATCAGAGAAATTAAGATAAAAATTTCAGGATATTTATAAAACATCTTTGAAATTAGTTCAATCATAGTTTTTCAAGAAAAACTTGCAGAGAAATATTTTCATCATGTAGACGATTTAATACTGCAAGTCACAAAAATAAGCTGTTTTTTTTTTAAATTCAATAGCATTGCTTGTTGCGATTGATTGTACCTCAACAGTGCCATAAGTTTCATCCTTCAAGCAATTGCTGTAAATTTTTGCAGTCGCATTGGATGAATTAGTGTCCAAAAGCGTTACATTTCCCTTTATCACAGGATTTTCAATTGAATCTTCATGATAAGTCTGTTCCACGCTGTCATCCAAATTTGCGGTTATTGTAGGTCCTAAGGAAACAACCGGATTTATATCATCATCTTTGGCTGTCTCTGTGACATTGCTCTTAGCAACTTCCTCATCGTTTTCCTCGTGAGCCGTCGAACCGGAACAAACTAAAATCCAATTAATTAAACATTCATTCTCATCTATCAATTGATGGTTTGTTGATAAACACTGATTATTCTCACCTAAAGCTAATATAAATAAACTTGTTATTATTCCTATTCTGTGACAGTTCATTTTTTACTCTCCGTCCTATAACCTAAAAGTGTTTGTATGCAAACCGAAAACAGTCGACGCACGACGGCACTAAAGGCTTCTACACACTAAACATCTCAGGCTGCCTTCACATTTAGATGATGTGCTGCTGCTCGGTCGGTAACAAAAACTATAACCAATCTTTCAAAGGACACCGAACGTTTTATCATAAAAGAAAAGTCTTACATCATTGGTATCTTAATTCTCTATGATGTAAGACTTTCATTTTTCCCAAAAAAGTTCAAGTTTTCGAGAATTCTTGTTTCGAAAGATATTCGCTATCTTTCGGAACAAGAATTCTTAGAAACTCCATATTTTTTGGGAAAAATGAAAGTTTTACATCATGCATAATTAAGAGACCAATGTTGTAAAACTTTTCTTTTATCAAAAAACGTTCGGCGTCGTCTGAAAGGTTGTTTACAGTTTTTGTTACCGACTGAGTAGGTTTCACCTCGCCTTAAGATGATGTGCTACTGCTCGGTCGATAACAAAAACTGATAAAGCGTTGTTCTTGGTTAGAATTGATGTTTCAGTTAAAAGACGAGAAGCACTAACTGCGTCTTGGTAGTCTGCAGTCAGTACTTCTTGACTTTTATTCGAAAAATCAACCCTGGCGAAGAATAACACTTCGGGAAGATTCAGCTATCTCGCTCGCACTTATGGCGATCTGAGAGAGACAGACGACATGTAGCACGTTTTTACCGAACAAAGTCGGTAATAAAATCGACTCCAGCATCCCCTTAAGAGCATGTGAAATACCGCAATCGGCAATAAAAACTGTACTAAACTTTTTCACACATGCTGAGATTTTACAGCTTCAAAAAGAGTTTCATCGAAAGCTCCAGTGATATCCGCATTCGATGAAACTGTTTTTGAAGCTGTAAAATGTCAGTATGCATGAAAAAAGTTGATTACAGTTTTTGATGCCGATTGAGACCGGAACGGTCGGCGAGGACGGCGTTTACGCTCTTAAGGTGATGCGCTACACATCGTCTGTCTCTGTCACTATCTTTCTCGCACTCATGGATGCTTCGCCGCAGCAAAGAATATGGATGTACATAGAAGTGCAGAACCTATGCTCCTCCTGAAGCTGCGCAGAAACTGGAGTACCACGCATTTTCGTCATTTTTGGTGCGTACTCCAGTTTCTGCGCAGCTTCAGGCGAAGCATAGGATCTGTACTTCTATGTAAATCCATATTCTTTGGCCGCAGTCGGAAATAAAAGCTGTAATCAACACTTTTTTTCACGCATAATGATATTTAACAGCTTCAAAAAGAGTCTCATCAAATGCTCCAGTGATATTTGCATTCGATGAAACTCTTTTTGAAGTTATAAAATCTCAGTATGCGTGAAAAAATTGGTAACAGGTTTGATACCGATTGAGGGCGCTTTAATCGTTTATGGCTTTAGGAGAAGTGATGGTCACCCTTATTTGCCCGCTCTCTGCGTCTTCATACGTTTATGTTTACTTTTATTCAAATACAAAATTCGACACTGACACCAACCGAAGATTGAAGCATTCACACACAAACGACGGGCGAGACCAGAGCTGCGAAATCGAAATCGGTTGCTTGCCAAAAGTTGCTGCATGTTGTTTTGTGTCTCGACAAAAAAGTACTAAACTTAATCACACAACAATAACATAAAATACGAGATAATGAGTTTTTCATCGCCGGTACGATCACATGGATCACAATCGTCGTCCACGCCGAGTCGTTCTCCGCTGGAACGACGACAAGGCCTTCGTTCACTTATAGATAAGACTAAGATTATAAGTTTGTATTTTTTAAAAAAACACTCGTGTTTCACACGAAAAACCGATAATTATTTTGAATGCAGTTTCATGGTTATAATTTTCAGACAATGTTGGTGTAACATCTGTTAAAAATCTCGATGACAACGTCAAAGAGGCTGATACCATAATTTTGGAATCAGCGATTGATGAAAAAGGTTCATTTATTGTTATTTTCTTTGGCACATTTATCATTATTTTCTTTGGCACATTCATCAGTATTTTCTTTAGCACATTTATTGTTATTTAGTGATTACTTTTGTTTCTGGATTATGTTAGTCATCAACCATGATGAAGTTCTTATGGATTCGGAGGTCATGTCTACATCATCAAAGCTTCTCAAGTCAACCGCTGGTACACTGGCCGAAAACCTCAGTGATTACAATATGATGGATTTTGCAGAAAGATTGGTAAGCATTGATTTTTATATTTTGTTGGTTTGGGCGACTTACGAATTCTGTATTCTGTAGCTGCTATATGTTCATACTGGACCTGATGAGACTCTGGATGTGGCTGATTGGTTGAAACTTGAGAACGAAGTGCCTCAGCTGTTTAGAAGGACACCCAACTATACAATTATGAGTGGTAAGAAAAAAAATATATATATATAATTAGTCACAGGTATGAAGTTGATAATCCTGAACATATCCTGTTAATTTTTTATCTTTGGCACTCCATAACTCCCATATTTTTTGTCGTACAGACTTCACTCCCAAGCCTTAGTTTTGACATTCTCTAGGTGAGAATATTTTTTGTTTATTTTTTTGCTTAAGGAAAAAAAAAAAATAAAAATGTCAAAAAAAAAAATAAACAAAAAATATGCTCACATAGAGAATGTCAAAACTAAAAAAAAAACGTTTTTGGAATGAAGTCTGTACGATGGAAAATACGAGAGTTATGGCGTGCCAAAGATTTATTCTCAATGCATCCCCTTAAGGAATACGAAAAAACATAAACAAAAAATATGCTCATCTAGAGAATATCAAAACTAAGAAAAACGCTTTTGGAGTGAAGACAGCACGATGAAAAATACGAGTTATGGCGTGCCAAAGATTTATTTTCAATGCATTCCCTTAAGGAATACGAAAAAAAAAAAAAAAATATGTTCACCTGGAGAATGATAAAACTAAGAAAAAAACGTTTTCTATCTTTCTATTTCACATGCTTTTAAGGCGATGGGAAACATGCATAGCGGATTGGAAATTTGTATATTTCCGCAATTGCATCGCTAATGAAAATAATCAAGAGACGCGGTAGCGTCTCGACGCCAAGTATTAATAATTTGTTTTTAAAGGTTGTCTCGAACCTCCCGAGCCAAACGTCGTTGTGAAGCGTCAGCCCGCGAGACGCGAACGAGACGCTTTGGCGCCGGTTAAGAGACCCGATGCGATCGTAGAAGTTGAGAGAAACGACGACAGCATCGAGCAGACTGTATCCAAGATAAAAAAGCTGATATCCAATCATAAGAAGAGAACCGGAACTCCTCTCGAATATTTAAGACTAATACTTCATCCTCATGACTTTGGTAAAACTGTCGAAAACATGTTGCACGTTTCATTTCTCGTACGTGACGGTATTATGAAGATGATGGTGGATGACGATGGAAATCCGGTTATTGAACCTAATCCCAAGGAGATAAGATCGAAGCAAACCCAAGAAACGGGCAACATACAAAACATTGTCGCGCTCAGCTTTCAAGAGTGGCAAGTTAGTGTCTTTTTGTACCAATTTTCACGCTTAATTCCCAAAGATTTCACTGTGATTTCGCAATTTTTAGATCCTGGTTGCTGACCTAGGTATTGAAGTACCGATGATCAACTTTCATTAAAAACTTGACCTGAAAAAGCCTTCAAAAAAGCCAAAGTACAAATCGCATGAATCAAACTTAATGCTGTTGATAATTGAATCAGTATTGTTATTTCAAATGTAAGATTACAAAGACATTAAATACTTGTTACGACAATTTACAAATGAAATAAATTTTCCAGAAAAATTCCCAAAGAAAATCCATTAATATTTTTTTAAAGGTTTTTATTTATTTTTTTGTTCTTACGTATCACTAATATAGAGTACAGCCTCGCAGTGTACATTACAGTTTATGTTTCAATAATAAACGGTGTCTTCCTTTTTTACGTCGTCGCGCTTCGTGTTTTTTTTTTTTTTAATGAGAAGTGCGAAATTTTTGCCCTGTAAGTAAAAAAAAAGGAACGAGATAAAACAACAATCTTCCAACGTTTTAAAGTTTTATTTAACGCGAACTACACTCGTCTATCGATGCATCAACTTTAATTAACGATCCTCGCGGATGAGTTGGAAGATCGTTCTCGATCCTCGAGGCGATCGGCGAGCTTCTATATTTTCTGTTTTCTTTTCTGGTTTTTTTTTCTCTTGTTTTTATTACGCGCTGACTGAGTGTTCTTTTTCATTTTCTTCCCATTTGTTGGTTGCGCCGGCTTTGATTGTGACCGGAACTGTGAGGATTGTTTGCTGGCGAGCCGAAAGCGAGCCATGCAAGACAGAGGAACACGCGCTACGGCGATGAATGACTACGCGTCCTCTGGATGACCGTACGATGAGCTTTTTATGACTTGGCGAGAGTCTCGGCCTTGGCGACGACTTCCTCGATCGGTCCGACCATGTAGAACGCTACCTCTGGCAGATGGTCAAGTTCGCCAGCCAGAATCTTCTGGAAGCCCTTGATCGTCTCGGCAAGAGGCACGAGCTTTCCGGGATGTCCAGTGAAGACCTCAGCGACCTTTATTTAATTTTTTTAACGAAAAAATATGCGTCAAAACAACATAAAATTTTCAAGCATCTCGTCATTTTGGTTTAATTGCACAGTCGAAAATAATTTCGTAAGGTAATAGTACCAATGATCGGACACGTTCCAATCTTCGGACACTTTACCCTTTATTTGAGTTTATTACGAATTTAAATATCAAAAAGCTTTTGGCTTTTCGATAGTTAAATAGATTTAAATGATAGTAACTTGAAATAGTATTTACTTTTTTTAACTGATGAATAGGAAAAAGATTTTCCAAATTCAGAGATGGAGGTTTATTTTCCTATTCTATTTTGTTCTAATATGACTGTGTTTTCTTGTGGACTTGAATTAGGAGTAAATTGATGCAAGCTTATGACAAAAAGCTTACCTGGAATGGCTGAGAGAGGAACCTCTGGATCTTACGGGCGCGGGCTACGGTGAGCTTATCTTCCTCAGACAATTCGTCCATACCGAGGATAGCGATGATATCTTGAAGGGACTTGTAGTCCTGGAGGATCTTCTGTACTCGGCGAGCGACTCCGTAGTGCTCAGCGCCGACGATGTTGGGGTCCATGATACGGGAGGTGGAATCGAGGGGATCCACAGCCGGGTAGATACCTTTTAACGTACGGAAACAAAACAATTGAAATTTTGTTCTTTTACAAAATCAATTTTAAGGTAGTACCTTCACGGAATGAATTTATGAAAGCCATTCCGAATATACAAAATCTAGACGTTTTTTGTTCCAAAATCTTCTTGACATGTCAGAAATAAAAACAAACCAAGAATATTTCACAGGGCCATAACATGATATAGTCAACAAATTTGAGAATGATTTACCGTTTAATTTTTGAAATACTAGGAGTTAAGTAATAAAAGGAGTTAGAATTAGATTAACCTCTCAAAAAATCATATCTTGTTGCTGAAGGGTGTATCTTTGTGGTTTTAAAATTACAGGGAATCTTGTCGACGATTCGAAATGATAAATTAACTTGGAATATTCAGTTATTGGTTATTACCCTACGCCAAAGAAAAGCTTTAATTCAACAATAATAATTGTTGAATTAAAGCTTTTGGTTGGTTATTACCCTACGCCAAAGAAAAGCTTTAATTCAACAATAGTAATTGTTGAATTAAAGCTTTTCTTTGGCGTAGGGTAATAACCAATAACTGAATATTCCAAGTTAATTTATCATTTCGAATCGTCGACAAGATTCCCTGTAATTTCCCACATATGTACAGATTAGATTAGAGTGATTCTTTGAGTGCTATTAATTTTTTAGATTTTGCGGATTCGAATGATCACAAAATAACGCTGAGTAATCGATAGAACCTTTGCAAAAAGTTGAGTGAAAAGGAAATATTCAGCATGCGTCCTTTTCTTGCTCTAACATCCTTAAAGCGGATGTGAGGTAAGGCGCGAGTGGCGCACGTATTGTGAAGGAACTACCTTAAGTATAAGGAATTAAAACGGTTTTTACCCAGTTCGGCAATGGCACGAGACAACACAGTGGTGGCGTCCAAGTGAGCGAAAGTGGTAGCGGGCGCAGGATCCGTAAGATCGTCAGCAGGTACATAAATAGCCTGTACCGAAGTGATGGAACCCTTCTTCGTCGTTGTAATACGCTCCTGCATGGTACCCATGTCAGTAGCGAGGGTTGGCTGGTAACCTACGGCCGAGGGGATACGACCCAGCAGGGCAGATACCTAAAACGCAAAAAGAAAAAGCAATTAAGCATATTAAATCTTAATTTTGCTTCGCTTTGAGGAAGCTTTGTTTTCATGAAAATTTTTTTTTTTCGAGATTTCCATGTTAGGACACTCAGAATGGTCTAAAACGTCGAGAAAAGTGGTTTAGAAAAAATGTCTGTATGTGTTTGTGTGTATGCGTATGTGCACAATTTTTTGTTAGCACGATAGCTGTCGCAATTTTTAAGATATCGGGCTCAAATTTGAACCACGAGTAAACTGCCGTTAAACAAGGTATGGGATTGAATTTGGAGTTAATCCATCAAGTTGTTTAAAATTTATGGCATTTTAAATTTCTTGGAGAATGTCAGCTCGGACTCTAACTCCCGCAATTTTTATGATATCTGGCTCAAACTTGGACCAGAAGTGGACTGTTATCAAATAGTGTTTGGGATTAAATTTGGTGTCAATCCGTTAAGGGGTTCACAATTTATGGCATTTTTAAATTTTTTGACATTTTTTGTTCGTGCTCTAACTTCCGCAATTTTTAAGATATCGGGCTCAAACTTGGTCCACAAGTAGAGTGTGGGTAAACTAAGCATCAGTTCGAATCTGGCGAGAATCTGTCAAGGGGTTCAAAACTAATGTCATTTAAAATTATTTAAAACAAGGCTGCAAAGTAGAACTTTGCAAATTGCTTCCTCATTATTATTGGATTTTTATAAAGCTTCCTCTATGAAGAAATCAAAATAGATTAACATGCTTCATTATAGAGGTAGATTTGTAAAAATCCAATAATAATGAGGAAGCAATTTGCAAAGTTCTACTTTTTTAACTCCAAACAGTCTTTGAGAACGAATAAGCAAATAGAATAGTAGTATTTGAAAGTAATGGATGGTTATAACTCTGAAAAGCAGGTTCTTTTTTTCTTATCCAAGAGTTAAATCAGAATAAAGTTTAATTCTATTGCATATTATTGAAATATTGAGAAAAACGTTATAAAGGGAATTTCCCCAAAATTTTGAAAAGCACGTTCTTCTTTCTTATCCAAGAGCTAATTTAGAATAAAGTTTAATTCTATTTAATTGTGACGAGCCAAATAAAAGTCAAGCAAAATGAATTTATTACTCGAAAAGATTCGGAGGAATGAACGTTACAAATAATATATGGGGATTGATTGTAAGTGAATTTGAATGTGAAGTGTATGAAAGTCGGAGCTCGAGTGCAATGCATCTGCCATCAAGTGAATCGATGGCCCCTCAGTAACCGAAGGAAAATATAATTGGGACGATAAGACAATCGTCGCGCGCTCGAATGCTGCGCGACGGATCATCGATGCTATAGTTTTTGGTCACATGAGTATCTCGCGTTCAAGGTATGATTCTGGCTGAGAGTTTGTGTTACGATTTGTATGCGTTATAATAGATTGATGAATATAGGGGACGTTACAGAATTTTATTGAAATATTGAAATAGAATATTGGGAATAAAGGGATTTACCTCAGAACCGGCCTGAGTGAACCTGAAGATGTTGTCGATGAAAAGAAGCACATCCTGACCCTCCTGGTCACGGAAATACTCGGCGACGGTGAGACCAGTCAAAGCGACACGGGCACGCGCGCCCGGGGGCTCGTTCATCTGTCCGTACACAAGGGCTACCTTGGAGCTCTTGTCTTTCAGCGAAATTACACCGGTTTCAATCATCTCGTGATAGAGATCGTTACCCTCTCGAGTACGTTCTCCTACACCGGCAAACACGGAGTAACCACCATGAGCCTTGGCTACGTTGTTAATCAGCTCCATAATGAGTACAGTTTTTCCTACTCCGGCACCACCGAAAAGACCTTTAACGAAAATCATCGCGATTTAGTGAATTTGCAATAAAAATTAATTCAAAGTTTTATTACAATCGATAAATGAATGTTTTTTTACCGCTAGTAAAAGATAGATTTTTGTACAAAAGTTAATAGTCCCTCAAATTGTATCCTATTTCAACTACTTTCAAATACGACAGATAAGTACTGTTTAATTTAAGGTATACTTAAAATGATAATCAATTTAATTTTTATTATAATTGAAAAGACCATTTTTTTTACCGATAAAAAAAAATTTCTATCGAATTTACATAACTCTTTTTTAGTCTGCTTAATGAATTTTCGTTGTTATTATTATTATTACACAAGGTAAATGGCCTTACTATTTTCAATAACATTGAGATTTCCAAAAATTTTCCCCTTAACACTGAGTATTGAAATTTTGATCAGATCAAACTTACAAAATGATTAAAACGATTTTTTTAAAATCATATGTTAAAAAATATCATATAAAACAGTTTTCTAAGCGAATTTACGACATTTTTTAGTCTAATTAATGAATTTTCATTATTATTATTATACAAGGTAAATGGTCTCACTATCTTCAATAATATTGAGTTTTCAAAAAAAAATTCCCTCATCACAAATGAAATTCTGATCATATCAAATATTTGCTTGCAAACTTATGTGGAGTCTTTTAATAAATTCTAAAAAATCGATATTTTGCAAACATTATTCAGAAAATTAGTTAAACCTTTTTTGTTTTTTTAATTTTCTCACCAATCTTTCCTCCCTTGGCGTAGGGAGCGAGAAGGTCGACGACCTTGATTCCGGTGACGAGAATCTCCTGCTCGACGGACATGTCGACGAATTCGGGTGCGTCAGCGTGAATGGCAGCGAGTTTGTCAGTTTCAACAGGACCACGTTCATCGATGGGTTCACCGATGACGTTGATGATGCGGCCAAGGGTGGCATCGCCTACGGGAATTCTGATGGGGAAACCAGAGTCGAGTACTTGTTGTCCACGTACGAGACCCTCGGTACCGTCCATGGCGATGGTGCGCACGGTGTTTTCACCCAAGTGCTGAGCGACCTCGAGGACGAGACGCGGCGAGCGGTTTTGTACCTCGAGAGCGTTGAGAATTGGTGGCAGAGCATCGTCGAACTGAACGTCGACGACGGCACCGATAACGGCCACGACTTTGCCTTGGGCAACGCCGGCTTTAGGGGCTGTCGCAGCCTTTGCATACTCCCGACCTGTTAATTAAAATGACATTCCCTCGATCTTTATTGACACGCAATTTTTTCGATCATTTTGTATTCGGGAGTATCCGAGCTATTGATCATTAGGTAATGCCTGCAGATCCCGCGAGTCTGCAGTTACATAAGGCGTGTGAGAGATAGAGAGAGATGAGGAGAGGACAGGAAGCGGAGGAACAAAGTAACAAGACGTTTTTATTTTATCGAATGAATGAGAGTAATTGAGGACTCATTATTTTTTCCCTTTAGTGTCTCGTAACGAGAAACATTGTTTCACAATAATTATGAGTGAGTCTAATAGCAAATTGAGCAGAAGCAGCACCGGGCGATCGATCGCAAGGCAAGACGTGGTAGCAGCAAAGAACTAATTTTCGAATAGAATCCGTTGAGCTGGATTTCCCCGGTTGTAATTATCTCGTCGTGCCATTGTTGAGGAATTAATCGAGCATCACGAAAGTTAAAATTAATAGTGGACTGTCGTGTTATGTGTTTCGGCGTTCCCGAGATGGGTCACCTCGAGCCGACGGCCGCCATCTTGGCACGAGACGAGTGTCTCGGCTCGTCCGCTCGAATAATACGAGGATTATATAACCGAACGAGAGAAATGATGATTTTCGATCGATTGAGGTGTCACTGGATGGCAAATAGTTGCGGGAATAAGTTTTACCATTGCGACGAGCGATTAGGCGAGATTTTTTAATGAAGGGGCGATTTGGGATGGTGCAGAATGGAGCAGACACGTACGGCCACGGGGAGAACACGGGATGAGAACACTTGACGGGACGAAGGCTTTGGTTGAGTTTTTCAGGGGATTTATCACTTTGACGACGATAGAAATGTTTACTCACTGTTGACGGAGATAGCGCCGGATATTTTGGCGACTTCGGTCTGTAGCAGGGCGGGTTTGACGGCCCTTAGGGCCCCAGCGGCAGCCTTCGATACGGCGCTCAACATCATGGCCGGTCAAGTGAGGTAAGGCGACCGGAATACACTCGACTGACCCCCGGAGCAGACAGTTAGCTCCGTTCCCGTATTACTGTACGCTATAGTCACGCATTCTGCGCAGAATCGACGTTTCGACGATTCTGCGCATGTACTTTTACTACTGGAGTCGGTGAATCGTCGCTGATTGGTTGGCAAGGAAAACGTGGGAGTATTTGAATGTTCTAAGGTTATTTATTGATTTTTGCTTCCTCCTAGAGGAAGCTTTGCTTTCCTGACAAATTTTCGAGATTTTCATGTCAGGATACTCAGAATGGTCCGAAACGAGAAAAGTAGTTTGAGAAAAATGTATGTATGTATGTGTGGCAGATATGTATATAAATTTGTATTTATTTTTTTTTTTTATGTTGCATTTCCCCCCGTCTGCAGGCATTACGCCTATTACAGGGGCGGCCCGGATCAGTAGCCAGTCCCCCCTGGGGGTCTGGTCCGGATCAGTAGCCAGTCCCCCCTGGGGGTCTGGTCCGGATCAGTAACCAGGCCCCCATGCGGCCGCATCCGACTTCCCCCTCTATACCGTATTTGCCATAGCATTTCTACTATGCGCATAGGGAAACTGCGGAAAACCTATGCCGATGTAGCCGGTCTCGAGTTCGCCTCCGGGCACCGGAGCTACGTAACGTTTCGTCGAGAACATAAACACAGACTACAGCTGTGTATAAATTTGGCAGATATGTGTGGCAGATTTTGGGATTCGTTTGTGATTATTTTCAAAAAAATTCAAACATAAGATTACTTTTTATTCGTTTTTGAAGTTTAAGAAAAAAGTCTAGGTTCTCCAGCTTCCGCAAATTTGTAGCGATCGAGGTAAATAATTTTTACAAATAAAGCCACGCTAAAGGAAGATGGGTATTGAATTTGGGATGAATCTGTAAATACGTTTGGTTTTTATGGCATATCGAATTTTTCGAAAAACTTACGTTTTGCTCTAACTCACGTAAAATGGTATTGAATAAATTAAAATTTATTGAGATATTGAAATGATTTATAATAATTTACACAACTTTTAAAAAAATCTTTGTTTACATTTTATTAAGTATTGAATAAAAAAAGGTCTTTACGCATTACATAATGATTTTTTATAATTTATGCGATTTGTTTGTGTTATGTACATACGTAACTACAAAACTTTAAATGTAATTTTAAAAAGTTGCAAAGTAGAACATTGCACATTGCTTCCTCATTAATTTCCATTTTACACAAAGCTTCTTCTCTGAGGAAGTAAAAAATTATAAATATTTTTATTAGAGAAGTAAATTAGAATTTTACAGTTTTGAGTTTTATTTCTTATTGTAAACCCATTCGAAGGAAAATCCTTTTAGCGCCTCCGGAGAGTCACGTGGTTCTTCTCGATATACGAATGTGATGTTTGGTTGATGTCCAAACTCGTTGGATAAATAATCGACTTTGGCGTCGGTATTGTTGATTCCTAGACTCCGATATGAACCATTTTTATTTCCATCACGATATCCGGTCTCTTGATGGCCATGAGAAGTAATTGTGTAGTTGAAACGATAAAACAAATCCTCAGCCATTTTTTCAATAACATTACTTTCTATTGGCAAAGATTTGGAGCTTCGAGTGTCGTCGTTGGAAATTTCATTTTCCAATACTTTTTTTCCTGCTGCAACCATTTTACTTAGAATCTCTTCTCGTTCTACTTTTCCAATCATCTTCAATTTTTTTTCGAGGCTCAAAGTGCTTGTCATTTCTATTTCTTTTTTCCTAGCTTCATTTGAAAGAACGTTCGTCATTTTTGTCAGAATCGCTCCAATTTTATTGCTTGGAGAAGAAGAATTTTTCTTCTCGTCTCTTTCAACTTCCGGCTTATCATTATAATTTTCTTCTCCTTTGTGAACGGGAATTCCACATCCGCTGCAGGATTTAGCCAACACTTGAATCACTCTTTTGGCTACTTCCGGTTTGCCTTTGAAAATTTCCTGAGCAACTTGGACTAAAAATAAAAGAAAGTTTACTCATTCTTGTAAATTATGATTGTTAGGTTTAGTTATAAATTCGACTTACGATTTGTTATCTTCCGATTCCTCATTTTCGTTATTATAAAATTACCATTTTTATCAGTCGCATAGCCAGTTTCGTGATAAACACCGTCAGCTGTTATAAAACCGTATTCTCCGGTTATTATTCCCTCAGAATCTTGAATAAATAAAATAGCAAAAAGAAAACCTAAATATATCATTGGAAATACTAAGAACATTGATTTGTAATGATAATAGTTGTTAATAAATAAATAAAATATATTTTGTAAATAAATTTCATAGAACATTTTGTTCGTAACAAATGTAATTCTTTGATTTTTGTTGAGAAGGTTGATTTCACAGAATAATATTTCCAAATCGTTAATAACAAATTGATGAATAAAAAAAAATTGTTCAACAAATCACTCGTCAACCTAACGTTTTCTTTTTCGAATGGAAATGATTTGTTAATTTTTCCGATTATAAATAAATTTTCTCTTAATTTTAATTTTGAATTATTAAATTTATTTTTAAAAATGCATAAAAAATAACGAATTTTGGATATGTATTTGTCATAAAACCATCAATTACACACAAAAATTCGCAAGTGCAGCTCAAATATTTAAAAAAAAAACGGAATTTTTATAAAGTGTTTTTAATTACTCAAAATTCTGAAATTATTCATACGCATCCGAAAAAATCAACAAATCGATTTCAATCAGAAAAAGCGAAAACGAAGCTTTTCTTTTACGAGGATCAATATTAAGGTACAGACTAGTTATTTGGTGTGGCGAGTAAAAAAAAGTTAATAAAAGAAGTTTTTAAAAACCAAGTAAAAACAAAGGCTGCAAAGTAGAACTTCGCAAATTGCTTCCTCATTATTATTGGATTTTTACAAATCTACCTCTATGAGGAAGCATGTTAATTTATTTTGGCTTCCTCATAGAGGAAGCTTTGTAAAAATTCAATAATAATGAGGAAGCAATTTGCAAAGTTATACTTTGCAGCCTTGTTTAAAAAAATTTTAAATGGCATTAGTTTTGAACCCCTCAACAGATTCTCTCCAGATTCGAACTGATGCTTAGTTTACCCACACTCTACTTGTGGACCAAATTTGAGCCCGACATATTAAAAATTGCGGAAGTTAGAGCACAAACAAAAAATTCAAAATGCCACAAATTTTAAACCCCTTAACGTATTGACGTCAAATTCACTCCCAAACTTTATTTAATAACAGTCCACTTGTGAACCAAATTTGAGCCCGATATCTTAAAAATTGCGAAAGTTAGAGCACGAACAAAAAATGTCAAAAAATTTAAAAATGCCATAAATTGTGAACCCCTTAACGGATTGACACCAAATTTAATCCCAAACACTATTTGATAACAGTCCACTTCTGGTCCAAGTTTGAGCTGGATATCATAAAAATTGCGGGGTTAGAGCCCGAGCTGACATTCTCCAAAAAATTCAAAATGCCATAAATTTTGAACACCTTGATGGATAAACTCCAAATTCAATATCATACCTTGTTTAACGACAGTTTACTCGTGGTTCAAATTTGAGTCCGATGTCTTAAAAATTGCGACAGCTATGCGTGCTATCCAAAAATTGTGCATATACGCACACACACACACATACAGACATTTTTTCTAAACCACTTTTCTCGACGTTTTAGACCATTCTGAGTGTCCTGACATGAAAATCTCGAAAAAAAAAATTTTCACGAAAACAAAGCTTCCTCTATGAGGAAGCAAAAACAAGTATAAAAAAAATAATTTTTTTTACAGTCTAGGGTGTATGTGTAAAGCATATTCAATTATGTACCTTTTTTTTCGTATCGATGTTGAAAATCCTGAATATTGAAAGAAAATTCGTAGGGTCTCGTTTTCTCGTTCTGAGCAGCTTCAATGGTAAGACATATTCGCAAAAAACTCAGCAAAGATGCTGCGATAAAAATCTGAAGAAATGATTTGATTGAATTTACATATTGCCGATAAATTATTGATCCATTAACATTTTATTTATCAATTATCCGTTTATTACCGTAATTCGTGCCATGTTACAAGATAAGAGTCGATGCTTCCTCTGTTGCAGATTCCAACAGAATGCGACACTAGAAAATCGATAGTTGCATCTCAGTACAAGTGAGAAGGTTATGCAACTTAGAGATGGTGAGATTTAGTCGTTGCCTTCCACCGTAAAACAGCGAAGATAAAAATGTAAATAAACATAAAGGTTTGTGGTGTCGTCTTCTTCGTTTAGCAATACATAATACATCAGTCGGACTGTCGGATCTTAAGCGGGTGATAGTCCGACCATCACTTTATGCACTTCTCCCGCATCCTTATGATGCATTATTAAGATAAGTGATTGGAAAAGTAAAAGGATTCTTTTCTGTTACTCGTAGAAAAAAAAAACAATTGATTCAATGGATTAAATAAATTACATAAATTCAAGGGTGCGTTACACATATATGTTTTTAAAAAATGTGATTCGATCAGAATTGTAGTGCTATGTGAATTAAAAAAAATTAACGGCAGTGTAAATACTATGAAAATTCATTTTGTATAATGATAACAACAGTGTAAAGGATGCAAAGTAGAATTTTGCATATTGCTACTTCATTGTTTTGCAATTTTTTACAAATCTACTACTATGAGAAAGTATGTTCGTTGATTTTAGTTTCGTCATAGAGGAAGTTCTGTGAAAAGTTGAAAATAACGAGGAATCAATATGCAAGGTTTTACTTTGCATTCTTGTTTTATGTAAATTTGAGAAAGTGAAGTTTAACGACATTTTTGTCGTCAAGAAATAATATCAGAAAATTCGAATTTATATAAAATCCGAACCCTTCTAATAATGTATATTAAATTATGTAGCGTCATTAAATATAATTCCGTTTACGTACAAACTTTGGAGTCGCTAGTTCATATTTTGCTGACTGACGTTAATGAAATAACGTAAATTTTTCGAAGATTTAAAAACTCCGTCAAATGGAGTTTCCTTATCTGCCACATTTTTCTAGAATTTTTGGATTAAAATTAAAAGCGACGTTCCGTAAAATCGTTATTCATAGAGGAAGTTCTGTGAAAAGTTAAAAATAATGAGGAAGCAATATGCACGGTTTTACTTTGCATTCTTGTTTTATGTAAATTTGAGAAAATGAAGTTTAACGACATTTTTTGTCGTCAAGAAATAATAACAAAAAATTCAAATTTGCATAAAATCCGAACCCTTTTAAGGGGAGGGAGTCAGGTAATAAAAATTGATTTAAAAAATTCAATATCATCCAAATCCTATTGCATATAAAAATGCCCAACGCACTATATTGTTGGTGCTTGATGAAAGGATGTTTTACTGTCGTCTGACTTGCATATGCTTTTCAATATTATCTTAAGCAAAGTTCTTAGGTTTTCCATTCTGCACATACTTCAGATCAAACTGCTAGGCAGATTGGAATGATTGACGTCTCATTTTCATCTTCATTAAAGGATACACCAGCTAAATGGAGCAAACTATTTTTTTCATTCTGAAAGCAAAGTTAATCACTGATTTAGAAAATAGCATAACATTTATTTATTAATAATTATGTTACTTAAAAAATATTCCATTTTATTAACATTTGCTCCATTTAGCCGGTGTATCTTTTCATGAAGAAGAAAATGAGACGTCAACTATTCCAATCTGCCTAGTAGTTTGATTTGAATCATGCGCAGAATGGAAAACCTAAGAACTTTGCTTAAGATAACATTGAAAAGCATATGCAAGTCAGACGACAGTAGAAAATCCTTTTATCGAGTACCAACAATATAGTGCATTGAGCATTTTTATATGCAATAGGATTTGGATGATATTGAATTTCCAAAATTAATTTTTTTGACCTGACTCCCTCCCCTTAATAATCTCTACTAAATTATGTAGTTAGCGTCATTAAATATGATTTCGTTTACGTACAAACTTTGGAGTCGCTAGTTCATGTTTTGCTGACTGACGATAATGAAATAACGTAAATTTTTGGAATATTTAAAAACTCCATAAAATGGAGTTTCCGTATCTGCCCCATTTTTCTAGAATGTTTGGATTAAAATTAAAAACGATGTTACGTAAAATGGTTGTTCCTTTAAAATACAGTAAATATGCTACGCTTGTAGTTAAAGGGTCAAATGGAGCACGATTTCGTTTTCATTGCACTGATCCACATCTTAACGAGAGAAAAAGTGTTGTAAGAGGGAAGCGAACTTGAAGTGTCAAAACTCTTTCGTTTCTCCTTCTTGTTTAAACTATTTTCTCTCTTTATCGATTTTCGCACTCTGTCGCTCTTACACGAAGCTACAGCGGCAGACTCGTAATATGTGGACCGAAATGCCGTTACATAGCACGTCCGTGAAGTCAAGTGGGACGCGGTAATCCCAGAAAATCGGATACCCATTCTCTGCGTCAATGTACCACATAGTAACTGTTTCACAGTATAATAATAATAATAATAATCATAATAATTCAGTAAAATCGTTATATTTATTCAATAAATCTTTGGAGCTGCTGATCGACAGTTACATTATTTAAAAAATAACCTAAATCAAATAAAATTATACATAATAAATAAATAATTATATTATTATTTTTTATAAATTAAATTAAAATAAAAAAATTAAATTTCTCTAATAAATATTTACGTAAAAGTATTTAGATTAAATTAATGTACAACTCTTGTAATACTAACTAATGTACACTACTTAGATTTTATTAATGGACAGGCACATAATTAAATAATAAATGTAAAGTAATCTTTAAAAAATGAAATTATTCAAAAGAATAAATAAATATGTTATTTTCGAGTTACTTGTTGCACAATTTTCGATCTTAGATTTAATATATGTTCCCTAACTTATTTACGGTTACTCCTATTGAGTGTTTTTTTTAAATAAAAGAAAGAGCAAGAGAGGGAAGAGAGTTTTCGTTTTTTTACTATTTGTTTTTCCATTGGAGATTCGTTACTCATTCAGCCGAACCAGCCTTTGTCGTCGTCCTCGTATTCCTCGTGAAAGTGAGGATAATAATGATCGTGATGCTGTGGCGGTGACTGATGAACCACCACAACTTCGCTCTTCTGCTGATTTCTCAGCAAGTTAAAGAGCATAAGCAAAAGCGCGAGTTTTCCGACCACAAGTGACTTAAGAAGAGACATTTTTATCGAAGCAATTGCACCAGGAAGGGACAGCATCTAAATTAAAAAATAAAGCTATTCTTTTTTTGTTCAAATAATTTTTATAAATAAATAAAAATGATTAATACCTGCATTATAAGAGGAATCATTATAAGCATAGATCCAAATTTTTGCAGATTATTTCCAGGATTCTTATTGTCTTCCTGGTGGTGAGTTCTGCCTTGAACTGCAGTGACTAAAAATATCATTCAATAAAATAATTTACCAAATTTTTAAACGATAAAAAATAAAGTAAGCGCACAATAAAAGTAAACGAAAAAAATCAATGTACCCGCAAAAAACCAAAAAAAACTAAATTTACCTCCAAAAAATTCCTCCAAGTTCAATTTTACTCGTAGCTCATCGTCGTAAAGAGCTAATTTAAATCCTGGATATACATCGAGATCCATCGACGAGTTATTACTCATTTTTTCAATTCCAACAATTTCTCGAGCATTCATCAATGCCAATGTCAGAACGCTCCACACTATCATCATTATTAGAGTGTTAATTATTAGTAATGATTAATTATTATTTTCACTATAAAATTGGCGTTATTATTTTATCACCGATGCTAAATGATAGGTTGTTATTAACGATTCTGAAGATATTTACTCCACAATTATGCAAATTGGCTGTTTTCACGACAATGTCGTGAACTAAAAACTTAAAGTAAAGCAGCGCAGTTGGCGAACCGCTAGGTAATCAATTTTTTATTATCCACACAAGAGGTATTACCGATAAAAATAATATAAAAAAATAATAAATCTGCGAGACTCTGCGAGCTGACGTGTTCGTCGCGTTTTCTTAGCGCTGCTAAACTATATCTGGATTAATGGTCAAGGGGACTGACTTCTGTTGCCTTCTCCTACTGCTTCGGGCAGCGAGCAAAGATTTTCCTCCTTTTCTCTGAGTGCACCCGCGTGCAAACCCCACTCGAGACTTCTAACAGGATCTCGGTTGAGAATTTTGCTGCAATGTTGGTGGTGTCTGCGATCCGCGAGTGTGTGGATCTACTCTGCCTTTTACACCTTCCAAGCAAATCTGTTCCACCACGTTAAATCCTAAGCCAAGAGGAGACATTCTGCGTACTTATTCGCCAGATCCACGTACCCGTGGATCTGGCGGTCACCAACCTTGAATTTGCTCGGAATTTCATTTAACACTAATGAGAAAATAACGTAACAAATAATTTCCTCAACTACAAAGTATAAGAAAAAAAAGTTGCAAAGTAGAACTTTGCACATCGCCATCTCTGTGAGTAAGATCATTTATTGATTCTGGCTACCTCATAGAGGAACCTTTATAAAAAATGAAAATGAATGTGGAAATAATGTGCAAATTTCTACTTTGCAACTTTTTTCGTTACCAATATAGTTCTTCAAAAATTTAAAATCACGTAAAATTCAAATCTCTCTACCGATCATGACCAAATTTGGTAGGTAGCAACGATGAATGTTATTTTGCATCTGTAGAAAAATTTCTGTCGATTTGGTGAGACTTGACGTGAGTTAGAGCAAAACGAATATTTTTGTGAAGAATTCAAAATCTTATGAAAATCGAACATTTTTACAGATTTATTCCAAATTCAATACCGATCCTACTTTAACATAGCTTTATTTGTGTAAAATTATTTAGCTCAATTGCTAAAAATTTGCGGATGCTGGGGACATTTTTCGAGAATTGCAAAGTCAAATAAAATCTGGACAGATTTTTGAATTTTTTTTGTAAATTACCACAAACAAAGGCGTCGACTTGCTTGACATGTTTGCTAAATTTCAGCCCGATTGTTGAAGCAGTTCTTGAGAAATCTAAGTTTGAATTTTGAGTGACGGTTACACCACTTTTCGAATTAACAATTCACGAATAAAATTCCTTAAAAAATTTTTCGGCTTCATTTGTGTAATATAAATTAGTTTTATTTGTGAAAATTGTGTAATTTTCATTTTTTTAAAAAGCTTACCAAAAAATTCGAATAATTTTTAAATTTTCGATAAATTGGGAATATTAAAATCGCATTAATGTTCATCTACAAAAGACAATAAATAGTGTATTTTATTTATACAAATAATACAAATTTTATGTTACAATAAATAATTAGTAGTTTCCTATGTTGGTGGAGATGTGCGAATTATAAATAGACATGTGAGGTATACGCGGTGTATGATTTATCTTAACTAACGTTTTGGTCTATTTGTTTGGTTGCGGCGCTTCGTCGATTTTCACTGAAACAGTTAACATTTCCGAGAATAATTGAGATGCAACTACTATTGTTATGTCTACGCGACTCACAGCGACGATGGTTCATCAGATTTGATTAATCATACGATTAATTTAACTGAGAATCTATCACTTAGGTCCCCTGAGTTTTTCTACAATCACTGTACTACGTCGAATAGTAATATAATTATAGTATACACACAGACGATAACATAATTAATGGCATCAGCTACGACGTAGTACAGACGTCTTAACTCCAATATTTCATTATTTATAGGACGTATGAATATACAAAATATTATTCAGAATTACTTAAACTAGGTACACTCAATTATTCCAAATTTCGAAACAATTCAATTATTCGAATATTCGAATTGATTTAAATATTTGAATATCCGAATATGAATTGATTTAAATATTTGAATATCCGATTATGAATTGATTTAAATATTCGAATCTCCGAATTTGAATTGATTTAAATATTCGAATATTCTAATTTTATTTACTTAAATATTATTAAATATTACTTAAGTATTGTCGAAATTTGGAATTATTCAAATATTCGTATAGTCGAAATTTGGAATTATTCAAATATTCGTATAGTCGAAATTTGGAATTATTCAAATATTCGTATAGTCGAAATTTGGAATTATTCAAATATTCGTATAGTCGAAATTTGGAATTATTCAAATATTTGTATAGTCGAAATTTGGAATTATTCAAATATTCGTATAGTCGAAATTTGGAATTATTCAAATATTTGTATAGTCGAAATTTAGAATTATCCAAATATTTGTATAGTCGAAATTTGGAATTATTCAAATATAGGCATTTTCGAATTATTTGAATTATTTCAATATTCGCGTATTTGAATCAACGGCGAGTTCTATTCGGATTTAAACTATCTTTTAAAAGCTTTCTTGACTCCATAGTCATGGACGATCATGTCTACAGGGAGATGTCTATTAAAAAGAAAATAATACCTTCTCCGATTTTATAATGATCATTATCGAAGCAAGGAAATTTTCATTTCTGCGGAAGAAATTGTCATATTTATCAATTTTCAAAGCTATTTAAAAAACATTAACCCTTAAATGGTGATCAACCCGGATTCAAATTATTTGAATTATTCGAATTATACACATATTCAATTATACGAATGATACGAATATTCAAATATTATGAATTATACGAATTATTTTAATTTTTGAATAATCTTAATTATTATAATATTCAAAACATTCGAATTTTTTGGATGTCCAATAATTACAGTCACTCGATAAAGTCGCTCTTTACAATTCTGGCCATGTGAAGTATAGTGAAATCGGCACATTATCCCTTGTAATAATAATGCTCATCCTCGGGAGGACCGCTGGCCTCCCATCCGCTGTACGGTTGTGGATGATGATGCTGACCTCCGCCGCTATTGTGAACATGAACGTGAACGGGTTGGGGGGGCTGCGGCGGAGCCCAGCCATAAGCTGGTCCATGGGATTGTGTGCTCGCGTAGAATTTTCCGAAGATAGCCCCGAGCTTTAGCACCAATAGAATAACACCTGTAAAAAAATCATTGATAATTCAAGAAAAATGAAATATAATTTTCAGAATAAATGATTTCCTCTTTTAAGTCATATGGTAACTAGGTTTCGATTTGCATGAAGAGTGTTTGTAGGGCCTTCTTCTGTGTTTGTTCGTCTCCTTGGTCGCCGAAGTAAAGCGTGTCAGTAGGCACTTATATTTGACATTCGAGTAACGTATCACGTATGTCAGACGATTTTCTATTCTACCGCTAACATACTGACACTCGTCGTTCGATACAGTTAATTTTATGCGCTCGATTTATTTGATTCTCTTTACGGTGTATGCATAGTGTATCATTGTATACTATTAGAAAGTCGTTAGAGAGACAGTCATTATTAATTTTTTTATTAGTAAACTTCGATCGAAAAGAAGTATATAAAAAATGTGCTTAATATATAGAATTAAATTCAATCATTCTTTGCTAATATATTGGTAATAAAATTAGCACATTAGTATATTTAAATATGAATAATGACATGTTTTTCGTATTTAATAAATGCCAATACTTGTGGGTTTCATATATTGTATATGTGTTATATTTTTATATATTTGTCTCACTAAATTCATGCTTAAAGTTTTGATCGTTAGTGTTTTTGAAATTTTCATTATAGTTAACGTATATCTTACGATATATCCGCACAATAACAACGTTTATCCGAGATACTTTTGTCATATAAAAAACGACAAAACATGTTTTGTCATTTTTTTATTTCCATAGGTGTATAGATCATTTCATACCAAGTGGGCCACCCAAATTTAGCATAGTCGCAAAAGATTTTTATAATTTTTTTCAAAAGTTGCTTAGAGTATCATCATCGATACATTATGACAGAATTTTAGCACCTATGGTTTGACCAAAATTTAATAACTTTTTTGTTAATTTAATTTTTTTTTCTATTCGATGTATATTCAAAATAATAGACTGTACAAATAATGTTGTCCTGTATCTAATTTAAGTATTTGAACCTACTTTTTAATAAAAAATGTTCTATAATCGCTCAATTTTTTTGCTTTATTTTGATAAAGTAATAATTTTTTTTTATTGAGGAAGATCATTCCGATTTTTCCCAAAATTTCACAGAATTTCCATTATTATGCTTAGGAACTATAGAAAAATTGGCATGATGAAATGTGAATGGCCCACTTGGTATGGAATGACCTATAATTAACGTATATTGACAATATATCTAAGATACAAATATTTTGATAAAATATAATTAAGTAGAATACATACCGATCGCTAGACCCTTGAGAGAAATCACGGTCAGTACCATAAGCAGAGTCATCATTACTCCCATTTTGTAGATCATCGGCATCATCATAAATTGCAGCCTCTTTATGCCAAATGTTCTTCCTTCTTCAGTACCTGAAAAATTGAAAATCTTAGAGCGACTCTTTTGCGGTCTATGTACACTTTCGTCGTTCGTTTGCGCGCCTCATTCGCTCTCCAAGTATGTCACACGTGCTTGCCTCATAACAAGTTTCGCTGAAATCGTGAGTTGACGATTTATCGAAAAAAATCAAACATAGAAATAAAAATTTTGGATTCCATCGATATACAAAAATATTTCGACGATTATATGGAATTTACGTCTGCGAATTATGAAGCAGAAAATTATAAGCCTTGACAGTGAAATAACGGAGAATTATTGCTCTTTGCTGTCCGTTAGCTTTCCGCGATGAAATAACGATGATAAACGACAAGTTTTGTGCACCAAAAGCAAAATAATAAAAAAAATTTATAAATTTGTGTGAAATCGAATTGGTTTTTTTTTCATTCAGCACAGAATTATTTATCAATTCTATTTTAAATTGATGAATGATTTTCGGATAGAATTTGGCCACCAAATACGATTTTATTTCATTAAATTATATATTTTTTCCCCTGAACTATATATTTTTTTATTATAAGAAAAAAAAATTGGCAATATTATTTTACCTCATAGATCGCTACCACCAGCTAAATGATAAAAAAAATTTACAAAATTGTGTGAAATTCAATACATTTTTTTTCATTCAGTGTAGAAAATTATTTATTAATAATTCTATAAAAAAATATATGAATGATTTTGGTATAGAGTTTGGCACGAAATGCGATTTTTAAAAATAAAGTATATATTTTTTCTCCTGAAATATATATATTTTTTATCATAAGAAAATAAATTGACAGTATTATTTTACCTTGTAGTTCGTTATCACCATTGAAGAAATTTTCGACAATATTTCCGAATCCTCTGTAACTATTTTCATCCTCAATTTCGGTGGTCGAATTGTCATCAATACTTTTTAAGGTTGTCGTTTTTTCTTCTAATTTTTCCTCGACAATTTGGCTCACTGGAGTTTCGCTGACGGATTTGGAAAAAACTCCGGCTGATAGAGCGACGAGAACGAAGCACAGACTGAGATTCATTTTTTAATAAATTTAAAAAATTCGATAGAATCATCGGTCACTGAGAAAAAATAAAATAACTTGACACTTTTCAGGAAAGTTACGGTTTATCCTTTCCTTGCAGTAACGATGAAAAAAAATTATTGATACGACACTGAAGATAGTCACAGAAGACACGTGCGTACCGGAGGTGAACGAGTCTGTGATCGGTTGAACAGAGCCACTCGCAAAGAGGCGGTAAAAGGAAAGGCCCGCCGAGTTGGCGAAGTGGTGGAAAGGAGAGGATCGAAAGACTTTTACACTGAACAGAATGCCAGTCGCGCACATAGAGTTTGCTGCGATCCTCGTCATTCGTATGCGAGCCGCGATGACTTTGTGACCGTTGGTCTTCGCTTAGCTGCGTTCCCCTCTAGAACGTGACGTTGTTTCTCCTCAAGGTGCCCCTTCGATTCACTCGAATGATCCTCACTTCCTTTTCTCAACACTTTTAGTCGCTAATCAGACCAGAGATCGGAAGGTCAAAAAACTTGAAAAATATCATTGTTGACCCTTGCTATATATTTTTTAGTGCTTCAAGGTCCAAGTCCTCTTGCAGTTGAGCAATTAAGTTAATAACTTTTCTTTAAGTTCAAAGACTTTTCTGAATCGAAATACAAGAAAAATGGTACAATGGAAGACAATACTTTTTACATTTTTACCTGCAATTGCTTTTTTTCGTGAAATTAAAATGTGGCATGGGCTGCTAATGGGATTCTACTACTTAATACTCTATACACGATCTAAGAAAACGTTTATCGCACGAGTATCGAACGAACTAATAGTATATTACACACCTAGGGCAGTAAAGTAAGAAATGTCTCAGATCACATGTAATTGTCGGCCGAGGTGAAGCCGAGGTCGACAAACATGTGATCTGAGGCTTTCTTATTTACTGCCTGAGGAGTGTATACGATTTTTCTCATCGACGGCGCCGAAAACCGGGAACTTCGTTCCGCTGCGCGGAACGAAAGTCGTCGCTTTCGGCCCGGAGGTGAGAAAAATAATTTTTCTTGCTCCCCGAATTGAAAGTACCATCTTCTATACATACGGCAGGAAATCCAACTTTCTGGCGTAGGGTCGTAATATACTATTTCTTTAAAGTCAAAGACTTTTCTGAATCAAAATACTAGAGGAATGGCATATTGGGAAAAAATACTTTTCACATTTTTACCTGGATTTGCATGTTTTTTTTTTTCGTGAAATTAGAATGTAGCATGTGCTGGTAATGGGATTTCACTATTTGTCTAATTTTTCCAAAATATTTGGATTGAAATTACAAAAAATGTTTCGAAAAATTGCTAATTCTCTCAATGTTCTCTACTGTAGCAAATGTGGTACTTTTAAAATTAATTTGTTTGTAATGATTATTTGCTTTCATCATTTTTCAAATCTGTAATTTTTTTTCTAGCTATTTATATCAAGTTCAAACATAATTTGAACGACAGAAATGGCGTCTAAAATTGCGTAATTGTGCAAAGTAATTAGTTCTCTCAAATACTTTAGTTTTAAGGTTCTTGTATCCTCCAAAATATAAACCATAGTTTTTGCCCTTTTTTCAAAGATGTAGAATAATAGGCAGCAACTTTTTATATTATTGGTAGCCAAAAAATTATTAATTTAAAAGACATTGCACGAACAAAAATGTTTTGTTAGAAAAACCTTTTCTTAACACTTTTCTAACTGTTTCGTTCCGACTGCAAACTCACGCTCGTCAAAAGAAGCATTATAGTACTTGTATACACTATTGTATACACTATTATATTATTAAAGATTTTGTTACTCGGAATAAATTTTTAATTTACTAATATTTTTATTTTCGCTACTTTAGGCTTTGGCTATTTTGTGGTATCAGAATAAATTATTCTGATGCATTAACTGACATAAATTTTATAAGTAAGAAATACCAAGTTTCAAATATTTTAAATATCACAAAGTAATCTTTGATAAATATATTCGAAACGAAAAAAAATTCTCTTTGTCTCAATTAAATTTTGTAATTGATACAAATCTTTTATTTAAACCAAGCATTATTGTGTTTTGGGAAAGTAATGTTTTATAAATTTCTATTTTTCTGGCGTTATTATAATTAGCTATAAATAGCAACGAGTCAACGAAGAGTCCATGAATAAAAGAAATAAAGGTGGATGTTTGCTGCGTGCATCGAGATTGCCGAAGAGACCCCGAAGAGATACCTCCACGACGATAAAAGAAGCCGTGGAAACCGAGGCGAACGAGGGAGACGAGTATCGTAGAGCGCATCGTTCCCGCGAAGGTCTCGTGCACAGAAGATCGAAGAACAAAAAAAATTACTGGTATTCTCGTCTCCAGGGCCCTTCCCTCCACACCCCCCTTTTCCTTCGAGCCCCCGCCTTCGCAGCATCTCCACTGGGGGCGCAGGCCTCTCTCAAGGACTAAAAATTCAACCCCTGCTCGAGAGTGCGTTGTACCTACGTGATTCTATCGAGCAAAACAGGATCCTGGATATTGCTTCCCAACGCTTGGGGATACATCGTCGATGAATCGAAGAAACTCGTTTATACACCCTTTCTATGTCCCTCTATTTTGTTGCGATTTCAAATTCTAATAATTCTTTTTAAAAAATACAAAAATTATCCTAAGATAAGAAATAGCTGAGGAAAAATCCCTTTTTCGTCATCCCTTAAATATTCAAATATAAAATTATAAACAGGCCGGAAGGTAGAATTTTGCATATTGTTCGCTTCTTAACCTTTCCTTAACGTTCCCTTTGCAAAAAGTGTACAAGTTTTTACAAATTCAATATGAAATCACCTTGAAGGTAATTATTATGAAAAAAAATTGAGTCGTTAGGTGATAATTACTAGATTAACGGGAACAATTACTAAATGTTACCGTCTCGAATAATTATCGCCAAATTCAATACCATTGATATTTGGCAGCAATACATCGCCGATGAATTGAAGAAACTCGTTTATACACCCTTTTTATGTCCCTCTATTTTTCTATGATTTCAACATTTAATCATTGTTTTTAAAAAATACAAAAATCATCCTAAGATAAGAAATAGCTGACGAAAGATACCTTTTTCGCCACCCCTTAAATGTTTCCGCAGCTAAAGGGAACGAAACAAAAATTATAAAGACGCTGGAAAGTAGAATCTTGCATATTGTTCCCTTCTTAACTGTTCTCTTTGTAAACAGTATAACATTTTTGCTCAGTTCACTATGAAATTACCTTGGAGGTAATTATGAAAAAAAAAATTTGACTCATTAGGTGATAATTATTAGATTAACTAAAACAATTATTAAATATTACCGTCTTGACCAAATATCACCAAATTTAATGCCATTGATATTTGGGAATACATCGCCGATAAATCGAAGAAACTCGTTTATACACCTTTTCTACGTCCCTCTATTTACTATGATTTGAAAATCTAATAAACCTTTTGAAAAATACACTGAAAAAAAATGTCATTGATGCAATAAGTCCTTCGTTTGCGGGCTGCCAAAAACAAGCGTTATCAACTTAATTTAAATTCTAATTCCTCCAATTCCATACGAGATCGAAACAATAACTCTAAAATAAGCAAAATAATATTTTATTATTTCAATGTTAAATGGGATTGAACGAATAAGAACTAGAATTAATTCAAAAATACTTCTTTTTGGAAGCCCGCAATAGAATTTTTTTTCAATGTACAAAAATAATCCTAACATAAGAAACAGCTGACGAAAAATGCCTTTTTCGCCATCCCTTAAATATTTTCTCAGTTAAAGAAAATATTTAAAAAATTATAAGGGGGCTGGAAAGCAGAATCTTGCATATTGTTCCCTTCTTATTCTCTACCGTTCTCGGAGCATTTCATACAAGAAGTATGGTGATCAACTTTCGCTTACTTATAGAAGAAGCTTCGTGAAAGGATGAAAATAATAAGGACGCGATGCGGAAGGTTCTACTTTGCAATATTCTTTATAGAGAACTGTATGAATTCAAGTTTATGGATATTTAAGTGGTCTAAAAATAAACACAGAAGGTATTTTGTGAACAGTGTAAAAGTTTTTCCAAATTCAATATCAAATACCTTGAAGGTAATTATGAAAAAAAACTTTGACTCGTTCGCTGATAATTACTAGATTAATGGAAAAAATTATACCATTGATATTTTACTGTTACTACGTTTGGGTAGTAGAGTAGTTATTATTGCAAAAACAAAGAATTCGGCATTTTTATCCCGTAGAAAAGTGATTGAAGTTTTCAATCTCGATTTAACAACGAAAAAATCTTACACACACATACCTATCCGTACAGACATTTTACAAAATAATTTTTCTCAACGTTTTAAATCATTTGTAGTATCTTAACACGATAATCGCTGAAAAAAAATGCACTATATCGCAGATTCTTCTACAACTAAACAAAATACAGTGTTTATTTATAAATAAGTAATAATAGAAGCTAAATCAATTCTAACATGATAAAAATTAATTATGATGATATTATTCATTTAATAACAATTTGAGGATGAATAAATAATTCAGAATAAATATACTGGAGATTCGAAATTATTTTTGTTACACTAGAATTTATGATCTGCTTGTTTTTTAGGCAATATAATCGTCCTGATCTTTCTGATGCACCAAAGAAAAAGGGGTAAGCGAGTAGATCGTTAAAGCAGAATAGTATTAGTAGGCACTAAGGAAAAATAGAAATGCCAATGGTGGTCTATCCGGTGTTGAGGATAGCTCACCGATGCAATTTTGTTTTTTTTTTTTCATACCTCCACCTCGTCTTCTTATTCTGCCTCGTTATTCTCTTCGCAAACGGCTGCAGCTTCGCCGAGTAAATTAGTACGTTGGATGGGTATGTGTCCAGTGCGAGTCCGCGCTCTGTTGCGCATTAATATGTTCTTCATGGTAAGGCGCACGAGAAGCTATAAGTATACAGAGTTTTCTTCTGCTAGCTTAGCTACTTGCAACGAACCTACTCCTGCTCCTCCGAGGCGAAGCAGATCGTGCAGAAGGAGAAGGCATGAGAGCTTCGTGTAAAGGAAGAAAAAACATAGACGTGGTGCTGCTAAGGAAGGAGAATAATACCGAAGACGAGTTTTAGCCCCGTCTCTTCTTCTCTCTGTTTTCCCTTACCTTGTTTCTCGCGCCATCCACTAGCCAGGGACATTCGCCTCGCGACCGCGACCATGAGAGCACCAAACTCTCCACGTTCGCTCCGGGCAACGAGTTCTTCTCTATTCGCTCTTGTATTTTCGTCTATTGTCCTATCGATCGTTCTTCTCGCGAATCCCGCGACTACACGCAGTGTCTTAAGTCCAAGCGAGATCGGCACTACCGATCATGGAGTTATCGACGAAAAACTGATTTCCAAAAGTCACGGGACACCAGAAATCGAACTTTCTCAGGATCATGGAATCTCCAAGCGTTACAATGTTGAAAAGGACGTTTCTAAGGACGATAAAATTCCGTCGGTGAGTGAAATGGGCACGCCGACCGAGCAGCAAGATGTGATCGGTAAGTCATCGGTAAATTCTGAATTTGTGGACACGAAGAATGTGGCGGAGAGTGGAAAGAACAAGCAGGATGAGGGTATAAGAAGGTTCGATGCAATTGTCCTGAACGACGACGCTGTTGAAAAAAATTCAGGCGAGGAGAAGAAACAGGTTGAAAATTCAGAAATCGGTAAGACTGTGATAAAAGGCATTATCGTTAGAGATGCGCCGATCGATTCTAGCGTCGTGCATGTAGAGCCTGAACTTGTACCCGGGGTCCTTGAACTTTCGGAAGTCAAGGTGCAGCGCAAGCGATCTCTTGCCGATCACAAATTAGCTAGCGAGCCTGTGGATGCTGTGGTGGGAGAGCCGAGCGCTCCGAATGAGAATGTTGAGGCCGTGGACGATGCTCGCGAGAAAATTGCCGATTCCACCAAGTCGCGACAAGTACCGGTACTCATTCCCGTTGGATCGAGTCACGCGAAGCTCAAGCGTGTGGAAAAAACACCCGCTGTGGAGGTGTCGGTTGCACAGCAGAAAGAACACCTTGCTGATCTCCCTCCAGCCGACGCATCCAGCGTTCAAGTTCAAGCACAGACTGCCAAGACAGAGATCGGTAGGACCATTCCTGAATTAACTCAGGCGCATGAGAAATCGATTACGCCGGCTGCCAGCGACGATGAATCAGCGAAGAAGAAGGATGAGATCGTTGTACCTGAATTGAAATCGATAATTATTCATGAGGATGGGCTCGGAGAGGTCGTTGATAAATTGGAGATCAGTGAGGAACAAGTTTTGGCCGCTCGAAAGTCATTGCTGATTTCCGAGGAGAGTGAGCAGGACGAGGTGAATGAGGAGCGAGTGGAAAGAAGTGAGGAAGAAACAAAGAACGACGAAGAAATTCCCAAATTGGAAGAAATCAAGAAATCGGTAGAGGACAAAGAAATTGCTAAACCAGCAACCGATGAAAAATTATACTCGTCTTCTCTCTCCAGCGTGATGAATATCCAAGAAAATCTGGAGGATTTGAAGGCCCAAGCTATGTCTCTTCAGCGTGAAATAAGGAATAAAAGCTACCTGGAAAAATTGCGAGAAAAATCAGCTGTAATTCTGCCAGGTATTCCAAAGTTCACGGAAATCCAGCTGCTCGATTCACTAAAGGCAATATCGCCATTTAAAAAATCGGCGAACATTTCCGAATCATCTTATCTATTAAAAATGGATACCAGCAATCTCAACGAAAGCCAATTGCAGATCTTAAAATGCACCGAGGCTCTTCTCCCCAAGGAACATCGACAGACTTTCGCCGAAAATATGATGGAATGCATAAGAGGTTTCGATATGTTCAATTGCCTGAGAATATTCGTTTGGCCCGTCATTGCAAACAATTTGCCGGAATCATTCGTTCAAAATCTGCCGACACTACCGATCGAAATAAATATATCGGACATTTTGCCTGGAAATCAGGAGGACAAGCCGAAGGCGGAAAGTTTCCGTTCGGCCTCAAGTTCACATCAACAACGACTCATCACACCGGAACTCGTGGTCTCTAGTATATTGAAGGATGCCCTAAATGCAAATCCAACAAAACTCGTTGACGCTTTGCCGTCTTTCATCGATCCTCAGAACGAGACTCTATCGAAATTGCTGACACCGGGACAACTGGAAATTCTAAAAATGGCCGAAAAGTTCCTTCCCGAATCTACCAGACAGGAATATTCTAACAAAATGTTCTCCTGTGTTCGTAGGTTCGAATATTTCTCATGTGTCAAGTATTTCGCTTGGCCAATGGTCAAACAGCATTATCCAATTTTACCGGACTTCCCGGATTATCAGAGTTGGTATCCAGGCGTAAGTCTTTATCCCGGCTATCCGATTCTTCCATATCCAAATACGGAGGGAATTGGTGAATTGCCCGAAGTGGTCGAGGCTGATGCGACCAGAACAAGAAGTCCAAGGCCGGAAACAGTCATTGTACAGATTCTGGAGAACGCACTGCGTCAGGTCCCAGGTTATCCAATTGAGTCTTACCAATCGAGGCGACCAGCTGCAGTTTTAGCGCCTGTTACTCCGGATCAAATGGCTATTTTCTATACGGCGCAACAATTTATTCCCCTGCAGTACCGAGCCGATTACATGACCAAAACCATGGCGTGCATCAGGGAACACGACTATTTGACTTGTACAAAGTATTCTACTTGGCCCATGGTTCGACAGTTCTTCCCAAGTCTTCCAGACATTCCCGATTTCTCCAGTTGGATACCGACCTTCGCTGTTCCGGAGTTTCCCGATTTCTCCCAGTTCATACCGGACTTTGGAAGTTTTCTTCCGAATTTTCCGGGAATCGGCGGAGGCACAACGACAACCACTGAAAAGCCGCAACCACAACCGATTCCGGACAAACCGCCTCAAGAGGTAAACGCCACGATTGTGACGAACGAGGATCAGAGATTATCTGCCGCGACGAGTCCCATTGAAAATCGTATTATTCAGATTCTATCCAATATAAGATGGATTCCACTGATCAGAAATGCTCAACCGATTGCTTCTGTCACGCCAGACAGTCTCGAGGTTCTCAAGAAATTGACTTACAATCAATTGCGGATATTGGGACTTGCGAAAAATGTTATTCCGCCTTCGGTGCGAGCGGATCTTGACTCCAGATTCGTCGGATGTCTTCAAGGTGGCAGTGAATTCATAAGCTGCACGAGAAACGTCATATGGCCAACTCTGCAATTGTACGTGAAGAACATGCCGATTTTTCCGGACGATGAAGCAAATCCGTCGATGCAAAAAATTTCTGAAGCAACTTACAGCTTTCCGGCGATAAAACCTGGTGTTTATCAACCGATCTCTGAAAATGCCGCGGGTGCGCAGCCAGTTTATTCGGAAAATTCCGGTGAAGTCGCCGGACGATCTCCAATTAGCGGGCAGATCGTCGCTGAATCAGAGGACTCGTCGATTTCCGTTTCTCAGCCACAACCGGAAGTGCAGAATGTTCCAGGTAGCCAAAATCCTGTTGCTTCGCTTCGACATGGAGTCTCAGCAAAATCGAGCGATCCTTCGATCCCAGTTATTTCTGTAACGGACACGAGATTCACGCCGATTTTTTCTGATCATCCTGAGACCGTTCTGCTCAACATCCTCACGACTATTCAAGCGTCCTCTAAGTATGCTGACAACTCTTACACTTCCGAAAAACCCGGCTACATTGAATCCCTCAATGATTATCTGAATACCGATGAGAAGAACGTTATAAGAATTTCCGAAAATCTGTTGCCTGATGAAATGAAGTCAAATTTCCGAGAACGAGTGAAGGAATGTGTAGCTAAATCAAATTTCATCGTTTGCTCTCGTGATATCGTCTGGCCAAGCCTCGCACAGTATTATCAGAGGTTACCGAGCTTCCCCAACTTTTACATTACCGATCCCGGTGATAGAATCAACGTTGACGATTTGGGAGCCACGAAAACAGCTCTCCCAGGGATTGCGCCGATTTCGGAAACCAACGTCAAGATTGGACAGCATGGTGATGCTATGGTCACCATTACTGACACCAGATTCGTACCGATTTTCAGTCAACATCCTGAAGCAGTGATTTTGAATATCCTTCGCAATGTTCAAGCCACATCGCCAAATTTATTGGCTCAACCAGGCGCATCAAAGATCGCCACAAGAACTTCTGAATTCGTAGCAACTTTTACCGATCAGCAGGGCAATATTATCACGGTTGCTGAGAATCTCCTTCCGGAATCCATTCGGGAAGTCTTCACAAAGAGGATGTCGGAGTGTGTTAAGGAAAACAGCTTCTTGGCCTGCACAAGAGATATCGCTTGGCCAACGATCGCCCAATTTATACCACGATTACCGAACTTTCCAAATATCGGTGCTCTGCCCGATTTTGCTATAGGAAAACCGCAACAGTCAGCGCCGCTTCTTCCTCCTCAGCTGGAGCCTGCTAAACCTTCTCTGGCTCCGGGAATCGCCTTACCAACGGAAAATCTGATACCGGTCACGCCTTTGGATATAGAATTAAGGATAGAATCAACGCTGAAGCAAATTTCTTCACCGGGCAATTCAGTCGAGCCAAAATTCTCGTATCTTCATCTGGGAGATCCTGCAGTTGCATCTCGCATGACTGAGAGACAGGCGAATGTCATTAGATTGATCGAAGGAATGCTGCCCCTTAACGTGAAACCGATCGTCGTTGGAAAAATGGTCGATTGCACGCGTGTCGATTATTTTCCGAATTGTGTTAGAAACTACGGATGGCCATTACTTCGACAGTACGTACCAAGTATACCGGAATTTCCGGATATCGGTAACTACTTTCCTCAGATACCTCAAGGTCTACCTCAGTTTCCGCAATTGCCCGACTATCAGTTACCGCAGCTACCGAATCCAAATCTGCCAGGATTAGAACAGCTTCAAGGTTTTGGGTATCCTCTTCGAACGGCGCAAGACAAACTTGGACAGGAAGGAGCGGATTCTTTGATTGAGGAGGCTAAGCGCCAACGATTAACTCCGTCCGTAGGTGAACGATCTTAAGCTTGAAAAAATCGGGTAATTATTTACGATAGGAGTGATATTATCGATTTTACTGTTTTTAGCATATTTTATGAATTTTTGGTTGCGGACTTATCCTTACAGTTAAAATTATTGCTTTTTTAAATACTCATAAATTTATTCACATTTTTAATGTCATTAAATTTCTCTGATAACGTATCACACGACGAATAAAATTTCATAAAAAATGCATATAAATTCATACAATATGTTAAGACTATTAAACGTAATATTTCTTCAATTGTAAATGATTTCCCAGGTCAGCTATCTGCATCTCTCTATAAAGATCCTCTCATAAGTTTACTCTTCTTTTAATTCTTTTCTTGTCAGGTTCATCAACATCCGTCGATCCAAGCTCGCGACGCTCTTCAGGGATATCACAATCCGTGGTATCAGAACTCTCAAGCCAGACAACCGATTTATTGAGCGACGTGCCATTGAATGGGCGAAGAAAACGAAGAAACGTCGGTGAAGAACCCCCAGCGAATTACCAGGACATTTCTTTCGACAACATTGAGCCCAAACTTCCACCGAATACAACCGAAACGGAATTCTTAAAAATACTCGTCAACATAACAAAAAACAACGAAGAAACAACACAACGTCCTGAAGAATATTTCGTAGAGGCGCTAAATTCAACCATAAAAGATTCTCTCACGACAGAACAACTCGCAATACTGAAGATTGTCGATGACATAAGTTCTCAGACAGCCAAGGGTTTCATGTCTCAAGTATTTCAGTGCATCAGAAGTCTCAGCTTCATAAGATGCATGGGAATATTTGTTTGGCCAGTTATAACGCAAAACCTTCCATCTCTACCTACTTTGGGCGGTCTAAATCCTTTCGGAAGATCATCCGAAGACAAGGAAAGCTTTGAAGACATATTTGGAATGACTAGTAAGGATTTTGAGAAGGAACTGTTGGAAAGAAAGGAGAAAGTCGAGGAAATTCTGATCGGTTGGTATCGGGGAGTCGTCGAAGAGAAATACGACAACGATTATGGTTTCCTGAGGGTTCAGGGCTATGGTGACGGGGAAATCGGTATAAGCTTCAATGACTTCAAACGAAAAGGCAGAGGAGCCAAGATCAAAGACTCAAAAAACATGCCAAGTATACTGACGATAATAAGCGACATAATGGAAGACGTGCTTGATCAAAGAGACTCCAAACCTGAAAAGAAAGAGCACGGAAAACGGGTTCGGAGTCTTCAAGATGAAGATAACTACAATCGAGTTTCCAGCGAGCATGAACTTCACAAAAATGCAGAGAGATCGAACAATGATGATCAAATAATTGCCATGTTTCTCGATAAAATAAAGGTGAACAGTACAAGCGAAACTGGAGAAATTGGAGGAAGCGATGGTAATAAGTATCTAAGTATCGAGGACGCTTACGCCGCTTTTGAATTACTTTTCGGCACGAGACTCAGCGAGAGAATGGCCGAAAGGCTCCAAGAACTCAACAAAAACCATTATCGAGCCCTGAAGGATGAAAGGGTTTTGGATAATTCGAAAAAAATCTACAAAACGACGTTTAAAAAATCGGAAGAACGGAAAACTTCCACGAAAATGGAAAGAGAAGAAAGCGTAGAAAATGGCGACATCGACAACTCGGAGAAGAAAAATATTCGCTCGGGTTTGGTGCTGAGGCTGCCAAAAATCGACGAGGAATTTGTAAGCCGTAAAGTGACGAGTGGACTCGTTGATTTGGGAAGAAAAATGAAGATGAAGATGTCGCAGGTTGTTCCAGGAATAACTTTTCTTGTTTCGTTCTTCATTCAAATGGCTTTGGCTCACGCAAGAGCCGCAGCATCAGTCGCGGGAATGATGAGCAACATGGCATTAGGTTCTGCGATTATGAGCATGATTCGACAGTCATTCTTTGGATCTATGAGCAACCCGAAGATAAAACACGTCTACGACAACGAGGCAATAGGTCCAGGTATCACTTGGCCGCAGCACAATTATCACGGCTGATGATACGTAAGATTTCTGCCATACCGACAGCGATATTGTTCTTCTCCTTTCAAACTGATTCATTTATCATTTGAGGTGATGTGACATACCGACAGACTTAACTCATGCGGTGACACATTCAATATTCAGTCGCAGAATTTTTTTTTTTTCAGAAAACGTTGACATTTCGGGGAAAATAAAATTAAGAAAAATTGTGAAATGTTTTGAAGCAGTTTTTATCTAATTACCATTTGTCGGAAATGTCAAGCGACTCTGAAAAAAGACTTCTAACATTATTTTGCTGACTCAGCCGGTATATCACATAACATTAGACGAGAAGCGACATATCTTGGTCGGTAACAAAATCAAAAGTTAGGTGAAAAAAAGATTGCTAGATGCATTCGTTGGGTATTTTTTTTTTTTGGGGAAATTTATTTGGCATCCTTTAAAAAATATCGTTTAATATAGTATTTGTTACTGACTTAATTCATAATCGCATCGGGAGATCATTCGGTTCATTTTCATTGTATTTATTGAAGCAATCTTTTTAATTCAACGCTCAGATTTATTTTCATTCTTTATTTAGAGAAAAAAATTAGATTAGTGGGTTTTTTAAAATATTGCTCGCTTAGCCTAAATTGGTAGGCTGTTCAATTACTTCTTTTTAGAGTAATGGAAAGTAAAAGCTAATGTCGATTCTGGATCTGTACCTAAATCGTTGTGATGCATAGAAGGTATACCGAATAAATTTGGTTTTTTTTTCTTCGTCTCTCATTGAGAATTTGATGTACGAGCTCTCTAATTTCGTTACACTGGGAATTTCGATGGTGCTGGGTAGAATAAATATCATTTTTGTGTCACGTGTGTATCTCGCCTCATTTACTAACCCTCGACGCTCAAGATCATCTATTTTAACATTTAATATACACACGATTCGTTATCATTATTGTGGTATTTTACAAACAAAAAAAAACATACGTTGATGTACTCTCTTGCCAAATATGGCTTTTCTTTTGTTTATGTTAACGATTCCACCTTGTATTTTTCTGTATGGTGTAATAAAGGATGGATAATGTATTTATAGGAAACCTGAAGGTTCAAGGACCCCATTTACCCTTTCCCTACAAATTTTACCTCAAGAAAGCATCGAATGTCAATATCGAACGAAAATTGCATTCACGTTGTGTAGAATAGAATTTCCGTAAACTCGTCGCGCGAAGGCTCGAGTTTTGTTGAGCAAGCGATTATGACCAGTTTCATTCACTTTCACTTATGTGAACCAATAGAGGAATACAATAATGCGCTCCAGCTTTTACGACTGCATTTCGGTTATGATTTTGGTTTCCATTTCCTTGTTTCTACTCTTCGCCTACGAAAAAAAAATGTATGTATAGAAAATGATGACTTTTTGCTGCAATCAAATAATTTGTAACTTAGAGGATTTTCGCTGGTATAGAAAATATTTTTTTCTAAATAAACAAAATGATACTCTTTTTTCATAAATATTCATTTTTATTAAATCCGTATGATATTGGCTACTTTACCGATTTTTTAACAGTGTGCAAGTAATTAACTAGTCAGCAATATTTGATTTCCAAAATTATTCGTGTAGTGCAATTAAAAAAAAAAAATTATTGTTTCGACCACAATTAAATATTACTATTCAATTCAATCATATATAATATTTATAATTTATATATAAATTATGTATAATATTTATTTATTTGACAGGACGTCATGCAAAGTAAAAAAATTAAATTGACAGTAATTATTAAAATTATAAGTAAAATCAATAGTGGGTGGGGGGGGGGGGGGCTGAGTATCAAAATAGCAAGAATATAGAGAGACAGTATAGTGGATTGTAGCAGCGAACGACCCAACAAGCGAGCCAACACCCAGAGCTGCCTTTCTCTCTGCTCTCGGGGATTTGCTTTCGTCGCTGTGCTCGTTGGCCTCAGCAGCAGTTCTCGTACCAACTCCGTCCAGCAACGATCGTATCATGTCTTTCACTCTGTCGAATTTACAGTTTTAACATTTAAAAAAAAATGATTTAATAATACCAAATCAGTCGTATAAAATTCGTGATCTCACGTTAATCACGCGAAAGTTCCGGCAATCCTCGCACCACAAATGTACATTTCGACGATTTATTAGAAAAAAAGGTACTTATGAAAATTAAAAATATTTTTAATTTTTCATAAATAAAATTTATTCTTTTTTAATTGGTTTTATAAAATTAATTAAAGGAGTGTTGATTGAAAAAAAAGTGTGGATAACTGTGACAACGTGAGCACGTGTGTTTTATGTGTATCTGTGCTCGTCCGTGAAATCGCACGTGTACTACATGACGTACAGCAACTACGAGGGCGCTTCTCAGGACGGTGACTCCGACGCTCGCACAGGCAATGTCCTCGACAAAATACAAAGCATTTTTAAACGATTACTCGTTCCTTTCTGCCTAGGCAAAATAATAAAATTAATCATTTGCAAAAAATATGCGACATAAATTAAATAAAAATAAATATAAAAAATATGAAACAACGAGTTTGGTTGAAAGAATTAGGCAGTCTGCCAGAGATCATGAAAATTAAACAGCTTGGGCTGCTGCGGCCACTACAAAGATTGGTGGCCGGTAAAAAAAAACGCACAGGCAATGTCCTCGACAAAATACAACGAATTTTTAAACGATGACTCGTTTCTCTCTTTGTCTCGACAAAATAATAAAATTAATAATTTTAAAAAATTACTCAACATAAATGAAATAAAAATAAATATAAGAAAATATGAAAGAACAAGTTCGGTTCGAAGAATTAGGCAGTCTGCCAGATATCATGAAAGTTAAGCAGCTTGGGCTGCGGTCACTACAAAGATTGGTGACCGGTAAAAAAAATCGCTCGCGCAACGTCCTCGACAAAATACAACGAATTTTTAAACGTTGACTCGTTTCTCTCTTTGTCTAGGCAAAGTAATAAAATTAATAATTTCAAGAAATTACTTAACATAATTGAAATACAAAAAAAGTATATATAAAAAATATGAAAGAACGAGCTTGGTTGGAAGAGTTATGCAGTGTGCCAGAGATCATGAAAGTTAAGCAGCTGGACCGCGGTCACTACAAAGATTGGTGACCGGAAGAAAAAATCGTAATATAAAAAAATGTGAATAATTGAATTTAATTGTTTCTCGGAGAATGTCCGGAGAGTGTTTTTTTTCTCGAGAGCAGCGCGCAAGGTCGACCGGTAGAACGAAAATATCCTTGTCCTCCATTTTGAGAGAGAACGGATTAACGATTGAGAGATAGAAAGAGAAAAAGTTAAGAAAATGAAAGGCAAAGAAAAAAAAGGTAGTTAGATAGAAAATCTCCATTCTTTTAAAGACGTTCCATCTGAAATAATTATACAATTTGAATTTTTTTTTTTTAATAAACTTATTAATTTATTTCTAAATTATCTAAAATAAATAAATATCGTGGCACAAGTTAATGAAAGTTTTGCAACTCTCGTGTACACGTTCTGGGATGAATTGTTTATTATTATTTATTGGATAACGTGTATACTCTCGCGATTTACAGATGATGATAAGTTCAGTGCTAATTATACCGCTAATTTTATTTATTTTTTAATTGAGTCGAGTAACAGTGCTTTGTGTGTCTCATTGGTCGTAAAGAAAGTGGAACAGTAGTCAAAAGCAGGAACAAGCGACGTTGTAAGACGTGCAATTTTCTTGCATTTCCACTTGTCCCACCAGCAATTATCATTTGAGTTTCTCCCTGTTATCTCTGTAAGAGCCGGAAACGCATTTTCCCTCTCGTGATTGAAGCAATTGCCGTTCAGATAATTCTGAGTCAACTTCTCTCAAATTAACACAATAAATGCTTCATTTTAGTTTGTTCAAAATGTCACATACTTTTTGGATCGCAAATTAATATCACAATTCCTTTATTTATACTTGGTTCAATTTCGTAATTTCTTAAATATTAGTTTGATTAAATTCCAATGTAATTTTGCTCTCAAATTAATATTCTATAATTTTCTAATAATAAATCTAATAATTTTGCTCTCACAATAATTTATTTTTATTTGTCTAAACTTGCACGTATTCAGGCAAAAAATGAAGAGAATAATTTTATTTTTATTTCTCTAAATTTTCATTTAATTCGGTTCTACAATCGATACAATGAGTTTTTTTAGAATTCTTCTATAAATTTCTACACAATTCGGCGCTAATAAATACAATGATTTCTTAATTTTTATTTGTTCTAATTTCCTCACATCCTTTTGCTTTTCATTTCATCGGGCAGATATTAATTTTTATACATCAAAATGCTGTAACCTGAATTTTATATTAACTGATATAACTTACAAAAAGCTCACGGAGCGCATAAACGCGTCGCTATAATAAATGCTTCATTTTAGTTCGTTGAAAATTTCACATACTTTTTGCAACTCAAATTAATCTCACCTTTATTTATATTCGTTTCAATTTCATCGTTTTTTAAATTTTAGTTTGTTTCAATTCCAATGTAATTTTGCTTTCAAATTAATAGAATAATTTATTATTATTCTTCTGAATTTCCAATTTACTCGGTTCTACGATATGACAGAATGATTTCATTATTTTTATTTTTCTATAAATTTCCACACAATTCGGCGCTAATAAATACAATGATTTCTTCATTTTCATTTGTTCTAATTTCCTCACATCCTTTTGCTTTTCATTTCATCGGGTAGATATTAATTTTTATATATCAAAATGCTGTAACGTGAATTTTACACTAACTGATATAAGTTACAAAAAGCTCACGGAGCGAATAAACGCGTCGCTATAATAAATGCTTCATTTTAGTTCGTTGAAAATTTCACATACTTTTTGGAACTCAAATTAATCTCACCTTTATTTATAGTCGTTTCAATTTCATCGTTTTTTAAATTTCAGTTTGTTTCAATTCCAATGTAATTTTGCTTTGAAATTAATAGAATAATTTATTATTATTCTTCTGAATTTCCAGTTTACTCGGTTCTACGATATGACACAATGATTTCATTATTTTTATTTTTCTATAAATTTCCACACAATTCGGCGCTAATAAATACAATGATTTCTTCATTTTCATTTGTTCTAATTTCCACATACTTTTGTTTTTAATTTCATCGGGCAGATATTAATTCTTATATATCAAAATGCTGCAACGTGACTTTTACATTAACTGATATAAGTTAGTAAAAGCCCACGGAGCGAATAAACGCGCCGGTAAGGATAATATTCATCCAAGCGTGGATAGAGAAAAACTGCATGCAATAAGGCAATGCACCTCTCACTATCAGCGATTGCTTTGCTCTCTTCTAGTGTACGGGTCTTTTTCCTGCTTGTGCCGTTCATGTGCGAATTGGTTACACGTATTGCGAATTTATAAGACTCTGGAGTTTCCTTTTGGTGGACGTTCGACACGCTTAACGCTTCGAGCCACTTTGCTTTACTTTGAATTACGCAAACTCGAGTCTTACAACTGACAAGCTGCGTGCAGTTGTTCAGTGTAATCTACATGCAGCAAAACCAGATCATAAGTGTGCCTTTCTTTTCTCTATTACCAGTATGATAAATATGACAAAGACAGGAGTGCGGAAAATCTTGGCAGCACAAAAATTCAATTCTCAACGTGGTCTAAAAATGTTAATTAAAAAAGAAAAAAATGCCCATCGAATTTTTTTAGGAACATTTTTTATTAAATAATTTAATAACAAGTTTTTAGCAATATTGTTATGCAAATGAATGTTATCAGTTTCTGCAATACCGTTGGTTATTTGAGATTTTTCTCTTGTCTCGAACCCGATAAAAATAAATTATAGAAAATAATTTTTTTAAATCCTATCGTTCCGAATACGAACTTTGGTTCACGAATTTACAAAGTACTATCATAAATTTACGATCGAAATCCTATATGTTACTTCCATATCCTACAATATTATTATAAATAATATAATTTTTGTATTAAATTTAATAATAAAAATATACGATCCTAGGAGTAACATTAATAATATTGCATTTTTCACTTAAAAAAAAGGTTTCATCTCCAAATCTTTGGATTCAAATATTTATCATAGTCAAGATTCATTATGGTAGACTTCCTATAGCTGTTAAACGATGAAAAGAGAAACGAGTCAAGCAGCATGAAATTGTTGTATAAATGATAGAAAACTGCTTCATTTATATCAGGATTTTATGATAGATTGTAATAATTCTTGACAATCAGTTTTTCTTTTAATAATTTGAAATACCTTTAATTTCCTTTACAGCTTATATATTTTATAATATTTTTTTATCGTTGTTTGTATATATTTTTATTATATCAAGGCAGTACATGTAATTTCCTTCACAAATAAAAAAAAATGTTGATTTGTAAGAATTTTAGTAAATGAAACGGTTTCAAGCTGAAAATGACTTTTTCAATCATCATATTTTGATACTTCGAATTGTAAAGTAAATATTTTTGAGACAGCTGGATGAGTATGCAAATACTCTTTAATATTTGAGAGGACATTTTTTAATATAAATAAATATCTTATTAATATTAATTAATATTGCAATAAATTAACTTTTTTTATTACGCAAAAATAATGCAACATCTCAAAAGTTGGTAGATTTAGCATGTTTTTCCAGTAGCGACTAATCAATTTCTATTCTCTTGAGTGCAATACATGCGATCCCTTCCGACTTCTGTGGAATCCAGAGCACCGAGCTATTTCATTGTTTTTCTACAAGCACGAGACCGACATCGGGAAACTTTTTCTTCTCACAATTATACTCCTGTATAATATGGACTGGTCAGAAGTGGAGCTTGCTTCTCTGACTTGGTTCAAACATATTTACAATATGCCTTAACAATATTCTACAGTCTGATCTATAATCGCGAACATTAAATATTTAGTAATTTTCTGAGAAGAAAGTTGTTGCTTTTCTTATATGAATAATGAAAGTAGAAAAGGTTTTTTCTTTGCTTCCTAAAGATCTTACACAGTAATTTGGAGTCTGTAGAGATAAATAGCTGCCAGGAAATATATAATAATCACCGTCATAAAGTATAAAAATAAATAAGCAAAAAACTATACGGAACTACAAACTAATAATCGCTAGTAATAAAGATATGGTAATTTACTAAAAGGAACGATTTCTTCGATCAAACTTTTATGAGAAATTTTAAGTATCTAGCATTTAAAAAATCGTAGTATTTATTTTTTCACAAAGTACAAAATTATTCAGGACAAGTAAAATTTTAAAAAGAAACAGTTTTATCTCAAATATTGAAAAACATTTTAGCATAGATTTTCCAAATAATAGAAAATGAAAAGTTAAGCTATGAAAAAAGTAAAATAATTAATTTCTAGTTTTAAAAAAAGTACAAAAATTATTTGTTGAACTAAATAAATGTAAGGCTAGATGATGATGGAAATGTAAAATAAAAAAAATTAAAATTCTGTAGATTTTTGTGCAGAGAAAATATACGTATTGTGTAAAAATACCGTAAATGAATTCTAAGTACTATTCGCTTGGAATAGTTACAAATAATTATTCTAGAGCAATAAGAAAGTCATTTTTTCTGGAATGAAAAACAGCAATGTGATAATTAATGAAACACTCTGTAGATTTAATAGATGCGCGATGGGCACACGAGAGTATCTATAATCTTTCACCTACGTGTGAAATCCGAGGCGTGGGTATGCGACTCATCGTGAGCGTGGAGAGTCTATCAAAAAAGGCAATGAACGACCTGAATATTCGACTCAGGTGATTGGATGACTGCTTTTGTGGGTCATTGATCTTCCTTATAAAAAAAACAAGGCCGAGCTCAGCTTGATTAATAGTTCTGATCCCTTATAAATCGTCTCAACCATTATTTGAGTTGATTTTTTTAGTCGGCTTATGAATAGATTTCATTAAAAAATTTCGCTGCGCATCACTTCACTTTACTTTTTGTGAATAGGATCGATTATTTTTATTACCGGATCTTTAATATTGACGAATGATATACTATTTAAAAATGGGTTATACAATATATGAAGTTATAAAATTCTCTACAATTAAAAAAAAATGTTGAGGTAGCCCAAAATTAATGGGTAAGTTTAATAGAAAATTGTTTACAAATGTGGAAAGGTTAAAAATTCTTTATAATCTGCTTAAATTTTATGCAAAACGAATAGAGAATATATTTCTGAACAACATCTTTTTGTAGGTAACCAATAGTTAGTTTTCCGTAAATGTTAGGTTGGTAAATACTGCACAGTTAAAAATGTTATGAAATTTATAACGTTTTTAATAGACAAAGCTATAATAAAATTACGGCTTATTCAAAGTTGGTATATGAAATTAGAATTCATATACACTGTATTGAAAACTGAATACTTTAGTCTTAATAAGGATATCTATTGAAATTGGCTTAAATGGATATGTAAATTGAATAGATCCGAATACTAAAATAACTTACTGTGTAATGGTGAAAGTAGTTCATAACATTTTTTGTAATTTTATTACAATAAAAATGAAAACGGATAGAGAGATATTTTTGATAACTAGAAGAATTTATTGAATTATTTTCAACGTGGTTATTAAATTTATGATACGATTACAATATTCATATATTACGTGGAAATATTGTAAAAGAATCTGGAATTTAAGGGGAGGGAGTCAGGTAAAAAAAATGATTTTGGAAATTCAATATCATCCAAATCCTATTGCATATAAAAATGCCCAATGCACTATATTGTTGATACTCGATGAAAGGATTTTTTACTGTCGTCTGACTTGCATATGCTTTTCAATATTATCTTAAGCAAAGTTCTTAGGTTTTTCATTCTGCGCATGATTCAGATCAAACTACTAGGCAGATTGGAATGGTTGACGTCTCATTTCCTCCTTCATGAAAAGATACATTGGCTAAATGGAGCAAACGTTAATAAAATGTAATATTTTTTAAGTGACATAATAATTAATAAATAAATTTTATGCTATTTTCTAGATCAGTGATTAACTTTGTTTTCAGAATGAAAAAAAAAATAGTTTGCTCCATTTAGCCGGTGTATCTTTTCATGAAGAAGAAAATGAGACGTCAACCATTCCAACCTGCCTAGTAGTTTGATCTGAATCATGCGCAGAATGGAAAACCTAAAAACTTTGCTTGAGATAATATTCAAAAGCATATGCAGATGACAGTAAAAAATCCTTTCATCGAGCACCAACAATATAGTGCGTTGGGCATTTTTATATGCAATAGGATTTGGATGATATTGAACTCCCAAAATCAATTTTTTTGACCTGACTCTCTCCCCTTAAACAGGAATCGTTGGAACATTTTGTTACCCTCCACATAATTATTCAATCATCTTCCGATTTTGTCACATACAACAAAAAAATCTAGATTTTTCTAATTACGTAAAATTAGCAAGTCCAAAAAATATTTATTCATATTAAGGTGTTTTTTTGAACAGTTATAATAATATGAAAAAAAACTCTTACTAAATTGACCAGGAGAACCTTTATATTCATTTTATGAAATTTTCAATCAGCAATTTTGAACATTGTGTATGTAATATTAATTTGATCATCTTTTGCAGAAAAATGATGGGGACGTTGTGGTTTTTGCTGGGATTGGTTTTTCCAATATTGGGAGGCTATATACCACCGGGACCAAGATACACGTGTCCAAAAGAGCCAATATATATTTATCCCTGCACCTGCACACGTGGAACCGATCAAGGCCTCTACATTCGTTGTGAAAACACAAATTTGGCGAGTCTTAGCTTGGCATTTGTGAATCTAGGCAACGAAGGAGTTCCAATTGAGGAATTAACGCTATACAAATGCAATGTGGAACGTCTTTATGGTCCTGCATTATATCCTCTGGAGGCAAGAATCCTCAGAATGATTGAGACACCAGTGAAGATCATTGAGGAGCATAGTTTCCTTGGAATTAACAGAACTCTTCAAGAATTATACATGGAGGGCAGTATGCTTGAGGAATTTCCTCGTGAGGCTTTGAATATACTTGGAAATCTGTCGATTCTTAGTATAAAAGGTCACAAAATTGCTGGTTTGTATGGTAATAGCTTTGCCGGAAGTATGTTATCCGGAAAGCTGGAAAAATTGGAAATTAGCAATGGGACACTTGCGTCATTACCCACTGACGCTTTGACACCATTGAAAAAGCTCAAAACGCTGGATCTTCATGGTAATAAACTGACTGAACTCAAGAGAAATCAGTTTAAGGGCTTAAGAGACACTGAAGTCCTCGATTTGTCCCATAATTTGATCAGCAAACTTGATCCTTCTCATTTGGCTGATTTAACGAAAATGGGATGGTGCAATATGTCACACAATATGATCGGGGAATTGAAGAGGTACGAATTTTCGGAGTTTTTAAAGCATTCGGTTCGTTTTGCTCATTTTGGAGCAATTTAAAAAATATTTTTTTTATAGGAAATATGTTTATTACTTTAATTTGGGTTTTGTGAGTATATTTGTAAACTGTTGAAGATCACTCATTATTAATGGCGAATAAAAATATTGTTTACGGATTTTATTATTGTTGGATAACAAAAAAAAAATTATGTGTAAAGTCGCTGTTTGACAATTTTGCAGACTTTCGAAACTATGAAATCTACTGGAAAAATTCGGGTAACATAAATTTTTTTTAATAATAATAGCGTCCAGAAAAAAATTTACGTTTATAAATAATCTTTCTATTGCACAGAAAAAGTTATGAATTAGAAATTGTTATTTTATTTTGTTTGATTATGCGAAAATTTTTACAAATGTCTGCCACATTTTAAGTCTACATCTCTATTAGTTTAAGTTAATATTAATAATTAAATCATTAGAAATCTAATATGAATGTCGAAATGAATACAAATTTATTGTATTTTCATTTATTTCAGGGGTACATTTGCCAGAAATTCTGTGCTAAAAGTGCTTAATCTGAGTCACAATAAAATTCGTAAACTAGACGCGAATACCTTCCGAGGCATGAGATTCCTCAGAAGATTATTTTTGAGTGACAATCTGATAAACGACGTGGGTCGTGGCACTTTTGGTTCAGTCACGAGAATAGGTACGATCGATTTGGCAAGAAATATGATAAAGAAAATCGATTATCAAATGTTTCATCAGCTTCAATATTCCGAGGTAATTCATTTTTTTTCTATAAACAGATTATTATTTTTGTTTTCAAACTTCTGATTTTGCTTCCTCATAGAGGAAGCTTTGTTTTCGTGAAATTTTTTTTTTCGAGATTGTCATGTCAGGACACTTAGGATGGTCTAAAGCGTCGAGAAAAGTGGTTTAGAAAAAAATGTCTGTATGTCTGTATGTGTGTGTGTGCGTATGTGCACAAGTTTTTGTTAGCGCGATAGCCGTCGCAATTTTTAAGATATCGGACTCAAATTTGAACCACGAGTAAACTGTCGTTAAACAAGGTATGAGATTGAATTTGGAGTTAATCCATCAATGTGTTTAAAATTTATGGCATTTTGAATTTTTTTGAGAATGTCAGCTCGGGCTCTAACTCCCGCAATTTATATGATATCCGGCTCAAACTTGAACCAGAAGTGGATTGTTATCAAATAGTGTTCGGGATTAAATTTGGTGTCAATCCGTTAAAGGGTTCACAATTTATGGCATTTTAAAATCTTTTGACATTTTTTGTTCGTGCTTTAACTTTCGCAATTTTTAAAATATCGGGCTCAAATTTGGTCCACAAGTAGACTGTTATTAGATAATGATTGGGAGTGAATTTGACGTCAATCCGTTAAGGGGTTTTAAATTTATGGCATTTTGAATTTTTTGTTCGTGTTCTAATTTCCACAATTTTGAAGATATCGGGCTCAAATTTGGTCCACAAGTAGAGTGTGGGTAAACTAAGCATCAGTTCGAATCTGGCGAGAATCTGTCAAGGGGTTAAAAACTAATGCCATTAAAAATTTGTTTAAACAAGGCTGCAAAGTAGAACTTTGCAAATTGCTTCCTCATTATTGTTGGATTTTTACAAAGCTTCCTCTATGAGGAAACCAAAATAGATTAACATGCTTCCTCATAGAGGTAAATTTGTAAAAATCCAAAAATAATGTGGAAGGAATTTGCAAAGTGCTACTTTGCAGGCTTTTTTCCCATAGATTATAAGCCAAAAATAATTATTGCCAATACATATATTTTTAGCTATTGGATGTATCGGAAAATGAAGTAACGATAATCGAGAAACTTGCCTTCAAGGATATCTACTTGTCGAAAATTAATTTGTCCCACAACGAAATTTCAATTATTCAAGCAGGAGCTTTTGAGAATTGCGCCAATATAACTCTGCTTGATCTCAGTTACAATAAAATCGATAATATATCGAAATACGCTTTTGACAGCTCGACTTATGCAACAGAATTGCAACTAAGTTACAATTCTCTGACCGCTCTTAATCAGGTAAACGAAAAGAAGAAAACGAATGTTCTTTTTTTTAATCCATGAGAGTTACATAAAAATGTATGATATTCGTTCAAGAACATTTCCCTCGATTAGTTGCTGGTGTTATAAAGAAAATGTGCACTGTTGAGCCATAAAAAAAAAGTTGGTCTCTGGCAAAAAAATTTAGATTTTTTAGGCTATCTAAAATAAAATAAAATGTAATTACAAATTTTATAATATATAACAAATTTATAGGTATCGACAATATATTTGTTCTACATTTCGTGATCTTATCAATTTCATGAATATATTAATAAATTTAATGCTTATTAATATATATTTATGTAACGAAAAATTATATAGCTAATCACAAAAGCTTTTGCCATAGGGAGAAAATTTATTTATTTTATGGGTTAACAATAAACATTTTTTCCATAGAATCAGCAGTTGAAGAAGTGAGATATACTCAACTGAATATGAACATTTTTCATCTGACATCTGCTCCTTAAATTATGTGATTGTAATTTCGAAAAATGATTTTAATATTCAATACATTTTTATTTTCAGGTTCCAATGCATAATATGACGGGAATGAAAATTCTCAATGTTTCGCACAATAATATTCATTCCGTTCCCAGACAAACATTTCCAAAGCTTTATGAGCTTCACACCATCGATTTATCGTATAACAATCTTTCAGAGATTCATAACGCGATATTCCAAACACTTTTCAGCCTTAGATTTTTAAATCTGTCGCACAATTCGATGGAGAAAATAAAACCAGCAACTTTTGGTCCTCTGCCGACTCTTCTCGACCTCGATCTAAGCTACAATAAATTGGAGGATGTGGCTAGAGGCAGTTTAACGAGATTAGCAAGTTGCAGGTAATTAAAATATTTAAAAAATAAAAACAGAATAGTTTACTATACAATTCATAAAGCAAATTCATTTTTAATGAAACAAATTAAAAACAATGATAATAATAATAACCTTACAAAAATAATTTTGTTATTTAATTATATAAGAAACATATGCCCGGACGTAACACGTGATAAAAGTACATTGTGATTAATAAATTAAAAATATATCTTTTTATACAGGACTTTAACGGTGAAAAGCAATTTTTTGAAGAAAATATTCCAGCTGCCAATTTCACTTGGTCATCTTGATTTTTCGGATAATTTACTCGAAGAAATTCCGATAACCGAGGTGTGGCCTTCAATGAATGCTTTGCTGACTCTGGACCTTTCGAATAATCGCCTTGGTGATAATCTCCAGCATGGTAGTTTCGAACCACTTTTGACTCTCAGGGTGTTAAACCTTCGTTCCAATAACATGACGAGGCCACCTTGGGCAGCTCTCAGCACACTGAGCAGCCTTCAATATCTGTATATGCAGGTAAGTTTCGGTTTATTATTTTTTTAAATTATTATAAAAATATATAAATATTTTTTGTCGGACAAAAAATTGCAAGATCCATTGAGAATTAAATAATAAACAATATTGGCAATATACAATAATCGAATATTATAAACGCCCTTCAAAACATTAATCGAAATATTTTCTCTGTTTTTTTTATTTTTTAATAATTTTAGGATATGAGATTTACAAACAAAATGTTTGAAATTACATGTTTGTGCTAATATTCTGATGGATATTAAAATCGACTGAAAATTAGATGGCGAATAGCCAATAATTAAATATTTTCAATTGCTTCAAAAACAAAGCAACTAAATTTCACTTTTATTTTCTTTTCGAATAATTTCAGAACAGTCTCGTCTTTAAAAGAAAATTGTATGAAAATCGAAATTTTCATAAAAAATTTCTCTTTAACTTAATCTTTAATTTGTTTCAGGATAATGCCCTGGAAAGATTGGACAAAGCAGCTTTTGGAAGATTACCTATAGTGTTTGAATTGAATTTAGCAAACAACAATATCAGTCACGTGAGCAATCGAGCTTTCGAAGGATTGTTGCAGCTGCTTACTCTTAATCTGACGAACAATAATATAAGCTACATTCCAAATGGAGCATTCCAGGGATTGGTATCTCTCAGAACTCTGGATCTCTCTCACAATAGGCTCGAAAAATTGGATAACAAAACTCATGGCTTACTGGACGATTGTCTGTCCCTCGAGAGAATTAATCTTAGTCATAACAAAATATCCTTCATAACGAGGAAAACTCTCCCAAGTGATCCTTGGATACCTTACAGACTCAGAGAGGTCGATCTTTCGTACAATACTATGCCAGTTCTCACTTTTGACTTGACAATTGGCACCAAGAAAGTCGTGCACATGAATCTTAGTCACAATAGTATCAACGAGATACGTAAATGTTAGTATATTTAAAATGTATTATACATAATTTTTATATTATTTGAGCTCAATGATATTGCACTATTATTCCTTTAAGGTAGTTCTGTCGGTACGCCGGAGTCATAAATCTCAGAGTCTATATGACATTAAAAAATAATCATACGCATTACCTTGACTGCCTCAATAATAATATAAAAAATAATCGAGAATCCTTCGAAATGGTCGTAATCAAATTAAAACGATTATGTGTAAATAGTTGATATGTTTAGTGCGAATTTGACTTCATTTTTACGATAATTAGGTTAGGAAACGTCATTTGGCCCGGTATCGTGCACTTTGACCTTGGTTCAATTAATCATTATTGCGGAGACTTCACCTTTTTTCATGATGCATCAATCACTGAATGATTTGCGAATCCGTAGTACTTTTTATTTTTTCTCTATCTTTGATCTAAGTATGTTAATTTTCGATTTAAAGATCGATTTTTCCAGCCCTCCCGTGAGCGACGTGTAAAAAGATCGATTTTCAAGTTTTAATTGTTCATTCAAATACTCGGTAAAAGCCTTCAAGATTTTGTGCAAGTAAAATTGAATAGCTAAATTACAACATGTAAAAAATTCATGCATAAGAGTTTGGATTGCCTTCACGACAGTTTTTTAGATGTACTGTCAAATCATAATTCTATGAAATGAAGCAATTATTTGCTTCGCTATTAGTAGAATATTAAAGTGACAATATTTTACCTGCATTTTTTTTACCTTCTTGTCTCTACTACTTTCGGTCTAAAATAATAAAAATATTGCAAGTCTAAACAAATTATAGTACTTATAAATATTATAATATTAAAAAATAGAGGATCAGAGTTGCTGAAAGTATAAGAGACAAAAATCCAATTTGATATTTTCCCATTTCTTTGAGTGACATTCAATTCGAATTGCTTAGCTCAGTTGCTAAATCTTTTGTGAGATTCTCTATCTGTGATAAAAAGAAGGAAATTGAAATTTCGGGCGAGACGGGATTAAACAAAAAGAGTTCAAAATATTCTTGGGTTAACAGGCTATTAGTAATAAAATAATGACTCATTATATTATACATATTTTAAAAAAAATAATAGTAAAGCGTACTATTATTTCAACAATTTTTATATGCTTTACAGAATTTTAAGTTATCATAATCAACTTTATTGGAAGTAAAACAAATAGAAGTGTAAATTGTATTAATTATTCAGAAATCATGTATTGTTTAAATCTTGGGTCGTTTATAAATATATATTTTCGGATTTCTAATGGATTATAGATGATAAAAATAATTCTTTTCATATTTACAGATGTTATTGGTAACTTAACGTCCCTAGAGACTTTGGACATGTCGCACAATGGCTTGAGCGATATTTCCGACACAGATATCTTCACACCGCCTCAAAACCTCTCAAATATTTATCTAAGCAATAATCATTTGACGCAATTGCCATTGGAGAAAATATTGCCGATGCCCAAACTGAAGATTCTCGATTTGGAGAACAATGATTTTGGCAGTTTCGACGATAAGCTCATGAAGATAATAGCAAACGGCACAATGCTGAGATACGCAGGTAAAACAAACAGTAATTTCAGTTAAAATAAATAATTATTTTATAGTTCAAATATTCTTACCCATTTTTTGTTTCAGGTAATCCAGTAAATTGCGATTGCTACGTTCGTCCAGTGCGAAGATGGCTCGCAACACTTACAGAAATTCCGCCAGAATGGTCCCAAATGGTTTGCGCCAGTCCAAGTTACCTCGCTGGAAAACCATTGCCTGAAGTTACTGAAGATTTGATGGGATGCACCGAGCGTGAGATTCAGGATGACGAGAAATTCGCCATAACGCCAGATTTGAAATTCCGAAATATTGAGTAGTAAGTACTGCATAACAGAATTAATTGCTTATAAAATAAATTAAAATGTTGCAAAGTCAGACCTTGCACATTCCTGGTAAAAATAAATTTTTGAGACTGATACAGATCGATAGAATTTGAATGGGATTTAATCATATGTTATCATCTCCATCCATTCGCACTTTGATCAATTTATACAAATTTGATCGTTGTTATTAGTTTCTTATAGTTTTTGTTTTCTATTGGTTAAATACGATAGATATGTTATTGGTATGCAGGGGAGATGGGGGCAAAACGAGCATCACCACTGAAAATGACAATTGGAGGCAAAACGGGCATCGTTTCGAACACGACTTTTTTCAATTTCCTGACATTTCTTACTTGAAAATTTCGGAAAATAATTGTTGATATCAATAAAACAGGCAGGGAGGCAAAACAGGCATCTCGGCTAAATATAAGTATCGGGATCAAAATTGGCACCAAATCATAAAATGAGAATTTCGTTCTAATTGATTTCTTTATGATATACCGACTTTTTTTTCTAAGAATTAATTTGATTATAAATTTTTTGAAAAGTTCATTGGACTATATTTTTTTTCTTTGCTCAACAAAGTATCGAAAAAAAGTTCTGAACGGATGGTTAAAAAAATGCTGATCTGATGAAGATTATCAATTTTTTTTCATCACCACCAATTTGACGTATTTTCCGCACTTTCCCTATCTAAGGAACGTAAAAAACTGAGACAAATTGTTTTTACGAAAGTTGAGACGGTGCCCGTTTTGCCCCCCTGCCCGGTTTGCCCCCTATGGTGCACCAACGGATGTATAATATTTTATATTGAATTTACGTTTTGTGACTTGTAAAATTTTATCCGTTTGTGGTGTATCGTCTTATATCGTAAATATATGATTCAACATTAATCGTTCGCAATCAAAGAGGCATCAATAGAATGATCCTATTATTTCCTATCGTCTCGCAATTATAGAAAAAATATCGGAATAAATCGTATGCGTTTAGACTGCAAGAATTATAATCATTTATCGTAAAATCCTGATATGAATGAAACAGTTTTCTAGTCATTTATACAATAATTTCATGCTGATTGACTCGTTTCTTTTCTCAGCTATATAAAGTCTATCATAATGAATCTTGAATATGATAAATATTTGAATCCAAAGATTTGTGGATGAAACTTTTTTGTTAATGAAAAATGTAATATTATCAATATTACTCCTATGGTCGTATATTTTTATTATTAAATTTAATACAAAAATTATTTTACTTATAATAATATTATAGAATATGAAAGAAACGTATAGAATTTCGATTGTAAATTTATGATAGTACTTCGTAAATTCGCGAACGAAAGTTCGTATTCGGGAAGATAGGATTTTTGGAAATTTTTGGAAGACAGGATTTTTGGAAATGTTTCTTTATTTTTCTTAAATAAAATTGTATTAATGTATAATAGATCCCGTATTTGATTCGAATAAACCCATCAAACCTATTTCTCTGGGTTTCTCTTATTAAATTATATTGTTGATATCAAATTAAATATCGAACTAATGAAAATCGATAATATTTCTTAGTCTTTTCATTTATTTTTCCTCAAGCTAATTTTATGAGAATTTAATAATAATATGTTTTCTTTAATTTCAGCAACGATGAGGAAGATTCATGGAAGGCAACTTGGTTTGTGACTTCCCGTGGGGACGTTGGTGATTTTTATGTCGTCGTTCGTGAGATCGGAAGCAGTAAATCAGTGATCGAGAAAGACGTCGTTTATAAAGAAAGATCTTTCACAATAAAGAATTTGCCAGACTCCTCGACGAAGTACGAACTCTGTGTGTTGGCCAGAGATTCAATAGGAAATGTTAAACACTTCAGGAGCTCACAGTGTCGAATTTTAATGAAAAGTGGTAATATCGTGTCCGGTGTTTCACGATCTGCAGCTGTAATTTCGATTATTCTGATGATGAGCCTATTTGCTGTGATGTGAAATATGAATTCGAGTGAATTGCTCCAAGCTCACGATGAGGACACTCATCAATGTCCTACTAGACTGTATATCATGTACATTGCGCTGTGTTCATATCTTCGTGACGTTGAACGTCGTATATCGAAATATATATATTTATTTTGTACAATATATTTTAAAACCAACAAAAAAAAATTATTTTCGTAATTTCTCGTGCTCTGCCCGATAATCTCAGATTTTTGCTTCCTCATCATGGAACCTTTGTTTTCAAGGAATTCTTCTTTTTTTTCTGAGGTTTTCATTTTTTTTAAATGTTCCAGATAAAATGTCTGTACGTATGACTGTATGTATATCGGGAATCCCAGCTAAATTATTCATGCCCTGACCCTGACAGCCTACAATAATTTTTGGCAATTTTTTCATCAAATAGTATATTACGACCCTAGGGCAGAAAGTTGGATGCGAAGCCGAGGGTCCATCTTTCTCGCCGTGGGTCGTATACTATTTTTTTTTATCCCCGACCGAAAGTACCGGGGGGGCGGGTCGACTTTTGCAAATCCGAGGCGTTAAAAAGACATACAAAATAACTTACAAGAGGAAAATGTCTGATAATAAGATAATACTTTTAAAAAAATAATTTTTGTTTTCCTCTAGCCACTTTTTATAAGTATTATAAACTAGCAGGTACCGATCAGAAGATTTATTAGGGTAGGTTTTACATTGTACTATTTTTTTCGCTTCCTCGTCAAAATTTCTTAAAACTTCTTCTTCGTCGACAGAACCTTCAGACGAGGAGTCGTCCATTTTTTGCGATCCACTTACTTTTAGGTTAGCTAAAGAAACTAACTGAAGAAAGATTAAAAAGAAGTAATGAAATGAAAGTCGAAGCATGCGCGAGCAAACGACACCAAACATAAAAACGTAATAAACCAGAGATGGGAGAGCAAAAAAGAGGGCGTGGGCCACAAAAGTCGCTATTCCCGGCTTCAAATGCGGCCCGGAAGACGGTACTTTCGGTTCGGGGAGCAAGAAAAACTAGTTTGAAAAAGAAAAGGTACCTATTTTTTTTGTTTGGAGCTACGACGAATATTTCCGAGATTTTTGCTTTCTGTTAAAGAAACCTTCGTTTTCATGGAATTTTTCTTTTTTTGAGGTCTTTATTTCAGAATATTTAGAATTATCCAAAACATCGAAAAAAATGGTCTAGAAAAAATGTCTGTACGTATGATTGTATGTATATGGGAAATTCCAAATGAATTTTTCATGCTTTGACCCTGAATCCCTTCAATAATTTTGATTATTTTTCCCATCGAAATTTCGGCCAATAGAAACAACGCACTTGGCCTCATGTGGGGGAACCTAGTCGATTTTATTTTAGATATTTTTCGAATATTTCCTAACAAGTTGCCAAGCAATAAAAACAATTTCTGAACAACTTGTAACCTGAGAATTCTTCACATCTGTCAAACTTCTAACGAGAACGGGAACGTGATTTGAAGAATGAGCCGAAATTCCGATGGGAAAAATAATCCGACAAATTCCCCTCGAGCTTCAAAATTAATCGGGTATTTCCCTCAAACTTTCTAACATATAAACAATCGTGTCAAGGTTTGCAGGAAAATTGCTCGCGCAAGCGCTCGGGATTTTTTAACCTGCAAAACTTGACACTCTTCTTCGTTGTTTGTATGCAACAAAGTTACTGGGAAATACCCGATAATTTTGAAGCTCTTGGGGTATTACTACTGACAACTTTTCATCAAAGAGTATTTTGAAAAAGAAAAGATACGTATTTTGTTGATTTGCCGTTACGGCCAATATTTTCGGCAGACGAATTCTTGTAAATATTTGAATTTTTCGATATCTATATTTTTTGAAACGTTAATATCTTGGAAATGGACAGTCCTACCGAAAAATGTTCACAATTAAATTTATTTAGTTTACAATGAGCTACATAATGAATATAAAAATGTTATTTTTATTTTTCTAAAAATTTTTTATATGACGGTAAACAACAAAATATCGTTTTGAAAAAAAATTCCATTTTTAATAATAATATACTTACAAAAAAAAGTAAAAATTCTATAATAAATTATCATCTAAATTATTTTAAAAACATTAAGTTTTTGCTTCCTCATAGAGGAAGCTTTGTTTTCGTGAAAATTTTTTTTTTCGAGATTTTCATGTCACGGCACTCAGAATGGTCTAAAACGTCGAGAAAAGTGGTTTAGAAAAAATGTCTGTATGTGTACGTATGTGTGTGCGTATGTGCACAATTTTTGTTAGCACGATAGCCGTCGCAATTTTTAAGATATCGGGCTCAAATTTGAACCACGTGTAAACTGTCGTTAGACAAGGTATGGGATTGAATTTGAAGTTAATCCATCAAGGTGTTCAAAATTTATGGTATTTTGATTTTTTTGGAGAATGTCAGCTCGGGCTCTAACTCCCGCAATTTTCATGATATCCGGCTCAAACTTGGACCAGAAGTGGACTGTTATCAAATAGTGTTTGGGAATAAATTTGGTGTCAATTCGTTAAAGCATTTTAAAATTTTTTGACATGTTTTGTTCGTACTCTAACTTTCGCAATTTTTAAGATATGGGGCTTAAATTTGGTCCACAAGTGGACTGTTATTAAATAAAGTTTGAGAGTTAATTTGACGTCAATCCGTTAAGGGGTTTTAAATTTATGGCATTTTGAATTTTTTGTTCATGCTCTAACTTCCGCAATTTTTAAGATGTCGGGCTCAAATTTGGTCCACAAGTAGATTGTGAGTAAACTATCTGACAAGGGGTTGAAAACTAATGCCATTAAAAAAAAATTTAAATAAGGCTGCAAAGTAGAACTTTGCAAATTGCTTCCTCATTATTGTTGGATTTTTACAAAGCTTCCTCTATGAGGAAGCCAAAACAGATTAACATGCTTCCTCATAGAGGAGGCAATTTGCAAAGTTCTACTTTACAGCCTTTTTTTATTTTCAGTAAATTGTTTCTTAATCTTTGGCAGATGCATAAAAAAATTATACTTAATTTTCTTCAAAACAATAATCTAAAATTAACTTTTCACCAACAATTAGTAATTCGATCTTTCTTAAATAATTAATAAAATTAATATCAATCTAAAATAATTAAAAAAATATTTTTATCTCAATATTAACGTCTTAAGCAACTATGAATATCCCATGAAAGATTTTTCGATGAGAGCAAAATATTAGCGACGAGAAAAAGATGATTTCCTGCTGCCATACGTGCAATATTTTTTTCCTTATTAGCGAGCGTATCGTTAATCCCACGAGCGGTAATTTGGCCAGGCGGGGCACACGTAAGTGTCCTTAAGATACTTTACTGTACTAGCAATATAGATAATGAAGAAAGGCTCCTTAAAAAATTCTCAAGGAAGTAAATCGTAGCTCGTGGTAACCACGAGCAACATCAGCAGCAACAGTTTCGCAGTCCTCAACTCTTTCTATAGTAAGATTATTTCATTATTTTTCCTCGGGTGTTCTCTTTATAATTAGGATCTCTTCCTTAGACTCTTTGCCTATCTTTTTCTCTCTCTCTTCTTTGCTTTAATGAGGATGGGATCATCGTGCAAGTCGCGCCGTTGGAGTTTGCCCTCCCTCTGAGGCTCTGAATCAACGCAATCAGATTAGGATCATCGAGGCTCCGCAGTATCTTACAGTACACTGCTCCATAAAGAAAAAAGGCAGAGAAAAAAAAGAGGGAGATTCTGAAAAGAATAGTAATAAAAGCAACGGCAGGTTCCAAGCAATTTGATTCCAAATAAATGTTGTCGGCGCTTAATTTTGATAAAATAATAAGAGATGTTTAATTATTTATTAAAATTATAGGTCCTGTAGTGAGTCTAGAAAATGAATGTATAAGTCATCAGCGAAGCGTGTATATGATATATTGTTTAAAATGAACAAAGAGGGCGTCTTGAGAGGAGTAAAGCTTGGTTCGAGTGACTCATCGCTGTCCGGCCCCTATAAGGCCCATTCGTTTCGAGTCTCACCCACGCTTTGAAAATCCAGCAGCGAGAAACTCATCGTGTGAGCCTTGCAGCTCGAATCATTTCTATTTTCGTCGACGATCTCGACACCAGAGAGCAGAAGACTCATTTTTTTCCTCACTGTATTGGCTTGTTTGTTTTATAAATTATTTATAGGAATTTTTGTTTTCGATACTTTATTATACGTCAAACAAATTTTTACTGGAAATCGAAAAAAAACGAAGGTTTTTCATTAACATTTATGAAGAAAAACAATGGATGGAAATTATAATTACCATAATACCATTGAAGAATATGAGTACTTGAAAAAAACGTGGGAATATTGATGTCTCTAAGCCAAAATATCTTTTTAATCTGTAAACTAATCTGAACATCACAGCATATTGTGAATAATTTCGCAAAAATAAAAAAATGTCGTTTGTTAATCTTCTGAAATGAATTTTCTTAGATATATTTATATTCTTGTGTAAAAAAAAGTTCAAACATTCAATCGTCGATAGATAAATTGGAAAGTCAACTTGTCGAAAATAATTTATTGAACAAATAAATTGGATAGGATTTTATTGCCACACATGAATGAATCTCTTAAGGGAACCGAGTCACCTAAAAAAAGCCATACAAAAATTTGTTTTTATAGATGATACCTTTCTTTTAAAAAATCTTATATTTAAGGTAGTTCTGTCGGTACGCCGGAGTCATAAATCTCAGAGTCTATATGACATTAAAAAATAATCATACGCATCACTTTGACTGCCTCAATAATAATATCAAAAATAATCGAGAATCCTTCGAAATTGTCGTAATCAAATTAAAACGATTATTTGTAAATAGTTGATATGTTTAGTGCGGATTTGACTTCATTTTTACGATAATTAGGTTAGAGAACGTCATTTGGCCCGGTATCGTGCACTTTGACCTTGGTTCAATTAAGCATTATTCCGGAGACTTCACCTTTTTTCATGATGCATCAAGTCCTGAATGATTTGCTAATCCGTAGTACTTTTTATTTTTTCTCTATCTTTGATCTAAGTATGTTAATTTTCGATTTAAAGATCAATTTTTCCAGCCCTCCCGTGAGCACCGTGTAAAAAGATCGATTTTCAAGTTTTAATTGTTCATTCAAATACTCGGTAAAAGCCTTCAAGATTTTGTACAAGTAAAATTGAATAGCTAAATTATAACATGTCAAAAAATCATGCATATGAGTTTGGATTGCCTTCGCGACAGAACTACCTTAAACCTAATCAAGTGCATATCAGACACTATAATTCTGCAATTTTGTAAAGACATACGATGCACCAAAATGGTGGGAGGTTAAAAATAAAATATTTCACTCATCGTAGCTTTCAGACCAAACTAGTGAGCAGATTTTAGTTTTGGATGTCTTGTTTTATCTGACGAAGAATGCATTCGATTTTGAGTACAGGAATTTAATTTTCAGGCCTTTTCGACAAAGTTATGATTTAAAATGTGTTAATAACCCTTTATTTATTTTAAACTCACTGAATAATTCGCTACAATCAATCCAATTTCCACTGAATCGCTATACCCAAGACATAATGCGTTCTTCTACAGATAAATTAATATATGGAACACTAAAATCGGTTCACTAGTCTGCTCTGAAAACTACAATTACTGAAAAATTTTATTTGTCACCGCACACGATTCTGGTCTACTGTATGTCTTTACAAAATTGCAGAATTATAGTGCCTGATATGTACTTGATGAGATTTAAATGTAAGATTTTTTAAAAAGAAGAGCAGGAACGTACAATTTTCTATAAATCACTTTTATTTATTTTTTACTTTATAATTATTTATTTTATTACACTATTTAAGCGTATGGATATTTCCATGTAAAAATTGAAAACAGCTTAGAAATTAATGCGCCCGAAATACAAGAGTATTTTGATCATAAATAACCATGAATAGCCATAAATAACCATAAATCCACAGAATAAGCTGAAAAGTAATTTTAATGGTAGAGAAAAGCTGACGAGGCCCTTTGTAGCTCTGAAAAACAGGTGTAGGACATCCACGTCGAAGAGGCTCGTGAGCGCCGAGTCTCCTTGGCCACTTCCCATCTCTCGCTCGTCTGACTTGGTAGCGCGCGGGGCCTCACATTGGTTCTCCCGCCTGGGGCCCCACCGTTGCTTGGGCCCCCTCAGTGCTTCTCGCGGCCTCGCACGCTAAGCATCGGAACGTCCCGCGCGCTCGTGGAGACCTCGTTGCGACGCAACATTGTCTCCCGGTAAGGCCCTCCACGCGAACGGGCCCAATTGCTATTTTTTATCCCTACTGCCCTCCCCTCTCCTCTCTCCCCAGTCCCATAACAATCGGCCAGTGCACAAAAAAAACGGTATCTTTGGTGTAACCGGTGACTACAATCGTTTAGTGCTAGTTGAACTTTTTTATTAAGTGTGTTTTACCTTCGACACTAAAATGGGCCCTAAATACCTATTGGGACTCATTTTCATAACGATATCCTTCTCTGGAATCGCCCGCGCCAATGGTAAGACTTACAAATTGTTTTGTTCGACTGGAACATTCTTAAAAAAATTTGTTTACCTTTTACACTAAAATGGGCCCGTAATGCCGTTTGGGACTTATGCATGTGAAGATTTTTCTTGGGTGTGTCCTTCCACAATTGTAATAACTCCAAATTGTTTGGTCTATTTGGAGTTTCTTTTAAAAAAATGTTTACCTTGGACACTAAAATGGGCCCGAAGTGCCTTTTGGGACTCGTGCATATGACGATTTTTCTCAGTTGTCTTCTTCACCAATTGCAATAACTGCAAATTGTTTAGTGTTAGGTGATTTTTTTTAAGTCTTTTTTTTCCTTCTACAGTAAAATGTATAGCCTTTTTGGGACTCATGCTTATGATAATCTGTCGTTTTTTTAAGTCATTTTGATCGTTTCGTAGTGAATGTACGGTGCAGTTTAATGCTACATTTAGCGAAGACAGGTGATTGTGACTATTTTTGGACTTATGACACTTACAGAAATGTGATGTCATCATACTTTCCGCATTAACTTAGAGCAGACAGACACACCTGTGCTAGGTGTAACTGTAGCATTAAATCCAATTGGAATATCGGTGAATATCACTGAGTTATTATTGGCTACGACTGGGAGAATGAGTATGGACACGTCGAAGAGGATTTTAACGAAATAATCGAGGGTTCGTGGCTCACTGTTGCGAGAAACTGGTTTTTAAATTATACGGTAGTCTATCCGGTCGATCCGCGATCGATGGCTTCACTCGCACGACGCATACACGCACGTAGAGAGAAAGAGACACAAAGAGAGAGAAAAAGAACAAGGAGAGAGAGAAAGAGACGAGTTTGCACGAGAGACACCAAGTTTTCTATTTTTACAAGGCCAGATACTGCCACTCTCGAGAAACGTTGTGAAGTAGGAGGGAGGAAAGGGAAAGTATAGCGTTCGGAAAGTCCGGCAGGCTCGGCAATCAAAGCCATTTATTAATATTCAAAATAATTATTTCTTTAAATCTCTGCCTACATGGAAAAAAAATAATACAAAAAATATATTCGAAGGAACGGAATGAAATCAGTTTGAAAATTGACCAGAGGTTGTTCGTATGGATTATAGTTACACCGAGAGAAAAAGTTTCATTGATTCACGGAAATCTTTGCCAATGAAATGAAATACTTGAATTTCAATACTATCTGTTCTTTGAATGATCTTCAACTCAATGAAAAGTAGTGAAATTGATTCGAAGAAACTTTCCTTTAAGCCAATGAACCTTTTTCATTGATTTCAAAGATATTGTCTGTGATTCAATGAAACCTTCTTCTTACCAGCTCAAAATTTCGAAACCTATTTTTTCCTGAAGTACGCGGCAGATAAAGCTCAAATTTTGTGAGTATGTAAGGAAGTACGGCAGAAACAGGTTGAGATTCTGCCTCCTCGAAATTGGAAACCGTTCGTTCGGAAGAACCGAAAAACAAAAAAGTGAGGTTAGGTGCGAGAGAGAGATCAATGAAAACGTTTCTTTGAACCAAGAAAACCTCTCTTTAAAACAATAAAACTGTTTCTTTATTATATGCTCACTAAGTAAATCTTTATTTACAGGCAATGAAATGTTCCCTTTGAAATTCAAATGCACTATTTCATTGAAATCAAAGAAATATTTCGTTGATACAATGAAAAAAAAATCAATCCACCCATTTGTTTGGCGTCAATGAAATCTTTTCTCTCGGTGTAGTTTATATGCAAATTATAGCTACATGAATTTTCATGTTTTTTTAAATTTCTTAATCAGATTTGTATCGAAAGTCTTGAATGCTGCGATTTTTCAGATTTCATGATAGCTTTGAACTAAGTTTTTATCATTTTAACGATTCCAATGCAGCATATTTACAACATCGAAACTATTCTTCCTGACATCTTTTTTTCATGTGCATTTGAAAACTCTAAAAAAAAAATCTGCTTTTTTATATAAAAAAGTGTCCGTCATTTCATTATATTAAAATTGAAAAAAGAAAAATTCATGTAAAAAATAAAATATATTTTCGATCGATAAATACTGTTGCAGGTGTCAAAAAGTTTCTACTACAAGACAACAAAAGGTTTAGGTTGGAAAAGCATGAGGTATTTGTTACCCTACGACATCCATTATAGAAGTATGAATTACACATGTTGCAGGCGTTAAAAAAATTGATAAGTAAATAAGAGTCATTTATCATGATCAGAGGTGATTCATTAGCTTTCGATTGGTAAACACAAGTGCGGTTTATGTTCAGTAAAACGTGGAAACAATAGAGGGGAACGTGGAGAACGTTGAATAAAATATATATGTAAGGCAAAATATAAACTGTGGAGAATGCGTACTTTCTGTAAATATGATAAAACTGGTATTCATACAGTTACTTCAGGTACTGTATTCAAATAATTATAGACGTTTTCCAAAGGTGGAGAGAGGAACAGAGAAAAAGAGCGAGAGTTTATGCTATGCTGATATCATATAAGATGAGCTCTCAGAAATACACACAGGGGCATGAAACCGACAATCATTTACTTCCTTCATTATTGCCAGCACAAACATATTTCCATATTCCAACTCAACAAGTTGGAATATCGGTCCCTCCATTTTTCGTTGTAAAAACTGAAGAGTTGGTAAAACGAACAAACGATTTTACCTCCTTTTTAATACCAATGAATACAGATGACACGAAAGTCGAACTTTACTTTCGAACTTACGCCATTCGTTAATATAATGATAATGATAATTAATAAGTTATTTTTATGATAATTAAAATAATGATAATGTTATTCTATAAATAATCTGATTTTAATTATATTTTTGGATTATTCTAGGTTATTGTGAATAAAAAATATAACGATTTGATTAAATATAGATATAAAATATTTTTCCTCATAGATTTGCTATGAAAAAACCTATTCCTACTTTTTAATCAGAGTTCAAAGATTTTCGTACCAGTGCTGCAAAAATAAGGAATATCAGATTATCTATACGATAAATAAACAAATAACAGTTCAATTTACAAAATCCCATTTAAATAATAGTATTGTCATTCATTAAGTATTCGCAATTTTTACAAAAATCAAAACAAATTCCTGTTTTGGAAATTCGAAAAACATAGAAATTTAAAGTCTTTCTCAATTTTAAAACATTTATTTGACATCTCGGGACATTTTGGGCCGTTTTGAGAAACCTTATAACAAAATCCCAAAAAATTAATTAAACTGTAAAAAACAATTTTACATCTCTTGCCATTTTGGTCCATTTTGAGAATCCTCATAACAAAATTTTGAAAATAAAAAAAATTTCGAGATTCAAAAAAAAAATTAGGTAAACCATAAAAAGTTAATTTTTTTTTCGTTAACTCAATCTCGAACTCAATTTCAATTAGGTTGAAAAGTACGAGTGTTGTATGTTACGGGAAGGATAAGATGAATTAAACAGTTTATCTATTCGATAAATAAACAAATAATAGTTCTATTTACAAAATTCCATTTTAATAATAGTTTTCTCATTCAATAAATATTATTCGCAATTTTTACAAAAAACAAAACCAATACCTATTTTTGGAAATTCGAAAAACATACAAATTTGATGTCTCTCAATTTTAAAACATTTTTTTACATCTCTCGACATTTTGGACCGTTTTGAGAAACCTTGTAACAAAATCCTAAAAATTAATTAAACCATAAAAAAATTTTGTTTTCGTAAATTCACTCTCGACTTGAGTGCGAAGATTTTGAATTAGGTTGGGAAGTACGTGTGTTGAATGTTGAGGGAAGGATAAGATTAATTAAACAGATTATCTATACGATAAATGAACGAATAATAATTCTATTTACAAAATCCCATTTAAGTAATAATATTCTCATTCAAAATCCATTTTTATTCTTGGAAATTCAACGAACTTATAAGCTTGAGGTTTTTCGCAATCTCGAAAAAAAAATTTACATCTCTTGATGTTTTGGACCATTTTAGGCATGATCCTTATAACAAAATTTACAAAAAAAACTTAAGTAAACCATAAAAAAACAATTTTCTTTCGTTAGCTCAATCTCAACTTCAGCGTGAAGATTTTCAATTAGGTTGGAAGGTACGTGTGCTGTATGTTGAGTGGAAGTATAATATGAAGGTACGAAGTAGGAATGTGGAAAAGAGTCTGGTAAACCGCACGATATTCTACGTGAAAGCGAAATCCTCGGCGTATAAACAGCAGCCGCGAGTTCTCTCCTCTGGCCTCATCTCCGGTTTCGCGTTCTCGTCCTGGCAACGCGGGTCGGTCGTTTCATACACTTGGAGGCTCCAAGAGGAAGGAAAGAGAAGACGATGAGCCGCGCGCCGTTGGCGGAGGATCCTCTCGGAGGACTCGAAGAGCATCGAGACTTTAACGGCAGTGCCATAACGAGGGGACTTCTCCTCGCCTCAAGGCAAAGAGCTCCATCCTCGCGATGAATAAAACGAGTTCCGGGTTCAGAGAAGAAAAACAAGACTGTAAAACGACAGAGAAGATCACAAAGATCCAAAAATGCTTGTCCATACTGGTGACTCTGCACAAAAGACAACATTGCGCTGTCGTTAGTGAACATTTACTTGATACAAAATTACAATAACACAGGAAACATGTTGCAAAGTGCAGCACTAAAAATCTCGGAAAAAAAGTGTCTTACGAAAATATCTGATTAAATGAGAAAAAATTGCCAAAATTCAATTTATTTGATTGAATCAATTCAATCTTTTTTTCAGTACACTGTTAAAAAAAATGTACTAGAAAATTACAGTACCGAACTGGAAGATTTTATTCACATCCTGTTCCATAAATTTCTTGTCCATCTGTATTAGATATTTAAAATAACAATACTGAAAAAGATTTGAGAAATTTATAACTTTACTGTTACAAAATACTATAAATTTACACACTGCATTTTTTTCGCATATCGTTTGTAAATTTCCTGCACATGTTTATTGTAAAATCAAAAGCCATCTACAATGGAAACAATGTTCTCAAATTTCTGTAATTACAGTCGTGGTTGACTAAAAAAAAATAATCCGCATTCAATATTTTTGTTCCCAAAAATTTACGTCTTGGAAAATTCTCTGACGATGAACTTGTAATATTTATACAGATATAAAAGACCTGCATATAAGTTTACAAAACGCTCATCCAATAATTAAGAACAACTGAAATTTTATAATTTTGATCATGCAATAACTAGATTCCTACAGAAGTTTTGTAATTTTCATTAAAATATTTAAAAAATTTAATTTTCACCTACATAAATTTACTCTATTATTGTTAATTTTGCAGCGAATATTATGCTAATAATTAAAATTTACACACAAGTTTTGTAAATTCTATTTCACTTGCAAAAATAAATTTACAATTTTTTTTAACAGCGTATGCACCAATTTGCAAATAGCCCCTACTAAAACAGAAACTGCATTTTTTTTTAATTTTCAAGTAGGTTGTATGGGTTTTTTTATATCAGTCAAAAGTATTTTAACCAGCCCCAAAAATAAATTTACAATTTTTTTTAACAGTGTATGCTCCAATTTGCAAATAGCCCCTACTATAACAGAGACTGCATTTTTATCAATTTTCAAGTAGGTTGTATGTGTTTTTTTATATCAGTCAAAAGTATTTTAACCAGCCCCAAAAATTAATTTACAATTTTTTTTAACAGTGCATGCACCAACTTGCAAATAGCCCCTACTAAAACAGAGACTGCATTTTTATAAATTTTCAAGTAGGTTGTATGTGTTTTTTTATATCAGTCAAAAGTATTTCAACCAGCCCCGTTCGCACTTACTAATAAAAGCTTCATGTCATATTGGTTGTCATAATAATAAATTATACTATTTTACAATAAAAATATATTTACAAAATTCCATATGTAAATAACATTAAATAAATTTAAAAAAAAAATGAGTACAAACATAAAGGCCATCAATTTTCGAAAATACATTTTTTGCATTCAATCCACTCCACTTTGAAAAACGTTGAAAAATTGGTATGGCAGAATTTTTGTACCGTGTCTCCGGCGTGAGGAAACTGATCGCGTGCCTCCGTAGTAATGGTTCTCTATCCGAACGAGAAAATAAATAGTAGGAAAAGAAAAAGAAAAAAGGTTGAAAACACAACTGTATACATTACGACGAAAGGATTTTGCTTTGGCGAACAGCGCGTGCTCAGGTTCACGCGTGTTTACAGCATGACGTTGGCTACGCGGCGCGTGGTGTGTATAATCATGAGAGGTATCTACTCGCTTCTCGCGATCATTCGTGACCGCGATCAATTTGGCGTGCGTGGCCCCTCGTCGATCAGGCGATCGAAGGAGCGATCGATTTCTTGGTATACCGAGTGACCGCGTGCTTCTTCCGACATGGCTTCACATAGCATATCGACGGCAGTCGAAACGATTCAGACACGGCCATTAGTCACGGCGATTTCGTTGCTGAAAGGAATTAGTCACATTTAGCGAGAGTATCGATTAATTCAGAACTTTTCTCACTGATTTTATTGTTGAGATATCGCATTTTCAGATCTTGAGGTGAGATCCAATCGATCAGCTGTTTGAGTGCACCACCGCCATCTTATAGACAACGCGGCCATTTTGTGAAAAAATACTCTAATGGATCCTTGCAAGGGAAAATGAAATTAAATGCATTAAACAGTAAGTGAAAATTCCAAATAAAATTCTAAATAGAATTCTAAATAAAATTCTAAATAAAATTCCAAATAAAATTCCAAATACAATTCCAAATAAAATTCCAAATACAATTCCAAATAAAGTTCCAAATGAAATTCCGAATAAAATTCCAAATAAAATTCCAAATAAAATTCTAAATAAAATTTCAAATAAAATTCCAAATAAAATTCCAAATAAAATGCCAAATAAAATTCTAAATAAAATTCCAAATAAAATTAGTTTTTCTCGCACTGATTTGCTAGCGTTAAGATAGGTATTCGTTAGAAAAATGTGAAATGTCGAATTTTTTTCTAGCAATTCGTAGTATATATATATGAAGCTTTGGATATAAAATTCTAAAAGTTGCGTGGTATCCGCGTGTGCAACAACCAAATAAGGTAGACATCGGTCGAACGACACGAGCTCTCTGCCAAACGGTGGATGCACGGTGGCAAGTCGAGACGAACTGACTCGATGGTCCCCGAGGGAACTCAGCCAACTGCGCAATCGTGTGGTCACGCGCTTCTCGTACGCGAGAAGATTCAGTGACTTTCGCAATCAAGACAACGATGCTACGACAAATAAATTGTTCATCAATGAAAACGAACGACAATTACCTTGCTGAAATAATCTCTACGACAAATTATCAGAAAAATTAGAAACATGGCGTTTCCAAGATTTTCAGAAACTTTCCGACCGCCACAGAAAATATTCTCTAAAAAATTTGATCAAAGATTTTCAACGAACTTAGTCGCCAAAAAATTATGCAAAAATACATAGTAAATTTAACGCAAGAATTTAAATTATATTCTCATATAAAATAAATATATAACGAGTATTTTGTGGAATCTATCAACGAAACAAAAATTTCTTTGCTCGAGAGCAACTTCTCCTTGAATGTAGATTCAACAAACATGCAATTTTTAACAAAACAATAAACCACTCCGTCAAAAAATGTGTATTTTGCAATAACTACGGGTAAGGTCACGGTACCAATGATCAGACACGCCCCAGTCTTCGGACACTTTTCCGTTTATTTGAGTTTATTAATAAAAAATCCAAAATTGTAACTTGGAATCGTATCTACATTTTTAAATTGATTTAGAGGAGAAAGGTTTTTAAGTTCAGGCATGGAGATTTATTTTATTGTTGTATTTTATTCGAAGAATTTTCATGTATATATGTATATATTTTTATTAACATATTCGATAAATAACCAATATACTTTTGTTTTTATTCCGAACCAATCGTGTTTGTATACCAGAATTCTTGATATTTATGATTATCCGAAGGATTGGAAGGTCCGAAAGGTATGATTATCCGAAGGTCCGAAAATACATACGTGGTGAAAAAAAGCGTCAGAAAACTGGTACATTAGGCTGATTTTGTTATTTTCGTACAAAATTAGAAAATGATTCAATATTGTAACGATTAAGTGATAGGTTTTTGATACTGGAAGGTAGCTTGTCATTTTATAATTAAATCTTTTCTTAGCCGTCTAATGAGTATTTGAATCTGGGGATAGCCTTAACCGTTCGATCATTGGTACCTTTACCTTAATGATCGTCCCAATTTCGTCGCTTTATCCTTTATCCACACGGAAAGAAATGTTTGGTTGTGGCAACTACGTTTTCGATTTGCTGTACGCAATGTCTAAAAAATTAGTTGCTTCAACCATATCGAATAGTAACCTCAACTATGCACGATTAGTTCTCGCGAGATTAGTTAGGTTAACTAATCCAATCGTTGGGACTACCACTCGAATAGTTGGGGCTACCATTCGAATCGTCGGTATTACCATTCGAATCGTCGGTATTACCATTCGAATCGTCGGTATTACCATTCGAATCGTTGATATTGCCATTTGAGTTGTAAGGGAAATAGAATAATCGATTGGTTGTGTCAACTCATTTCTTGGTTATGGCAACTAATCTTTTTTTTCCATGCGCTTTATACTGAAGCGTCTCATAGTTTCTTCCGAAAATCTCATTTTAACTCGTATATGTACTTTTATTTTCACTAAATTCGCGCCACGCAGTTGCACCGATGCAGAAAATGAATACACACACAGAGCTTTACGCACGGATTGTTCAATGCAGTTACTCAGGCGTCAATGTGCAAATTGCATTTCGACCGGTATACTTCTGTCCACTAATCGAGTGCCTCGTTGCAGACTCGATTCATTGCCAATAAAATCGAAGAAAAAAGAAAAAGCCTCTTCTTGTCTCAGTGAATATCCGAGACGAATGGACTTGACTCGTCGAGGAAACAATTAAATTCCTCGAATCAGATAAGGCGAAGGAGGAGAGTAAACCTCTGGAAAATATATTCAGAATGTTTCTCCCTCTTTATCGCATTCCCTTGGTCTGGCTAGTACTTGGCTGGACGTGTTGGATTGTACCGGAAGTGGTGCGGCTGGGCACGTACGCAAAACTTCAGCGCATCATTCAGAACTTAAGGCAATGGCTCTGAGTCGTTTCGAACGAGTTGGTCGAAAATTTCGATGACTCTAGCGGGGCCAGCGAGTAAATAATGACGTAGACGTGGTTTTGCCTCCATCTCAAAGCGAATAGCCCGAGGTATGATTTCTACCGTCGATCCTTATCGATCACGAAAAATAGCGGCGTTCTTCTCAACGAAGAAAGGCCCCGAAGCTAAATTCACCATCGTGATCGAGATCGTGAGTTCCAGGTGAATTAGATTGTTATAACTGGATTTCAACGGATCGGGTCTTGGCTGCACGTGATTGGCTCGAATGAATCGAGCTTTACGATGATGAAATTAAATAATTGAACAAGAGCCAGAGATTTTTTCACATGAAAAAATAATTCTTGAGTTTGAAATGGAAAATAGAATTAGATTTTCATTTATTTATCCCTCGTTGCTTCTTCAGCCTTTTATTTTGTATTATATATTATTGCTTCCTCATAGAGGAAGTCATAAATGAAACAATATTCAGCCATTGTATATGTATAATTTAGTGACGATCGGTATGAAACTTTTGATTTTATGGAATGTTGAATTATTTTAAAAAATATACATTATCACATTCACTTTCGGAAACGCTCTAATAATCACGAAATAACGTACTAACGAAATAGCAAAAGCGAATCCACAACATGTATATTTATCTAATTAAAACAAGGATGCAAAGTAGAACCTTGCACATTGCTTCCTCATTATTTTTCGCGTTTTACAAAGTTTCCTCTATGAGGAAGCCAAAAATTGAATAACATACTTCCTGATAGAGGTAGCTTTGTAAAACGCAAAAAATAATGAGGAAGCAATGTGCAAGGTTCTACTTTGCATCCTTGTTTATAGAAATTTTAATAACGCATTTGTGGCAATTACCAAAGAAAAAAATATATAATTGTGATAATTACAAGAAATAGAAGAAACACATTTGTGATGATTACTTAATATTTTTACTTCTACCTTTATATGAACATTTTATACTTGAAAGGTTTCGTAATCATTATACATGTCATATGTAGTGTTTCTAAAAATTGTGATTTTTTGTAAATGTAGTAAAAAGTAAGTTTTTAATAACGGGCGGGAACACGGCATAATTAATAATAAAGAGAAATTGAGTAGTGAGACAAAAAGTTTGTATTTCTAAGTAAGTAGAGTGGAGGTTTTAATTTCTGACGAGCGTACCGTGAAGACGAGGAAAGGCGGAAGTGATCGAACCGTCCATTTACAACCACCACCCTCGATTAATAAACGGTTAATCGCCTTCAGCATCACCCAAAAGTGGTATCGATTTAACGGTACAACGCTATTCAGGATGCGAAGTCTCGTAAACGTATAATTTTTCTTTCCTCCTTGCTGGCAATTTCTCGGGACGATGAATAATTAATTTCCTGCAGCACGAAGCAAAAGGTACCGAAAAAAAGAAAAAATGTATTTTTTACAGCCTGTACTCACTAAAATTATATGTGATGAATTATATCTTCGGTAGTTTGAGAACATTAAATAAATTCATGAATTCCAAAGATCCCTGGTAAAAATAAATTATAGAAAACGATTTTTTTAAAATCCTATCGTTCCGAATACGAACTTTGGTTCGCGAATTTACGAAGTGCTATCACAAATTTACGATCGAAATTCTACATATATCTTCCACATTCTATAATATTATTGTAAACAATATAATTTTTGTATTTAATTTAATAATAAAAATATACGATCGTAGGAGTAATATTAATAATATTACATTTTTCATAATAAAAAAGTTTCATCCACAAATCTTTGGATTCAAATATTTATCATATTCAAAATTCATTATGATAAACTTCCTATAGCTGTAAAACTATGAGAAGAGAAACGAGTTCATCAGCATGAAATTATTTTATAAATGATAGAAAATTGTTATTTTATATCAGGGTTTTACGATAGAATATGAAAATTCTTTCAATCTCAACACATACGATTTATTCCGATATACTTTTTATAATTGTAAGACTATTGAAAATGTTAGGATCACTCTATCGATGCCTCTTTGATTGCGAACGATTAATGTTCAACACGGAAAGAAATGTTTGGTTGTGGCAACTACGTTTTCGATTTGCTGTACACAATGTCCAAAAAATTAGTTGCCTCAACCATATCGAATAGTAACCTCAACTATTCACGATTAGTTCTCGCGAGATTAGTTAGGTTAACTAATCCAATCGTTGGGACTACCATTCGAATCGTCGGTATTACCATTCGAATCGTTAGTATTACCATTTGAGTTGTAAGGGAAATAGAATAATCGATAGGTTGTGTCAACTCATTTCTTGGTTACGGCAACTAATCTTTTTTTTCCGTGAATCATATACTTACGCTATAACACGATACACCACAAACGGATTAAAATTTACAAGCGACGAAACGTAAATTCAATATAAAATATAATGAATCCGTTGGTGCACCATATATACCGATAACGTATCTATCGTATTTGACCCATAGAAAACGAAAACTATAGGAAACTAATAACAACAATTCTACTTGTATAAATTGCTCAAAGTACGAATAGATAGAGATTATAACATACGAGTAAATGAATCTACTACGGGTGACTAGGCAAACATTTATTTATGGAAACTCGGGGTTTTTTTAGAATTTTTTCAGATTTTCAGATATTTTTAAAAATGTTATGAACTAAGACTATTACAGCACTATACAAGCCACATTCTAGCACCAGCATGATAAACTTTAGAAATCTGAAAAAAATCTGAAAAATACTTTGTTGAATATCAAAATTTTCTAGCTTAGCGACAAAGTAGGGAAGATTTTTCTTCACATAGTTTTTAAGCTTTTTTGATTTAAAAAATTATTTAAAAATATAAAAAAACAAGCTACTAAGGACGACTTGTCAAACATTTCTGTATATGAATCTGTATTTTTCAGAATTTTTCCAGATTTTTAAATTATGGCATTCGATAAGTCACTTTTAAAAAATAAACAAATAAAATTTACATAGAAAAAATAAGAAATAAAAATCTGGTGCATTTGAGTCTCTAACCAATCCTACAAAAAAATACGAGCCAAATCGGGGAGGTCGAGGGTCAGACCCAGGTCGATACGGGATGTAATACTCCATATATAATTATCTTCCTTTTGTGTTATAATCTTCTCATTTTCAAAATGTCACTCTATGCTAAAAATGTATAAATGATGCAAAAGAAGAAATCCGTTAATAAATTAAAATTAAATAAAAATGAAAATGAATAAACTCAGAATAAATCGCTCACAGTTTGACATTATTTAGCCGCGAATTTGCGAATTCGCAGCAAAATAATGTCTTACGGTATATATCATAGACTTGGAGTAATTAACCGGTGCCTCGTAAATTTCAATTAATTAAATCTGCGAAGTAGCTATTATGTAGGAGTGTCAAAGTCAAGAATCGCCGGTGGAAGATATCACTTTCCATGGAAAAGTAGCGGCAAGTTATCGAGGCGGCTCTCTCCCTTTCTCTCGCTGATGATTCTGAGGTTGCAGTGAGTCTCTTTGCTGCTTAACGGTTAACATATTTGTGAACGCCTATGGTAAATCACGTACAGAGGACACGCGTATCTCGCTTCGACCGCCTTTGCTCCTCTTGGAGCCGTGCACCTCGTCGTCATGCAACTTTATACACAGTGCACCGTGACGAAGACATGCACCATAGGCATGCACACGCGTTTACCGCTCCCAACTCTTATTTATAGCGTGTAGAACACGCGCTGGGTGTCGGAAGTCCCCAAACAGGAATTACAGTTATTATATTACGAATTGAGCAACGATAACATTCGACTCTCAGTACCTTAGACAGGACGCATGATCCTTGAACTCGAGACGTCGCAATATTTTGATTTATACAGATTTTTATTTCCTCACAATGAGTTATATGTTTGTCATCATATTTTCTTGAGATTTTCATGTTAATGTTTTTAGAATGTTTCAAATATCCAGAAATGACATTTAGATCTTTACGTTGAATAGCTGAAGAACTTGGTTAGTCGGACTATAATGACTTGGTTAGTCTAATCGCAATTAATCGGCAGTCACATATTTATGTCACTTTTATGGCAAAAAGATAGAATATGCCACTTGAGAACGATAGTGGCCGCCAAAATATGATATCTTAAGGAAAAAAAATGTAGGTTGCATGTTCCACCGGAAGTTGGAACTCTGAATTCTGAAATCAGAAACGGAAAAAAGTCACTTTTTTAAATCATGGTAAAAAGACTTGTAACCGGTATTTTCTGGGGTATAATATGCGACTTGAGCACGATAGTGGAGGCCAAAATTCAATATCTCAAAGGAAAAAAAGTTAGGTTGGATTTTCCGATCGAAAGTCGGATCTCCACGGATAAAAATGTTTGGTTGTGGCAACTACTTTTTCGATTTGCTGTACACTGATTAGTTCTCGCGAGATTAGTTAGGTTAACTAATCCAATCGTTGGGACTACCACTCGAATAGTTGGGATTACCATTCCAAGCGTCGGTATTATCATTCGAATCGTCGGTATTACCATTCGAATCGTTGGTATTACCATTTGAGTTGTAAGATAAATAGAATAATCGATTGGCTGTGTCAACTCATTTCTTGGTTATGGCAACTAATCTTTTTTTCCGTATGCGAATTCTGGAATCATAAACGGAAAAAAGTCACTTTTTTTTTTAATCATCGTTAAAAGACTTGTAAACGATATTTTTGGGGGTAGAATATGCCACTTGAGAACGATAGTGAAAGCCAAAATGCAATATCTCAAAGAAAAAAATTTAGTTTGGATTTTCCGACTGAAAGTCGGATCTGCGAGTTCTGAAATCAAAAACGGAAAAAAGTAACTTTTTCAAAAATCGTACACTGTTAAAAAAATCTGTATTAAAATTAATACAAAAGTGTTGGATGTTTTTTTGCAGATACAGTATATAAAATTTTGTATACATGTTTATATGAAAAATCATAACATTTGGAGGATTATTAAAATTCAACGTTATTAAGGTTTAATGTCAATATGACCATATGCATAAACTGTGTATTACATTTCATAAACATGTATGATGAATTTTCATATGAGCGGTATCTGAAAACTCAAGCACATATGTGTTGGAAATTTAAAGTGGACATAAAAACAATTTTCAAAAAATAGAAATATTATTCGGACATTATTTTTTCAAACAAATTATGTCATCAGAAATTGTTGGGTATTGGTTTTCGCCACAGAAAATTTTTCGCTTACACTGGGGTTTGAACCTACGACCTACCTACCTAAGTATCTAACAACGTACGCACGCTACCAACTACGCTATCAACGAGTTAGTAATTTTGAATATCTAAATGACATAAGAGTTGTATAACTATTATTCTCTCAAGCATACTTATAATTGACATAACAAAATATTCAATTGATTGCAATCAGAGCGCGAAGTGGTTTGGAAATATTTTCAAGTGAACATAATTTTTGGACGAACGCAATCTTTTTCTCATGAGGAAGCTCAGGTATCCGGATTTTCGAAAAAATTATATCCACAGACCTGTGAAGTTCTAGCAACAAACATAAATCAAACATAAATTTGCAGCAATAGCAGCGCGAGATGCTCCAGTGTTTAAAAAAAATCGATTTTGGAAACCTCGAGTAACTTATCAGAAGTCGATGCTATGTAATAAGTGTTAGCGATCTAGTGCGGGTTTTTTTTTTCGTTATTGGGAAATGTGTATTAAATTTCAAGTCAGTCACTAAAAATCCACAAAATTCATATTGATTTTCATGTACTTATTAGTAGTTGATTAGTAATGATTGATTTAGTAACCATGTGTTATAATTTTATATCACCGGATTGGTAAAATCCGTACACGCACATTAAATTTACTGTGCAACTGTATTAATGTTTATTTTCTATACCGAGTTTTATAAATTTCTCACCCGTTTGTGTCGCAAAAACACAAACATTTTGCAAAAAGTAGTACACCTATGTGGACAAAACTGCAAATACTTTGACGGATATTTTTCAACATTAGTAACTAAAATTTTGATAACTTTGATCTTAAATTTAATGCGACAATTTGTATTAAATTTCAAATCGGGCACTAAAATCCCTAAAATGCATGTTGATTTTCATGTACTGATTTAGTAATTATTGATTTAATGATCATGTATTGTAATTTTCTATCACCGGATTATCGAAATTCAATGATCTGTATTAAATTTATTATGCAAACATATTAATTTCGATTTCCTATACCAAGTTTTACAAAATTCATACACGTTTGTATAGGAAAAACTCGAACATTTTTTACAGTGTAGTAAACTTCTTGCAAAAAATTGTCTCTCAGATGTAACTTTTCATGTCCTCCGAGACAGTCCCTCATGTCTGATTAGCTTGTAACTACCCCAAAGACAAGTAGAACATGTACGAAACAGGAGACACGATGCTTATTGGAATAAGAATAAAGAACCACTGAGAAGCCATAGTCGGGCGGTATTTCTTCTTAAGGTATTTCCGTCGGTGGAACAGGAATTCGGTACGAGCAAAGTCGTTTATCCTTCGGATTGCTTCAAGAAATCTTTTATCCCTTCCTCAGTCGGCACACACTCTTTCCCTTATAACCCTTTTCTCCGCATCCCTGCTTGAGTAACGCTGCTGGGTTATCGATGGTACGGAAGCGATCGATGATCCTCGACGAGAGAGAGAAGCTTTCGCATACCTTCAACGAGACTCCCTTCGCTTATTCCTCACTTGGCGAGATCGACGATCCCAAGAAAAGAAGCTATACGCGGCGGTGGAAGGACAAGCTAAAAGGCTTCGGATGTATCGTGGCTTTACCTCAGCCAACGGCAACTCGTAAAGGGATTGAAGGGAAGTCGAAAGAGTGAAGTAGCCTGCGGTACAACTTGAAGTTATAACAGCATAGAGAGGAAGCGCACGGCAAAGGAAGCGAAAAGCACCCGAGGGACTATTTCCCCACACTATGATTCTTATTGCCGCAGAAAAATGTCTCTCGGGAAGATACACCAGATATGGTATTCTTCAGCGTCTAAAACAAGAATCCCAGAAGAATCTCGTATACGAATGCCAACAAGGAAGAGATTAGAGAAGATGAAACAGACCAGTGACCATCGACCGTTGCGATTCAGTAATTGAACTAAAAACAATTTAATAGTGAAAATTCTGCGCAACAAGAGTGCAACAGCTGTAACGAATTAGCCGCAGAGTCAATTAGCCGAAGTGGAATTGCAAAAGTGGGTTTTATTGACTCTCGTTCTCTTTCATGGTATTCCTAGAATTTTAAATAAAAAACCGAAAAAAACTTGGCAAGCGCTATACTTTTCTCAATGTCTTTGCTGAGATTGTAATTAAATACCGCTTTCTGCATAAGTACACGAAACAAAAGGCTTGGTTGGAACAACCGAAGTTAGACCAACGGTTAGAGCGTTGGTCTAACCAAGTCACTTGGTTAGCTTACCAAGTGACTTGGTTAGTCCAACCAAGAAATTGGTAGCCTAACCAATTAATTGTCTGGTGCATATATAACCAAGGCACTTGGTTGTTCCAACCAAGCCTTTTTTCCGTGTACACTCAGAGAAATCGTAGTAGTACAGTCAACTATAAAGCGACAACTATTAATTTTTAGTCCATGCAACTATTTTCATAGTTACCCCAACTTTGAAAATAGTTATGGTAATTATTTAGTAGTTGTAGTAACTATTTGATAGTTGTGGCAACTATAAAAAAATTGGTCGTACGTACGAAAAATGAATAGTTGTCACTCTATAGTTATTAACACCATAATTTTCTCTCTGTATATCAACGATCGCTCTTTTTGGTTTTTGTTTCTGGAGAATTAATGTACATTGATGTCATTTCAGCGGATCTAAGGATTGCATCGGGTTATTAAGTGTTTATCAATTTGCTGAAGCGACCGACTATAGCTTCCAGCTGAGTATAAACCAATAGCGAGAGATCCGTTGGTTCACTTAAGCCGAGTACATACTTTTGCACGAGTAGATATCGAATGTGGCTACTGGTGGTTTCGTCTTGTATAGCATTACGGCGAGTTGGACGTGTTAACGCATTGGATTGATGATCAGTGATTTACCGTACCGTTCGAAGTTCTTGGCAAATGGCACACCTAGCATCTTCTTGCACCTTCTCTCTCTTCTTTGCTTCTGTTTTCGTGATCCTCATTCTCTTTATCCTTCTCTCTCTCTCTTTCTCTTCCCTTCCTTCTCTTTTCGTTCTTCTCTCTTTTCCCTTCCTTGTCTTTTAACCTCTGTGCTTCCTCATAGAAGAAACTTTGTAAAAAGCGAAAAATAATGAGGAAGCAATGTGCAAGGTTCTACTTTGCATACTTGTTTTAATTAGATAAATAAAATTGTGAATTCGCTTTTTCTGTTGCGTTATTCCGTTATTTCGTTATTATTAGAGCGTTTCCGAAAGTAAATGTGATAACGTATATTTTTTAAAATAATTCAACATTCCGTAAAATCAAAAATTTCATACCATTCGTCACTAAATTACACATATGTAATTGCTGAATATTGTTTCATTTACATACAAAATTTGAACTCGCTACCTCAAGTTTTGCAAACGTTCCAATAGAGCGATATCATTTTTTTGAAAAATTCGAAATTCCATAAAATCTGAACCACTTTTCCGATTCGAGCCAAATCCAATGCCAAGCAACATTGAGTGCACCTGATCTTATAAACAACTATTTAGCAAAATAGACTAAATTTTACGAAAGTTGGAGCGCCCACGCACTTTTTTCAAAAAATTCAAAACGGCATAAAATCGAAATTTGTGTATATAATTTGTCAAAAAACTGCAACAATTAAAGAGGGGATGGTGCTTCACTTGTGTACCAAATTTCAGCTCGATAGCTAAAACCATTTTTCATATTTCTGAGTATCTTGACATGAAAATCTCAAAAAAAAAAATTTCATGAAAACATAGCTTCCTCCATGAGGAAGCAAAAGTGTCGTGATTTTCATGTCAGACATTCAGCATAGTACAAGACATCGAGAAAAGACGTTTAGAAAAAATTTCCGTATGTATGTGTGTGCAGGGCTTTGAAATTTCAATCACTCAAGAACCGTTCAACCAATTGAGCTCAAATTTGTCAAGTAAGTGAAACAACAGACCTTCTTTGTCTGTTGATATTTTTTACGATTTGTATGCAGAATTTTTTTTTTATAACTATTTGAATATTTTTAAAAAAGGACGTGCATACTCTAACTTTTGCAAAATTAGTGATATGTCGCTAAATTATTCTTCAAAAGAGAAAGTACTCTTAATGTTGTTTGATATTGAATTTGACCGATATCGGAAAAGCGGTTCAGATTTTACGCGATCTTGAATTTAAAAAAAAATTAACGTGTGTACTTCAACTTTCATAAAAGTTCGACGATTCAGTTGAATAGTTCTCCATAATTAAAGATACGTTCAAAGTTGTTTGGTATTTAATTGTAACAAGATTAGTAAAATGGTTTGGATTTTACGTGATTTAGAATTTTTTTAAAATTTAGCGCTTTTTCCCTAGCTTTCCAAAAATTTGAGAAAGTGACGAAAAACTTTGCACATAATAAAAATATAACACCAGGGTATTTGTTACGCCCTTTCGTACAGCCTGTGTGTAACTTTGATTATTGTTTTACATTACACATGTTTTCAATTTTCTAATGCCCATAAGTACCAAAATTCAATTGCCCATAATTTTCGAACAGCACGATGTACCAAGCTGAAAAGTTGCATCGAAGTAGAGTATTAGCTCATCTTCAGTCACTATACTTTACTATAAATACTATCTGCACATGCAGATTTATAATGTACACAAAATAATATATTCAAATACACAATATCTTTTTTCAATCAATTTTTTGAAAAATTGTACAAAATATTGAGATTATTAATATATTATAATAAACAGTTTTGGCTGAAAAGACCAACACATATATAAATATTATACGAATATTTGATATTGAGTTATAATATATTTATATTGAAAAGTTACGGTTTGACAAAATAAAGCTGCAAAGTAGAACTTTGCAAACTGCTTCGTAATTATTTTTTGCTTTTTTACAAGCTTTCCTCTATGAGTAACCCAAAATCAATTTCCTCATAGAGAAATCTTTGGAAAAAGCGAAAAATAATGAGGAAGCAATGTGCAAAGTTCTACTTTGCAACTTTTTTCCCTGTCTTTCCTCTTCCCTCATTCTCTTTTGTTTCCTCACATTTCTCTCCCTTCCATCCCTTCTTCTCTTCACTTGCCTTCTCTCCCTCTCTTATCCTCCTTTATTCGCCTTTTTTTTCCTTCTGGTATGCATTTTGCTAAAGCCAACCGGAATGAAAATCACCGTTACCAGATACGGTGTAAGTGGAATAAAAGAAGAAGTAGTCGACTAAATGGAGGACCATGATACGCGACAGAGAAGGATCTTACCGACTTACGTTTTTTTGTTTTTTTTTTGTTTAATCTATCAGCTCGATGTCTTTTCGCCTCACTCGTACAATCGATTAAGAACTTTCGATCCTGTTATAGTTGCGGGATCTTATGGGATGCCTGAAGCACCTCCTCCCGCGCGGTTTACACACGCGGTGTTGCGTGACAACTAGGCATATCCGTTCCTCTTCTTCTCTTCGTTTAACGCTCGTTCTCTCATGTGACGTAGCGCCATCGCGAGACGACCGATTATACCGATATCGAATTACTGAAACGTTACATTGCCGCCTTATACAACGCAATGTGAGGAGAAGGAAGTGAGAATAAGCAGGAGGTAGTAGTAAGCATCGACTCTGCCCCTTCGTCGTCTCCTTCGCTCTGGTAATATGAGGTAGAGTGAAACGGTTATCGCTCGAGATAACCGGTAGAGAGTTAGTCTCGTGAGCAGTGTTGAGATCTTCACTGATTTCATAGCTTCCTGGCTTCGCATACATTTATTTTTAAATTCCATTAATTTTGCTACGAAGGAGAACGACACTTTGACCTGTGTTCTCGAGAATCATCAAAAAGACATAAACGTAGCGAGTACGAGAAATGCTGTGGATTAACCGGACAGTGAAAACCGGTCACCGGTAACTTCTTATCGGTGGCGATGGATACAAATGCCAGTGCTATACAACTGAATACAGTGTAAATTCTTCGAGAAAACGCACACCGTTGCAGTTTCTTAGATTTTTGTTGTTCTTATCATTCAATTAATAACAATTCATTACCTTAACTTCCCTATTTCGTCGATCAGGGAAGTTAAATTCTACACGATCATGATCGTCTGAGACTTGTGGACTTACTATTAGTTTTCTAGTCATTGCATAATTCAATACACGATCCAAGTGCTGAATATTCATTTTTATTGGTTGAGAAAAATCTCATAAAAATCCCTTGTCATTGATTGATCGTAATAGTCTTTTCGTAATGTAAAAATGTTACTTCGCTTACAATGTGTATAGTAACATTTGTTTTAAGATTAAGTCTTATTTTTGCAATCAAATTTAATATTGAAAAAATTACATGTTGTCTTGAATATTTTAGTGTGAATCTCATATGAAATTGTAGGAATTACAAGTACATTTAAATTGACAACGTTCTGTTTTTTGGTGTTTTTTTTGTTGGCTTTGAACATACTTTTTCTTTTAAGTCTGCGAAATATAATTTATTGTGAAAAATAATTACCCTAAATTATTCGTAATTATTACAAAAACTTGAACAGTGTTATTACTGCACTTAAATTTTTATATAAATAATTAGTAAATTCACAGTGTTTTTTCGGGCAAATAGAATAATATAAAAAATTATGAATTGAAAGGGGCCAGGTTGAACTCTCACTGATAGTTGGTGAATTGGTCCCTCCTCATCAAACACCTCATAGGCACTTTTGCAGTGTTAATATTGAGATAGAATCAATTTTTGGGTGTTTATTTAACAAATTGATCGCCACCTGGCGCAGCCTGGGTCATGGCTGCCAGGGCTCTTAGTTTTGGCCTTCTTTAAATAATTTTAATTGAAAATTGTTGAGCGCCAATTCGTTTTGAGAGAACGAATAAACTCTTTTATAAATATTTGACAAAAATAAATAATAAATAACAAATAATTCAATAAATATTAAATAATTTAACAACCGCGACTACTCATTGGCCGAGAGTGAGTTCCATTGAACGACCCGATGATAAAAATCGATAATTATATATAAGGGATTGGGGATTAGGGATGTTCTGAATTCAAAAGAATTGATAAATGAAAAATCAGATTACCGAGTATGCGAGTAAGCCAGGAACCGAAATATAAATTTATTTTGGAGATTTACGATTTTCGTCCAATTCTATATTATTATATGTTTTTTTTGTACGATCTGTTATTTGGAATAAACAGCGAATTGAAAAAAAATGAAATAAAAAAAATGGTTATTAAATTTTGGGCAAACCATAGGTGCTAAAATTCTGAAATAATTTATGGATGTTCGTGATACTCTAAAAAACTTTTGAAAAAATTATGACGATTTTTTGCGATCCTGTTAAATTTGGGTGGCCCACTTGGTATGGAATAACCCTTATGTAAATGGTAATGATAAGAGAAAACAATGGGGAAGCTAAAGAAACAGAGCGAAAAGACCTTCGAAGGGACTTCGAGTGAAACCGGTCACACAGAGGGAACGAAGGATATAAACCATGTGGTCTTATCACGATGGTCGCGTGCTGCACCATTCCGTTGGGTTACACACAACGCACACCTATATATGCAAACGCGTACGTATGTACTGACGCAGGCATATATAGAGACACATAGGAAGTGAGCACAGTAAAGAAAGGTCACAGACCTCTGGTCGTTGAGGATATACGGACCCTCGGACCCTCTGCACCGTACAAAGAAGAGCTTCGGCTACTCCAACATGCTTTAAACTTGCTAATGGAAAGTCCCGAGCTGCCACGAGGCATTGGGAAGGTGTTACGTGTCTCTACCACTTGGCATTAATGTAATCAACGAGTCTAGCTTTATGTCTGTTTCAAATCGTTTTTAATTTAATTACATCCGATGGAAATAAATTTGTAAAATATTTAATAGCTTGTGCAAATTCAAAATAAGTTAAAAAAAAAATTAAGTGAAGTTTTTTTTTTTAAATTTATCATATCATATTTTTAGTAATTAATAACCAAAATAACGAAGAGATTACGATCCTGATAGAAAATTGTGTTAAATTTGGCTAGCAGATGTTTAAAAAAATGTTTTCAATAAAATTACACCCGAAAGAAATAATTTAAAAAAATATTTAACAACTTGTGCAAATAGTCGAAACTATTATCGCATTTAATGTTTAAAAATAAAATAGGATGAAACTTATTTTTTGGGATTCATAAAATTTTTAATAATCGATAAGCATAATAATGAAGGGTTACGAATCTTTTAGAAAATTGTGTTAAATTTGGCTAGCAGATGTTTAAAAAAAATGTTAGGTCAGTATTAGTACTTAGCATTAACGTAATCAAGGAATTTAGCCTTATGTGTGTATAAATCGTTTTTATTTTAATTACATACGATGGAAATAAATTTGAAAAAATATTTAGCAACTTGTGCAAATTTTGGAACTCATTTTCACGCCTAATGTTTAAAAATAAAATAAGATGAAGTTTATTTTTTGGACTTCATCGAATTTTTAATAATTAATAATTAACTTAATTTTGTTAAATCTGGCTTGTCAACTACTAGCAAATGTTAAAAATTGTTAAGTGAAAAATGAGTCACAACTTACTCCTTGAAAAATGGCTTTAAACTATTAAGTTTGAACTTCAACTTCACGAATAAACGGAGCCAAATACCTATCATAAAATAGCAATAAATAATCCATGTAAAACATAATTTAAGTGGAAATATTTTTGATACTTACGGTGATTCATACCTTTTAATAAAGTGAAAAAAAATTATTGTTTATTATGAGCAGTTGCTCTTCGATAAAAAAAATTAGTCCTCCTAGCACTTATTTGATTGAACAGAATAGTGCCTTCATTTCCTGTCGTCATCTTGCGGTCAGAGAAAGGAATAAACAAGAAAAGGAAAAAAATAAATAAATAAGCGAGTATTTTATATTGCATATATTCCGGTATATTCTCGCGTTATTGCTGCTTCGCGGATTCGTGGAACAGTGCAGCGAAGCGAGAGTGGAGAATACAATCATCCACCTCTCTCTTCCTTGAGTAAAGCTTCTGGTAAACGTATTTCTCGACTCGGCGCCTCCTTTCCATCGTCTTGAGCCATGTTAGCTCTTCGGAGCTCATGGTTAACACTTAGCGCCTTGGCATGCCAGCGAGAATCGTAAAAGTGTCCGGTACAACGATTTTGCTTGCATTACGTGCAGTAGCGATTTATTTCTATATCCAAAAACACATTATTCTTCCTATATTTTTCATAACAACCATTCAGTTTCCTAATATTTTTCAAATACGTTTACCCCTTCACAAAATATATTTTTAATGGTAAGAACTACAGTAACGAAGATATGAAATTAAAACTGTAATTTCTACCTAATTTTTTTAGAATTATTGCTTATTACTTATTAATTACTTATTATTATAATAAATAAATAAATATTATGTTAATAGCCTATTGCGTACTTATTATTACTTACGATTTTTTAGTACCATCTACACTGAAAAAAAATTCTATTGCGGGCTGCCAAAAAGAATTATTTTTTAATTAACTCTAGTTCTTATTCGCTCAATCCCATTTAACATTGAAATAATAAAATATTATTTTGCTTGTTTTAGAATTATTGTTTCGATCTCGTATGGAATTGGAGGAATTAGAATTCAAATGAAATTGATAACGCTTGTTTTTGGCAGCCCGCAAACGATGGATTTAATTAATCAATGACATTTATTTTCAGTGTATAATAAAATTGACTCCTCGTTAATGTCCACACGGAGAGAATTTTTCGTGTAATAGACAGTATGGCAAACGATGCCAGTTGTGTTCACGAATTACTTACTAACGTTACATTGCCGGTTAAATGCAGCATACTGAATATTCCTAGGCCGGTTACGTACTAACTCCTCTATCGTATTATCGTTTATTTTTCATAAAATGAAATGATATCATTTTTTACCAATTTAAGATCACATAAAAACTCCATTACGAGTTTTCCTCCTGATCTCGAAGGTTACTATAGAGCAGGTTATGTCACGTTGCAAATAGTGCCGATTTACAACGACGACATGTAGCGATTTTCTTATAGTATAGACGAAGAATACATAGATAGTATTCCGGATACAATATATCATTAAAAAAGACGTGTACTTGCTTTTTCGTTTTCACAATTCCTTGTTGGGTGCACTACACTACCGAGAAAAATGGGCGCCTAACTCCGCTGACGATGTAAACACACTCAGCCGCCGTCAAACGTATAGCGGCCACTGCACATCTTTCGTGGACATATAGCTAATAGACTGTTTAGGATTATAGCCTGTAGTTGGGTAATGATTCCCAGACGCACGGTCTTAATAGTTAAACGGAAAAAAAAGATTAGTTGCCATAACCAAGAAATGAGTTGACACAACCAATCGATTATTCTATTTATCTTACATCTCAAATGGTAATACCAACGATTCGAATGGTAATACCGACGATTCGAATGATAATACCGACGATTCGAATGGTAGTCCCAACTATTCGAGTGGTAGTTCCAACGATTGGATTAGTTAACCTAACTAATCTCGCGAGAACTAATCGTGAATAGTTGAGGTTACTATTCGATATGGTTGAGGCAACTAATTTTTTAGACATCGTGTACAGCAAATCGAAAACGTAGTTGCCACAACCAAACATTTCTTTCCGTGCATAATCACTGTCTATTGGAAGTCAAGCTTTGAGATGTCTTCGAGACCCTTTTGCGTATACATTCTTACAAACTTTGGATTATTTATAATACGGTTTGAAAACCGAAACATAGTAACGATTGTTGTACGGCGTGTAGCACACCGTAAAACATGATACAGTACTATATAGAAAAATATAGAAATAGACGCCAGAAGCGCTGAATAAACCGAGTTTACTATATATACTACATCGAGTAATGATTTAGTATCTCTTCTCTCCGTGCAGATATCTCAAAACTGTCCGAATGATAAATTACGTTGAATAATAACAAATTTCTAATAGAGAAAGTTTTTTTTGAATCTGAGAAATAATTATATAGTTATCGACGGCCATTACCAGACTAACTTAAAACCTACTAATCTTATTTGTAAATTATTTGACGCTATTTTTCAATTTTGAAATAAAAAGTGAAATCTCTTAAAACTTAAATGGCTGACTATATTAACAAAATTTACCACAATAGTCTTTTTTTTAAACCGAAAATAAAACTTCCTTTGTTACCAAGCAAAATTGTTGCTTTTAAAGAGCTGTTAAATTTAATGGTTAAAAAAAATTATTATTTTTTTTAATGTCATAAAAATAATCAACGATGTTTAGTGCTCCAGACTCGAGATTCTTTCAGCGAATTTTTTCAGATACGGTCGAAAATTTTTAGCCACTAAAAATCACCTCGAAAACTGCAACAAAAGATTTCATTAAAAAATTCGCAACGAAACTGAACTTTTGTGAAGAAAAACATACATGGATGTAAAACCTTGCGGAAACCGTATATCGTGCATGCAGAGACTGTTATTACTGCACACCAGAAGCCTGTAATGCTAGTATAATACAATAGAAGCTTAGGAACTCGCTTCAGAGATTTTTCCCATGGTTTGGCTCATTCGAAGACACACGAGTACGAATATTACTCTGGCATTGCATGGTGAAAGTATACTCTTCATTCGGATGGCGACTAGAAGGATACCTGGTAAAAAAAAAACGTCCCGCACGCTTCCTTCTTCCTTCTAAAAAAGCGTACATCGAACATTCTTTAAGCGTGTTAACGTCTTTTTCTCCTAATAAAGAATAATGAGACAATTTTCTAACACTTATCGTGGAATTTCTTTCCCCAAGAATTACGAACAGGGTTATTTAATTAACATATTTCGACCGACAGTTGTGGACGCGCGGTCGGTGTATGGCTTCAGCAGTCCCCAGAGTTAAGCAGCATTATTTTCGGTCATAACTTGGATGGGTGACCGCTTAGCCGCGCACTGGTTTGCGCGCCAACTGTTGAGCGGGAGGCAGTTTTTCTGAGTTTCTAGTGTATTCTCATACAGTAGAAACTCAGTAAAAATAAAGCCGACTGTATCGGCCAGGTTTTCCGCAGTTTCCCTGTGCCCTCGTGCAAATGCGATACAGTAGTGCATTAGGATGAGTGACTGCAGACAATACTCTAGAGGGGTCTCTATGAAGGAACGGGGGAAAGGGGAGAGGGGAAACGTAAAAGCCTGAAGAAGGCATACGGAAGAAACCAATAATTTACAAATTTAATTAACATATTTCAACTTTAGTAGTAATTCAACATTGTTTACTTATTTATATTTATTTTTTATATTATAAATTATTCACTTCCGAAATTTGTACTTATAATTCATTAATTAATTGTCTTTAATCTTTTTGTTACAGTGCAAAGCAAGGTGCGATGCTCGAAGGATCTCATGGAAGTGGACATCATCAGGACCAGCCCAGAGGCAAGGATATATCTGCAACAGTTGAAGGATTATCCAGGTAAATATGCAGGCGGTAACTAAAAAATATTTGCAGCATTTATTAATGAAACAAGATAGATACCAAATAGTGAATTGCTATTACCAATCATTTTCTCAATACGATATTGACTTTTTTTAAATCAATATCGTATTGAGATATTCTACATCTAATAAAGTGAATTGAGCCGATACCCGTGCAGAAAAACTTTTGGGGCTCCGACTTGGCCCTTTCTAGTCCGCCCCAATTCTATTAGGGGCCCAGTATGGAAATCTAAGTATGAGAATCTAAATTTTTTAGAAAAATATAGTGGCTGGAAACAATTTTTTTTTCAAATAAATCGAAAACTAATGAAGCTCCAGGGATTTTTCTTGGATTTCTTTCCTTTATTCCCAATTTTATTTTTTATTAGTAATTTTTTCTCTGTTTTAATATAATTTATCCCACAAATATTGTACGATTTTTATTGTCTAATATTCTTTCGTACAATTTTATAGTTCGTTCAATTTTTATCGCTCCGAAGTTTATTAACAGCGTTATTAACAATGCCTACGAGGATGGAAGCGTCGCTTCTTCACCGTCACGACGTGAAGAAGCTCTCTCTCTGATGTTGCAAAATTACTAGCGCAGAGAGAAACGAGCGAGGATCGCGGTTCCCCGGAGGCAATTGGACGGCGTAGGCCGTGGCAGCCTTAATGGCGCCTACTTTCCATGTTCCACATGCCTCGCCTGGGTTACCGTGCCAAGAGTCCTCAACACTCTGCCTACCTTTTCTCTATTTTTCTTGCTCCACTACTCTACAATCTGTTATCCTGCAAAGTACTATATTATCCTTCGAGATAAAACATTATATTTTTTACTAATTACGTTTCGATTTTTTTTTTTAGATGTTGCGTGCAAACCTGTACTAAGGAACGGCGTTGCCACGTTCAGTCTTGCCCTTGACGAGAAGAACCTGTCGCGTTGTGGCATCGCCCGGGTAGTCAACAAAATGACGGTACGAATTGCACCAAGAAACATAAGAATAAGGAGCGAGTTGGGGCCAATGAGACACTTTTTTTTACTATTGATACCTTAATCCTTCGTGGTTACACTTCCAAATTCAATCACGGTGGTCACACTGGGTCGTTTCTACCCAGTCAGTTTTGAAAAAGGTATTGTGACCAAACTATCCGTCCGAAGTGGTTGAAAAAATTACGTAACATACTTTGAATAGTCGCACAGTTTAAAAAATTTATAAAGACTTGAAGACACTTTCTCGCTCAAAAAATCATAGTTTCGTGAATTTTCAATAGTTTTACCTAAAATTTGGACGTGATAGACCGAGAGAAAAAGTTTCATTGATTCACGGAAATTTTTGCCAATGAAATGAAATACTTGAATTTCAATACTATATTTTCTTTGAATGATCTCCAACTCAATGAAAAGTAGTGACATTGATTCGAAGAAACATTTCTTTAAACCAATGAACCTTTTTCATTGATTTCAAAGATATCGTCTCTGATTCAATGAAATTCTTCAAGATTCTTACCAGCTCAAAATTTCGAAACCTATTTTTTCCTGAACTACGCGACAGATAAAGCTCAAATTTTGTGAGTATGTAAGGAAGTACGGCAGAAATAGGCTAAGCTTCTGGCTTCTCGAAACTCGAAACCGTTCGTTCGGGAGAACCGGAAAATACAAAAGTGAGGTTAGGTGCGAGAGAGAGATCAATGAAAACGTTTCTTTAAGGTAGTCTGTTCACATTAGCTAGTCAAATCAGTGCTAAATTTTTAATCGCGTTTCTACACATTTTAGTAATTTTGCCGACTGTTCTGCAGAGTGGCTTGCTCATCAGCATTAGTTCTTAATATATAAATCCATCCACAGACACGGTTTTTAATTAAAATACCCTGATACATACAAATGTCAGATGAGGTTGTTGTCATCCAGTTTTATATTAGAAAAAACCATAATTTTTGTCAGACTTTGAAGAACGATAGCTCATTTTGTTTATTAAAAGATGCTTCATTGATTGACCGGAGACATTTTCTTATAGTATTCTTTGTAAGAAAATTGCAACCGTTTTTTATCTACTCTAACCTATCAACAGATTCACACATGCTTGTAACTTGTAAATAATTAATACTAATACAGAATTTGTCCGGTCAATCAATGAAGCATTTTTTAACAAACAACATAAGCTATTGCTCGTTATAACTAGATTAATATTGTGGTTTTTTCTAATATAAAACTGAATGACAACAACCTCATCCGAAATTTGTATGTATCAGGGTATTTTTATTTCAAACCGTGTCTGTGGATGGATTTATATATTAAGAACTAATGCTGATGAGCAAGCCACTCTGCAGAACAGTCGGCAAAACTACCAAAATATGTAGAAACGCGATTAAAAATTTAGCACTGATTTGACTAGCTAATGTGAACAGACTACCTTAAATCAATAAAACTGTTTCTTTATTATATGCACACTAAGTAAATCTTTATTTGCAGGCAATGAAATGTTCTCTTTGAAATTCAAATGCACTATTTCATTGAAATCAAAGAAAAAAAAAATCAATCCACCTATTTCGTTGGCGTCAATGAAATCTTTTCCTCGGTGTACTCCTTAGATATGCTTTTTTTGGGAAAAAAAAAGCTTTTTATTCCAACGTGTGATGGATTTTGGAGTAGGAAAAATGTGGAATCATGAAATAATATGGCTTTTATTCGTAAAAAAAGTGATACTTGATGATATTTTAAAGTCTCGGTTGCTGGCGAATACATTCCTATTCAAAGCCGGGAACCAGTATATATTTATCCCGAAAGTTGATTGACGGGTCGCTTCTATCCAGTGTGACCATGAAGGGTTAAGGATGGGTCGAACAAACAAATTCACCCATAATGTCGATTCAACTAGAATTTGTGTACGTCGTGACAAAAGGCAAAATTAAAAAATAAAACTATTGACAGTATAATAATAATAACAAGTTATTGATTTAATTTATTATTAGTGTAATTTTTACGAATTATTTTTTCTGTCATACCTTTGGTTTTGCTTCAAATTCTAGATAATGTTCTATATGACTAGAATCCGTAGAAATATCGACATATTAAATAGATATCATGCCATTTATGAAAAAAAAACAATTTTTTTAAGCTCTTGGGCGAAAAAGAAAAATCTGTTTTTGCTAAAGAATAATTTTTCTTCAAATTGAAATTAAACTTTGATTTAAAAAGTCATAACAAATGTAGATTATTTAGATCGTGTTTTTAATTCGCGTTTCTTTTTTCATTTCCAAGATATGAAAAGTTAAAAAAAATTTAATTCTTATATTGCTGAAAAAATCATAATTTCACGATATGTAATTGACTTTGCACAGGGTCAGAAAGTGTACTACCGCAGAATCGTGGTTGAAGAACCTGCTGATACATCGAAACACACGTTCACGGTCCAATGTATCGTCACAGAAGTGACATTTCCACCGCAGTACATAGCCCTCAATCATACTGTTTCGAGAAGAAGTACATCCAGTGTACTTCCAGCAGGTTTCACCGAAGCCGAGTGAGTTCAACAAAATAATTTGATAATTTTCTTAAATAGAAGCATGAAAATGACTAAAGGAAAAAAATGAGTAGTCATATTTATAATTTTTGGCTTCCTCATAGAAAAAGCTTTGTGAAAGATGGAAATTAATGAAGAAGCTATGTGCAATGTTCTTTGCAATTTTTTTTTTATTACATCTAAAGTTTTGGTATTCACGTTCACACAACACAAACTAATCGTATAAATAATAAAATCATTATGTAATGTCTGCGGACTTTTTTAAATTCAATATTTAATAAGATGTGAGCAAAGGTTTTTTTTAAATTGTTGTGTAAATTATTATAAATAATTTCAATATTTCAATAAACTTCAATTTATTTTATGATATTCTACGTGAGTTATAGCAAAATGTAAATTTATGAAAAAATTGAAAATGCCATAAAATTCTAACCTCTTTACCGATCGTTACGAAATTTGGTACGTAGGAGCGCTGAGTACTATTGTTAGTCTGTAGAAAAATTTGATTAATTCCGTGATATTTTACGTAAGTTAGAGCAAAACATAAATTTCTCGAAAAATTCGAAATACCATAAAAACCAAACCTATTTATAGACTCATCCCAAACTCAATAGCGATCCTCTTTTAGCATGGCTTTATGTGTAAAAAAATTATTTAGCTCGACCGCTACAAATTTGCGGAAGCTAGAGAACCTACAGACTTTTTTCTAAAAATTCAAAATTGAATAAAAAATAATCTTCGGTATGAATTTTTTTGAAGATGATCAGAAACAAATGAGACTTCCTGTTCTACGTGTGTGATAAATTTCAGCATGATTGATAAAGCACTTCTTTACACTGTAAAAAATGTAGTGTTAGATTTAACACCGCTGTGTAGTCCCAATAGGTTCATTACTATGGTGTAAAGTTTACACAGGAAAAAATTCCAATAATACAGAAAAGTGTCAACGATAACACTTTCCTGTGCAATCACTGAATTAACACATGAAAGTGTTATTACCAACACTTTTCTATGTTATCGGACATTTTTTCTGTGTAAACTTTACACCATAGTAATGGACCTATTGGGACTACACAGTGGTGTTAAATCTAACACCACATTTTTTACAATGTAAGTATCTGAGTTTGAATTTTCCATGCCGGCCACACACACATATACATACAGTAAAGCGTCGATTATCCGAACGTCAATCATCCGAACGATGATTTGGTTTATCCGAATCGTCAATCATCCGAACAGCGATTCGGTTTATCCGAATTTTCGGATTTCCGAACGAAAAAACCGAAAAAATTCTCGATTTTTTTCCAAGAAAATAGCATATTATATAGAGTCCGGCGGTTTTATCAGAATATATAATATATACTAACAATGATATATTAAAAATTTTAATTTTCGATAAATACATGCATATTATATTATAGGTATATATTAGGGCTGTTAAAAAAACATAATTTTCTTATAATCGGTTGCTCCTGAAATGCTGTATTGATTATCACAAATAAAATGTTTTCGCGAAAGCTGGCAGTTGTGCGACGATATTAAGTACTGCCGCATCAAGGCCAAAATTCATGAAAAGCGGCGATTTTTATAAATTTTTTTTTCACGTGGTGAAGCGCTCATGGAGATTGTGGTTGCTTTCGATAGACTATGAAATTGTGTAAAGGCAGAAACATGTTCGATAATGTTTAGTACTGCCGCATCGACATTGAAGTTACCAAAATCAAAAAATGAAATCCTTTAAAACATTGAAATATTCGTCTGCTCATCGACTATTTCGTGCGATTTCAAATGAAAAAATGGCTCTTGAAACGGGAGTCATGTATGATCATAATCATGATGATGATAAGCGATTTTCGAATTTTGGGAAACTGCGATTTCAATGCGGCAGTACTAAATTTGATCATACAGGACTCCCATTTCATTAGCCATTTTGTCATTTGAAAACGCGCGAAATAGTCGATGAGCAGATGAATATTTCAATGTTTTAAAGGATTTCATTTTTTATTTTGTTAACTTCAATGTCGATGCGGCAGTACTAAACATCATCGAACATGTTTCTGCCTTTACACAATTTCATAGTTTATCGAAAGCAACCACAATCTCCATGAACGCTTCACCAAGTAAAAAAAAAATTTCTAAAAATCTCCGTTTTTAATGAATTTTGGCCTTGATGCGGCAGTACTTAATGTCATCGCACAACTCCCAGCTTTCGCGAAAACATTTTTTTGGTGGTAATCAATACAGCATTTCAGGAGCAACCGATTATAAAGAAATTATGTTTTTTTGAACAGCCCTAGTATATATTCTAATACTTTAAGCGTTTCAGTTCCGCCCTCCCCTTTCACAAAATATTGATGTTCGGTCATCCGAATTTTCGATTATCCGAACGATAGGCGGTCCCAATTAGTTCGGATAAGCGACGCTCTACTGTATATACATTTTTTCTGAACCAGTTTTCTCAAAGTTTCGGACCCTTTTGAGTGTACGGACATGTAAATCACGAAAAAAAAAAACAATATATTCATGAAAGCTTCCTCTATGAGGAAGCAAAAGTAATAAAAGCCCCCAAAAAAGTTTAAACTAATCTGTCAAGGAGAATTTTTAAAATTTGCTCAATCTATTGCATAAATCAACGTCGTGTGATGCGTGCACACACACGGAGCTCCACTCTCGTCACGCACGAGAGCGAGACTTAACGAGGCTCTAGGCCTACGATTTCATGAATGCCACTTGCGTACACGGGGATAAAAATCCTTGGGCTCGAGATGCCTGCTAAATTGACCGGTAGCGTAAGCAAACTCGCATGAATGCACTTAATCAACAATGTACACGTCCTGCGGAATGCTAGACCACCGCCGGAGGTACTTTCACGCTTCCCGACTTTTCCTCTTTTTCCTTCTTCTCTCCGTTTTTATTGCCTATAAGCAGTAAGAAATTGTTTTATAAAACCGTCTTTATTATAGAAATATAATACTTGTAAATGACACCAATATTTTAGTAACCTGAAAACATTTTACTTAAATAACAAAGTTTGTTATATTTATTTAAACATTTTTTGTCTTAGAAATAATAAATAGAGTATATTTCTCTATTATCTTTCCTCCGGTTTTTTTTACCGAAAAATAAAAAAAGTTATTCTGTAAAATCACCTTCATTAGTGGTATACACCATTACAATATTAATAACTTTTTAATATTTTCTAAACTCCACAAAATTTGTTAAATCTATTTGAACCTTTTTTGTTTGTACATCTAGTAAACAAATAATAAATATGAATTATAGTCATTATAAATTTTTTGCAAACAATTGTTTGTGAAATTAATTCTATGCGATTGTTAAAATAAATAAAAGATATATTAAAATATTTTTTATTAATTCTAACAATCGCATAGAATTTTATTCTGTATAATTTTATATACTTATTTTATTTGAATGCCACAAAATGTCGAATCATGCAGCAACAACCATGACTAAAAGGTTGAACCTCGTAACCCAGATGAGAGGAGCATTTATTTTAGCAGAAAAAAAGGCACCTGATCGAAAGAATGACGAGAAATATTTAAAATCAGGCCAAAGTCTCCCACAGAGTTAACTGTTGAGTTACTTTACAATAACACAGAAGTGCAGCAGCTGTGAATAAAAATAAGTGGCTCACCTGAGACAAAGCATTTTTCTTCAAGAAAAAAAATCTTCACTCGTTGATGAGTAATGTGGGTCGTCCCTTCCAACTCCAACTTGAGTCACAGAATTGTTCTGCAATATAATAAATAACAAATATAATAACTGTTGAGTAAATCAGAAGAACAAACAACTCAATTCTTTTGCGTGTCACACTCGGCATGTGTGTTGGATTTCCTTGCTGGAGACTCGAACTAGTTTGACGATAAAATGCAGTGTAGAGACCCCGACACAGTACGTTCGTCATGCACGACGGACACGCGAGTCCATGATTTATTAAAACGTTCCAGTTTAACGTGACCGCTCGCTTGGATTTCCAGCTCGCTTTGAATGTATTTACTATACAGTCCATTTTATCCATTTATTTTGCTAAAACAAAAAAAAAAATTTTAATTGACCTGTACAAAAATAAAAAATAACATATAACAGAGCGATAAAAAGGAAAAAAATGAAAAAGAATCAATATACTTGCTCATAGAGGATCTTGTCAAGGGTATAAAAATGTAAGAAAACAAACGACTTTGCAAGCTTGCGTATATAGTGTATAACATTACTTACTGGCATTTTTCCATTTCCGAATTAAATCTCTAGAAATGCTCCAAAGTTAGTATTTACAGCTTTTTTTGCTTCCTCATAGAGGAAGCTTTGTTTTCATGAAAAAATTTTTTTTTCGAGATTTTCATGTCAGTCTAAAACGTCTAAAACGTCGAGAAAAGTGGTTTAGAAAAAATTTCTGTATGTATGTATGTGTGTGTGTGTGTGTGTGCACAATTTTTTGTTAGCACGATAGCTGTCACAATTTTTAAGATATCGGGCTCAAATTTGGTCCACGAGTAGAGTGTGGGTAAACTAAGCATCAGTTCGAATCTGGCGAGAATCTGTCAAGGGGTTCAAAACTAATGTCATTTAAAATTTTTTAAACCAAGGCTGCAAAGTAGAACTTTGCAAATTGCTTCCTTATTATTATTGGTTTTTTACAAAGCTTCCTCTATGAGGAAGCCAAAATAGATTTACATGCTTCCTCATAGAGGTAGATTTGTCAAAATCCAATAATAATGAGGGAAAAATTTGCAAAGTTCTACTTTTTTAAAATGAATATTGAATCATAGTAAAATTAGAAACAGTAAATTCTCGCCAATTTCACATAAGGGACATCCCATACCAAGTGGGCTATTAATTTTCCATCACGCCATTGTTTCTGTAGTCTGAATCAACGAAAAAAAAAATACTATTACTTTATTTTGTCAAAAAATTGCGGGAATTTTTTTTTAGCTACTACGGAAATTTCTTTATTAAAAATTTTAATTTCATAGAGAAACATATTTTTTGTACGGTCGGTAATTTTGAATATACAGCGAATTAAAAAAAATGAAAAAAAAAAATTCGTTATTAAATTTTAAGCAAACCATAGGTGCTAAAATTCGGAAATAATTTGTGGATGTTCGTAATACTGTAAATAACTTTTAAAAAAATTATAAAGATCTTTTTCAAATTTCTTGCGACCATGCTAAATTTGGATGGCCCATTTGGTATGGAATGACCCATATGTCACGGTCAATAAGATACATTTGAAAAAGAAAAATTATTTATGAAATCAACGCACTAAAAATTTCGTCCAAAGTAACTCTTAAAATCTAATTTTTTCATATTCACACTGAATATTATTATCGATTTTTAGGACAACAGATCTTGACGAGATCTCTGGAACTGCTCCAATACCAAATTTACGAGTAGGCGTGAGGCAAGGTGGCACTCTCGTCACTGGAGAACTCAACGTCAGTCCTGGAACTCCACTTCAAATGGAAATCTTTTTGGACGAGGTATCCGCACCGATTTATGGACTTCTCGTCACTTATATGCAAGTTACGGACACGAAGAAACAGGAAGAGACAATTATTTTTAATGGGTAATGCAGAAAAGACAATGACAAATAATAAGTGTATAAATAGTGCGAATAAATGAGATTATTTTTCGAATAATATAATTTCATTTTTTCCAGATGTTCAGTGGATCCTTATCTCTTCGAAAACTTCAATACAGTCGACGGTGACTTTTTGACAGCGAAATTTCGAGCTTTCAAATTTCCAGAAAGCACTTACGTGCAATTCAAAGGGACTGTGAATGTCTGTCTCGACAAGTGTTTAGGAGTACGTTTCTTTATTTACCTAAAAATTTATGTTTGTTAAGAATTTAGTCCGAACAGATTTGTAAAAATCGATTAGTTTTTTAAACTAACATTTGTCGTATAATTTAATCAAAAGTTAATATTTTGCAATAATTATTAGTAGTTTGTCAAAAAGATGAATAAAAACTAAAAAAAAAAATTTTTAAATCGCAAAATTGAAGAAATTAATAAAATACCGGAGTTTTTCAGTATTTTTACACTTTTTCATTAAGCATAATTTCCTGCTACTATTTTGAATACAAATATTTATTCATAAGCACTACAGGTTTTTATTGAGAAATATTAGTTATGAAATTTATTATACCATGAATTTTCATTTTATAAAGAAATATACGAGCATTCAAAATTGGTCCAAAATGACAGCTAAATTATTTAGTAATGGAACAATAAATCAATCACATTATAATTGTTATTATTGCGAAATCGTCAGCCAATATTAAGCGCTAAATTCGATATAAAATAATTTCGCTGATACTATGCAATTTCTTCGCAGATCGAATGCAAAAACGACAACATTGGATTCGGAAGGAAGCGGAGAGCGATTTCAATGGCCGGAGCGGACACAAACAAAGTTTTTGAAGTTACAATGTCGACGTTTATCAAAGTTGACTTTGAGGGTGACGAAAGTGCGATAGACGAAGGTACGTAAAAAAAATAAAATGGATTAACAATTTCTATTTGAAGTTTTATATGTTAATAAAATATTTATAATTTCCTAAGTGGTATCGGAGTTCATCAGAAGAGGAAAAAACAGAACGAGCGAACGTTCAGTCACCGGCGAAGAAGTCAGAGAGCAGTTTATGTACAAAGAATTATTCGCCAAGGGAATGACGAGTGCTTCGAGTGTTTTAATGATCTGGAATTGTCTTCTCGTCTTTACCTGCCTCCTGAAATTTTTCTGAACCAACTAAAGATTCCGTAAGAAAAATTACTCGACGCTCCGGGAAATCTTATGGCAAGAGCAACAAAAGAAAATTGTTTGGAAAGGAGCGTCTCGCAACTTCAAAGACTAATGTGATACTAAAATAAAATCATTTGGTAAGGATTTGAAAGTCGCCAGAGACGATTAAAATTTTAAGCAAACGCCATTATCATGAGGACTCGAGAAAAAAAAAACAACAAGAAAATGAAAATAATTCGCACATTTTGTAATAACGAAGCGAATAACTCATACTCAAAGATTTCTCCGCCCTGCGACCGTTCTATTTCCTGTTTACGAAAAATCCACGATTTTTCTTCTCTTTTTCTCTTCTTAATAAATAAAACGACGACCAAGGAAATAGACCTTTGCGCGCGGAGATATCCGAGAACCTAGTCGTACGATAGCGTTAACAATTTTACACGTGACGCAACGAGTAATATTAATTATTCGATTAACTACCGCTTACTCTTAATTATTGATTTGTTCTTTCACATCTAATCGATCTACTTACGCGTGTAAAATAACTCGAAATAAAGCGAGAATGGAGGATAATAGAAATACCGTGTCGATAATTTTTATTTTATGGTAAAAATATATATTCTGATCTTTGGAATGTATAGAGAATTTCTGTACAACGATTATGGTATCGAAAATTGTTCGATTACATCCTAAAGACGCCGAATTTGCTCTCGGGAATTGGAGCATTTAGCGTAGCGGCTAAACTGAGACCAATCACTGATCTAGTGTCGACTGGATCGATAACGCCGTCATCCCAGAGTCTACAACAAGAAGAAAAAAACGTTTTTAACACTCTGACGAATCTTTCCTATTATAAATTCTGTAAGTTGGAAGTTTGGTACATTAAAAAATAACTATTATTTCTTTTATACATGTTTTTATTTGAATTAAGAAATTTTTTGAAAAATTGATAAATAGTGGAATTCTATAGGAAATGTAACTCACTTTTCAATTTTTTTAATTACACTATTTATCAATTTTTCAGAAAATTTCTTAATAAATAATTAATTCATTAATTAAGAAATATATTTGAAAAATAATAGTTATTCCTTTAATGTAGCAAACTACCAAATATTTGAGTTGGCAGTTAGAGAGTTATCGATTAATTCATGGAGCTAATAAAAAATGATTCCTTACCTCGCACTGGAATAATATGGGCTGCTCTCTTTCTCGAATTGATTTATTATCGGTCTCTTCAAGTTTTCTTCCTCCTCCTGCGTCCATTCTTTTCCATCACGAGCTCTCTGATCTCTCGTAATTTGCGCCAATACTCCAGCTGCCTGTTCGCCACCCATCACTGATATTTTAGAGTTGGGCCAGGAATAAAGGAATCTCGGTGAATAAGATCTGCCACACATTCCTATAAAAAAAAGAAAAATGAAAAAAGCATTTCTGAAGTTTTTCTAAAAAGAATATATAAAAATAAAATGAGGTGATTAGCTAATCTCCTGATAAGAATGCTTCATACTTAAAAAATCGGAAAGAAATCATTGGTGATACTAAGAACTCGAATTATTAAAAATAATAATGCTAAAATCTGATAAATTAATGAATACAAAAAATTGTTTTGGTATATTTTATATAAAACTTAATTTGTGTTCTTAGGAAATTAATTCTTTGATTCGAAATTTTGGGTTTTAAGCTCCGTTGAATAGTAGAGTAACGAAAAAAAAAAAATTGTACCATAATTTCCAGCGCCGTAAGAACCGCCAATAACGACTGTAATTTTCGGTACTTTGGCGCAGGCAACAGCCATTACCATTTTAGCACCATTTTTGGCGATACCACCAGCTTCGGCATCTTTGCCAACCATGAAACCTATAAAAATTAATCTCC